>CM038216.1:133849758-134185399 GCA_021442155.1 Cymbidium sinense
CTTCAAATGACCTAAATTTAATCAATTGATTCTTTTTTTTTTTTGGGCAATCATTTTGACTAAAATTTAATAAGAATCGTATACTGCATGAGAAATGAGATTATTGGCCAAAATCGTGAGAATGGAGTGTGTGTTTCCACCATATTCAAGCCAAGTTCTACAAAGGTGGAAGCTAATCAAAAGTGAAATAAGATCGTTTGTGTATAATGTTATAAAAGAAATACATCCATTAGAGTTCTTAATTCTTTTATCTTTTAACCTAAACTTTAGATGAGGTTATGAGTTCTTTATTTTTTTGAATTGTTAGGTTAGGTAAGATTTATTTTTCCAGAGCCTGTCGTCATTCAGCCATAAAGTAAAGAAAAGCGGAAAAGATGCAAAAGCTAAACAAATCATCAATTAATTTATAAAGTTAATCATAAAGAATAAGAATTTGTGGTGGCGTATGAGCCTAAAATGAATTGGTAAACAACCCGGATTACAAATGAATTAAATTACAATTAAGCCAAATAAATCATTATTATGGGAGTCTTTAAGCTTTATTTCTTCATTCTTCATTCATTCTTTTTTCTTTGCTTCTTTCTTTTTGATTTCTTATTTTGGATGATTGGAAGGTGGATGCTCCAAAGATTTCACATGGTGCATAAGGCAAAGCCTTATGACCAATGCTCATCTTAATTCCCATAACAATCATTCCAAAATCTTAATTGTAAAATTTATATGAAAAGGAAAAGTAAATCCCAGCGCAAAAAATGTTATAAACAAATCACCAAATCTCGATATATTGACTTATCACACATGAGTGGTAAGTCCATATTGAATTATCTTGGGGTATAAGCGTCTACAGCATATATATTTTTATTTATTACAACGCCTTAAGCCAATCCACAATCGATAGTTAAGATTTAAGATCGCTACCATTCATTTCGAGAATACACTCTAACATTCGTAAAATATATATCACAAAATAAAAGCGTGATGTACCCTTTAACCTAAAGTAAGTGGTAACTTAGCAATGTGTCTTTGGAGGTTTGTGTGATATATATGACTTTAAGTTAAAATTTTCTAAGTGTGAGATGTTCAATTTAGAGGAGGGTTTCATTTAAGTGATTTAATTATTTTGGGTTGATTTTATTTTATATTTTGATTATGTTCAAATGAATCCTACAATTAATTACTAAGTTATGAAGAGAGTAAAAGAGAAGAGAACTTCTCTTTCCTTCCCTAACCTGAGTAATTTTTAAAGTAGATTCATATTTTAATTTTGTTTGGTGAATATTTTGATTAAATGTTTTAATTAATCCTAAGTTTAGATGAACTTTAAATAAACTTATTCAAAAAGAAAGACATTTAAGATTAAATAAAATGAACTAAATTCACAAAAAACATACTATATTTCTTTCTCAACATGTATAACATGCATATGAATGAGTCACGCGTATATCTATAGAGAATATTTAACATACTTTATCTATATGTGATTCATTTAAGGAAATTTGAAAGTTTATGATGCATGATTTTCGTAAGTAGAAAGAGATTTCTTATCTAATTTTCACTACATAAAAGTAAGAAAAAAAACATATAAATATTGTTAACAGAGGTGTAAGGTATAAGGCACTTACTTGGGGTTTCTTAAAGCTCATGACCTCATTGTCTAATATATCACTTTTCTTAAATATAAACATGTGTACAAAAGAAATGAATGAAAAAGAAAGAATGCAAAAATTTGTATTAATTGATTTATTTTGTTTATGCAATTTATATGTGCAAGTATAGATACCCTTCTTAAGTAGTAATATAGGAATGAATATGGTATGGAATTAGGCAAGTGTTAGGTTCTTTTCAAATGAACCATACTTATTATCAAATCCTATTTAAAACTATACTAAAAGAGGAGAGAAGGGAAACCTATACTAAGCATGTCCGTATATCTTACTCACATGCAAGCTTATAATTAAAATATAAGTAACACATTTTCAATTTTGATAATTGGTTTATATGTTTTGAAAATAATTTGAATTTAATAGTGATAATATAACATTATATTTTTTAACATACGTCTGATTTGAAAAGTAAACATTTTTATTTTGAATTTGAATTTTGAAAAGTATAGATGCATGAAATCACATGACTCACATATTTAACATGTTGGGAAAGAATTAAAGCAATGAAAGCATGAAACACATCACTTTAATTAAATCATAAAGACAATTTTATGAAATAAGAAAGTTTAAAGTAAATCAAAGTTTATCTAATATAATTTTTGTTTGCTTTTGAATTTGATTTAATTTTGAAAATGTGAGTTGAGTTTGCTGTTCCTAATCCATTCTCACATGTGTTTGATATTTTTGTTTACCTTTTAGATGATTAGATTTATTTTAGATTTTGATTAGATTAGGTATGAATTAAACAAGTTAATTAACCCTTACCTGCAAGCATAGTTAACCAAGTAATTATGAGATGGGATGACATAAAACCTCAAAGAATTTAAATTTGCTGATGCAGAAAGAAAAGGCCTAATGCAATTTGGCTCATGATTAATAGTTAATTAAGCTGAGGGATTTAACTTAAGTAATTTCAAAACATCCCTCACACATATAAGTTGGGTTTTGATTTCCTTAATTGAACTTAAGCTCTCGAACACCTAAGCATATACCCAAAGTAGATTAATTAAGTTTTGGAAAGTCTTAGAATTTTTTTGAAATTAATTAAGAGGGTAATTAGTGAATTAGCCCTTAATTAAAAGAGGATTAAGGAAAGAAAATGGGGTTTAGGGAATAGCTTAGGGAAAATACTCCAAAATTATTCCCTAAGTCTCGCATTCACTTGATCAAACCTTAATCAACCTCAATCAGGGATTAAAATACTAATCAAACTCTTAATTATTCTTAATTATATAAGGAGGGTAATTAGGAAATGCATTTGCAATTCCCTCAATTAAGCTTTCAATAAATCCTAAGAAAATTAGGGGAGACAGTTGTCATCCCTTAAAACATACCAAGAAGTTTGGGATTAATAAGAGGATTAATTAAGAAGTAATTAGCAAATTAATATTTTCATTAAAACCCAAAATCAGAGAAAAGTATAATTTAAAATCCATTAAAATTAATTTTAGAATATTCTAGATTGAATTATCTTTTAATAGAAATTTAGCTCATATTTTTCTGATTTTTATTTATGGAGATATGAATTTTTAAAGCTTAGGGGATTAATTAGAATTAATTAAAATCCTAATTAAATCCATGGCCAACACTCAACACGCAGGCGGCTGCGTTTACACATCGCGATGTGATCCATCACTTAAACATCGCATCAAGGCAGCGGCGTGACGGCGGGAGGCGATTTGATCCCCGCCGTTCGATCAAGGATCGAATGGCCAGGATCACCCTGTGGTTTCTAAAAGGATAAATCGATTTATAAATGTGCGGTTAATGTCTCGTCCATCCAAAACATGCGGATGGACGGCCAGGATCACCCCTGTTCTTCCCTGAGGATCAATGGAGACTGTCCATGATCTAAAGAAAGATCCGAGCTCGATCGAGCTCGGATTGGGACAAGATTTTGCACACACCATCTAACACTAATGGCACGCCTATCCGACGGTGGAATTCTCATGCCATGACACTTTCTTTCACAAAGGACCAACACCTCCTAAGCTTAGTGGTCGGAAAATGGCATACCTCGCTGGAGGTGATCACCGACGCTCGATTCCCTTGGAGGAGCTTCGTCTGGTTGAGACGAAGCTGTGTTGAGAGTTTGAGCTCTTGAGGTTATGTGAATTTCTCTATGGACCAACTCCCCTTGCTCCCCTTTGCGGCTTTGATCCAATTGAGCTTCTCCTTGCCTTGGGAACTTGTGTGAATGCTTGGGTGCACTCGACTTGATCCCCTGAGAGAGTGTGCGAAGAGAATTGAAGTGGATTTGAGTGAAGAGGAAGTTGAGGATTCAATGGAGCTCCCTTGTTTTCCAAGAAAGAAAACCGAGAAATGCTTTTTTCAAATCCCTCTTAGAAAGCTTAGGATTGCTCTCTGATGGCTCATAATAGTCTCTCTTACTCAATCGACAATAAAGATGTTGAATTCAAATGAAATTAGGGGGAGTATATCTCCCCCTATGGCAATCGGACGGCCAAAGCTCTCTTTGCCGTTTTGATCCAATTGACCATATGGAAAGGGTTGTTTCATCTGTTTGGAGTTGGCACATGGTCGGTTTGAGCTTAGGAGTGGATTAGTAACCTCTCATGTGCTTCAAATTGGGTGGAATGAGATTTTCTATTTGACCAATTTGAGCTAAGGGGTCGGTTTTGGCCTTGGGTCCATTTGGGTTGACTCAAACCCATTGTGTTGGGTGCACCACCCTCCATGGGGTTCACTTGACCTATTAGGAAGGTATCAAGTTGATACGAAGAGGGCTTGACCAAATTTCCCATGGATTTGATCAAAATTTATTCTATGGACTAGGGGTAGAATGGTCATTTGGCTGATTTTTGAATTTGAATATATTGGGTATGTTGAGAAAATAGGTTTGACTAAGTTTCATTGGATTTGGAGTTCATTTGATATGATTTGGCTCATATTGACTCATTTTAAAATAAATTCAATTGGATCAATTGATGAATTAATTGGGTCAAACCAAGAGTCAGTTCATATGACCATTTGAAATATTTTGATGGTTTTGATTTGATTCAATTTGGTTTAGTTTTAAATTTGGCTCATATGATTTCATTTAGGTCAAATGGGTCAAGTTGACTAATTTGACCCATTTCACCTATTTGAGCTAGGTTATGGGTAGGTTTAGATTTGGTTAGTCATATGGAGTAGATTTGTATCTTTGTTTTTAATCAATTTTAGTTAAGTTTGAATTTAGCTCAACACTTTGACCTTTGAAGTTGAGTTCAAAGTTAATTGGGTTAGGTTAAATTAGTTGGCCATTGATTTAGTCGTTAGTGATTTGGAATGAACTTGGCATTGGTTTCAATCAATTTGGCTTAGATTAAGTTTTGACACATTTTGATTTTTTCGATCAGTTGGGTCAAGTGGTGATGAAAGGGTTAGACTCAAATGTTGACTTGGTTAAGTTCAAACATAGGTTATGAATGAACTTAGATCAATGGTTTCAATCAATTTGGCATATGATAGAATTTGGTTATTAGGTTTCATTTTAGTTACGTGTTGACTTAGTTTGACTCAATTTGGTTGATTGGTTATCCCATGATGAGAGGCAAAGATAACAATTGATCAATTTGGTTAAGATTAGAATTTATCTTTAAGTCTTTAGGTTCTGTCAAGTGACTTGAAAACGATTTGAGTTTGATTGAACTATATGAACTTTGAAATATAAATCCATTTCTAGTGGTTTGAAGTCAAATGAGTTCGATTCATTTGACAATTTCATATTCAAAGAAAGAATATAGAATTTGAGTTTGATTTTTTTGAGTTGATTTTGATTTGGTGATTGAAGTTTGTATTTATATTTGGATTCATTGAAGGGTTGATTAAATCTTGAAGGAAAATCAAGTTTCTTGATTTGAAGTTGATTTGGCTAAGTTCAAGATTTTGACTTGAAAGACTTATGTTTGATTTTGAATGGATTTGAGTTTGATTTTTGGAATTGGTTTTGATTGTTTTATATTTTATTTATATATGTGAATATAAATGAATATATAAATGAATCGAGAAAATTTCAAAGATTTGAAGTGATTTGATCGTGATTTAAAATTTAGAATTAAAATTAAAATTTAAGGACTTAGAAAAAATTTTAAATTTGGGATTTAATTTTTGGATTTGATTTAATTGATTTATATTTATATTTTATTTATATATATATGAATATAAATAAGAATATAAATGAGTTATGAGAAAATCTCATAAATTTGAATTGATTTGAATATGATTTAGGTTAAGTCTTTTAAAATGAATTTTAAAGGATGTAGGAAATTTTTGGAGTTTGGAGCTTGATTTTTGGATTTGATTTGATTGATTTATATTTACATTTCATTTATATATGTGAATATAAATGAGAATATAAATTGATTGTGAGAAAATTTTATGAGTTTGAATTGATTTGATCATGATGTAGACTAAGTCCTTAAAGTGGAGACTAAGGACTTAGAAAATTTTAGAGTTTCAAATTTCATGCATGGGTTTCAATCATGGATTTTAGTCATGTGATATTGATTTGAATTTGGAGAAAATCAAATAAGATTGATTTGGAGTTTGAGAAAATCAATTAAGATTGATTTGGAGTTTGATTTGAAGGAAGGAAGGTGAGGAATGGTTCAAGTTAAGGGTAGGCAAATTTTCCTAACACCCTTAAGGCATGATCTATTCCTATGGCTAACCCTTCTAAGTCTCTAGGGCTAGGTTGAGTGTCCACCTAATCACTAGATTTGTCTTAGGACTAAGGATCCCTTAAAGTATAAGAGGAGTCCTATGTCTAAGAAAGAGGAGTTGAGAGCTTATTTTAAAAATGAGGTCAACATCAACATATATATGAAAAGCTTAAATATATGATTTGGCGTATATTTAAAGGCAAATATCCTTGCTTCAATCCAAATATTTTAAAATCCACAGTATTTTAAAGAAACAAATATTCATGCATATGCTAAGACAATCACCTTCTTAATTTAGATATCTTGAAATATATGTGAGAGCTTGAACAAAAGAATAAATGCTTACATATGTCTTTGAAGCAATTATATGCCTTATCCAAGTGCTTCAAAGCTTGTGAGAGTTTTCAAACAAATGAATTGGGGAAAATCAAAGAATCCATAGGAGATTCGTAATGAAATTGAATGATTGCTGATAAGCATAAGTAGCGAATCTTTGGAAAATTTTTGAAGCATATTCTTCGCTTTATCAAACACTCGAATTAGATCAAGAAGAAATTGAGTATAGTTGGCGATGAATTTGAGAATTATCATATGCAAAAATCTATTGAATATTCAAAGACTAATTAACTTGGAATCAATTCAATATTAATCCAAAAGATCTAATAAGATACTAGATCAATTCACACTATAACTTCTGCATCGGATTCACATCACTTCTGAAGCAAGGCGGTAGTTAAGATATTCTTAGATACACTCGCGATGCGATTGAAATTCAAGTGTAAGATCTGCTTGCTTACGGTTTAGTGGGGTGGTTGAGTTAACAAAACCTAAAATCTATTATAAGAATTTCAACTTAGTAAAATATCGGTAGTAATTTTGTTATGTGAGTAGATCGATCATCTGTTGGAAAGCAGAGTTGGAGGATCTAAAACTCTTAAATATATTCAAATTAATCAATTTTTTAAATCAAATTAATTCAAATTAAGTAGCAATCTAAAACTACTTAAATGATATTCAATCTTTAAAAGCTTAAAACAAACTCAATCTATCTATTTTCATTGTTTGTGGAGGTGAATTAAAAAACTCACAAAGGAGTCAACAAATTATTCTACTATGTTGTCATCATGCCATAAGGGCGTGACCTTGTCTCTGCTTGGCGGCTAGTAAAACTAGATGATGCGATTATGACGGAGTCTCATCGGGTGCTTGGCGGTGTTAATTATATTACGATCACGGTCAGTATGCTCATAATCTCCGCTTTGTGTGAATCATAGGATATACTTGATAGACAAACAATCCTCACGCGGGTAGACTTAAGCGTCTTTTTAGACCACCCTGCGTCTACAAAGATTTCTTGACGGCGTAATGTATATTCTTGATAAGGATCCTTGGTTGGGTTGGGTCTACCATCCATTAGGCCAGGGACCGGGGGATGTCGAGGGATCTAGATCGAGGCATCATTCCCAACCATCCTTTAAGTAAAAAATGATGAATTTCATAAATTCTAAATTTCAAAACTCTACATTCTACTATATCTGTATGTATTTAGCGAACATTAATCAAAAGTTCTCTCTTACTTTGAGAGTAATTAATAAGGGGTGCTTTATGGGAAACCTGGAACTGGATCTAAAGTCACTCACCAAATGATCAAATATCGGGTGGCGTCTTATCTACCATCATTCTTTCAAAAATTACATCGACATTCTAAAATCAAACTCTCTTCAATGCAATTTGTCGAGAGGTCGTGGCGAATTTTTAGAGATCACATGAATCTATTGGAGTTGAAATTAAACTTTGAACAATCTCAAATATTTTAAGGCATGATACATCAGTTGAGGAAACATTAACCAATCAACTGCATTCATTTTTTTTTAGTGATGTTTTGGGAAGAATTATGCGCAAGAGCAAAAGTGAGGAGAAAAGAAAAGTGCAGCAAACTTAAATGGAAGGTAATATTTATGTGGTTCAGCGAGACTTAATCAAACGCATCCACAACCACATAGAGAAGAAGAGAAATATTCCATTATATCAGAGAACTCAACAACATCGATAAGATATTCTACTATAGTAGGGATGGGCACATCAGAATTTCTCACAATCTTTTATGTTTTGGGAGTAAAGGTGTACATTAGTTAGATTAAATTGACTTGCACTGCTAAGGGAATAATATTCCACTCAAATAGAGAAGGGTACATAAAATTTTCTCTTGTAGTCCTCTATATTATGGAGAATGATAAAAGAATAAGCAATAAAGCGTTAGATTGGAGGAGAAGAAATCAAAGAATCTTGTGTAGTTTCATTGTTCACTTGGTAGGAATTTTTTACCACCGCTATATTTATCTGTAGTACCTTCCTTCTTTACGCAACCACATTTTCATTTGGCCAAGACATTTCACCATTGCCTCAAATGAAAGAACCACACAAACATTCTTTTCTTTTATCTTCCCTCAACGCCTTGTTATCTTCCTCTTTTTTTGTTCATTCTTTGCCTCAATTCTCAGCCCAAAGCCCGATTTCTCATGATACCCTCTATGTTTAATCACAAGCAAACTTTTTCTCCTAATTCTTGAACCCAAGGTATGACAAGCTTTAAATCTACGATCCATTACTTCCCTTCTATAGCACTTAAATTGTGTCAAATCACATGGATTGTATAAATCAAAAGAGGAGTGCAAGATAATGCACTAGTAATTAAGATGATATTGTTATTATTAAATTACTGATCTGAATTTTTATTGATCCCACTCACCTCAGTAGGAAAGTACAAGCACTCAGATTGAAGCACTCGGATTGAAGACCCTTATCGTTGGATTAATTTTATTATAGCTTTTAGATTGTAATTCGTGTGCTCTTGTTTTAGTTGTAAAGTATAAGCATACAGATTGAGGATCTCTACCATTAGATTGATTTCATTATGGTCTTTAGATTGTAATCCATGTGCTCTTACCTTATTAGCTCCTTTTAAGTATTTCTTTATAAGGGGTCTTGTAGATCTCTATAAATACCCTTCACTTGGTATGAGGAACTTAACCTCTTCTTTCTAAGATTTTGTAGTGAGAGTGTGCGATTTACTTTAGTTTTTGAAAGAGTATTTTTTAAGTTAAAACTTAAGCTATCATTTCTCTCTTTTGTAATATCTCTTTGATTAGTGCATTATTTCCTCTGCTCGTATTTTTTACCTTTTGTAAAAGTTTTTCACATAAAATTTGGTATGTGATTTTTTATATTCGTACTTTTCTGATGTATCTATTCTTACATTGCATCTCTAAAAGTATTATTCTTGATCCTGATTTTACTTATGCTATTTTATTTTTTAATAAGTGGTTTCAAATCATCGAGTTCTTCGCTTTTGGAGTTTTAAAGATGATGACCATGAAGTGCGATATTTCACTTTTACATCGCACCACTAGATTCTCATTGTGGCAAGTGAAAATGCAGGCTATTCTTGCTTGGATGGATTAGGATGATGCTTTATTGGGGTTTGATCATATGCCTTCAAGTTGATCTTTGGAGGAGAAACAATATAAGGATAGAGAACATTTCGTTATTCATTTACATCTCTCAAACCAATTCTTACAAGATATTCTGAAGGAGAAAATTGTTGACATTCTTTTAGCGAGATTTGCATGACAAAAGCCTTAACAAGCAAGTTGCATCTAAAGCATCAATTCTACTCTCACCATTTGTTAGAAGGTGATTCTCTGGAAGATTATTTTGTTATTTTCAAGGAAATTGTCTCAAATCTAGAGGCAATGAAAGTCAAGTATGATGAGGAATATTTAGTGTTAATTCTCATATGTTTGCTACCTTCTTCATATTCGACCTTCAGAGACACTATCATTTATAGCTGAGACTCATTGATGTTAAATGAGTTGTATGAGGCTTTGCTTTCTAAGAAAAGTTGAAATCTCTAGTTATTGAATTTGAACCACAAGAGAAAAATCTTCTTGTTCTCGGGAGCACTCATGGGTCGAGTTTCAACGATGAAGCATCAAAGAGATCTAATGCTAATAATAGAGATAAAGTTTGTCGATATTGTAAAAAGAAGGGACATATTAAATTTGAGTGCTTCAAATTATAAAATAAGGAGAAAATCATGGCTAATCAGAAAGGAAAAATATCTGGTGAAGTCGACTTTGTAAAAGAACTCTATGATGGTGATCTTTTTGTTGTTAATATTGATGGTCGTAAGTCCCATGGGCTTTGGAATCTTGATTTAAGTTGTTTATTTCATATGCCTCCACTAGGATTGGTTTTAAACATATGAAATAATGGCTATAGGTAAAGTGCTTATGGGAAACAATACATCTTGTAAGATGGTTGGGGTTGGTACAATCACGGTAAAGATATTTGATAGCATCATTAGAATTTTGGGTGATGTTAAGCATGCCCCAGATTTGAAGAGAAGTTTTATTTTCTTAAGTTCTTTTGATGCCAAGGGATATAAACACACCTGTGAAGGTGGACTCCTGAGGATTATTAGAGACAACTTTATTGAGATGATAGGGCAGAGAGAGTTTGTCGTTTTATATTCTTGCAAGGTCACACAATCGTTGAAGATGCCACATTTTCCACTGGAGGAGCAGTTACTCAATTGTGGCACATGTATCTTGGCTATGTAAAGGAGAAAGATTTAATTGACTTTTGTAAAAGCTCTTCTTGCAGGCGAAACACCAGAAAACTAAAAGTCTACAAGCACTGCTTTTCGATGAAGCGTGATGGATTCAGATCTGATTGGGGCATGCTTTTCACGATCTGAAATGATATAACTTTTAAACTGAGGTGGGTCACATCGTGTTGAATACGTAACAAACACTACCTAAGATCTATTTGGAAGAAATTATATTCTTTTTTTTTCACATAGAGCCACTAATATCATCAATAACAATGATAAAATAAAAACCATCTATTTTTATTCAGTTCGTATCAAAAATTATACACTCATAAAAAGATTGTACACAATAATCATGATGCTAATTAATGTCCATTAAAATAGTAATACCATTATTGCTAAAAGAATAACTACATTCTAGTAAAAGACATACTTATAAACAAGTACCTGTAATCTCTTTTTCTCTAATTAACTTGCTCATTACCCTCTCCCTTTCCTGAAATTTACATATTTAAGTAAAGCATGAGTGAGTATAAATACTCAATACATTATACAAAACCTACTCTTAATTTTCAACATACTATAATAAAGTAGTATGTATTATCAAATATAGTGAATTAATAGGCCTATTACAATTCATATGGAGTCCAACATGTCAGAACAATTATAGTATTAAAAGTATATGTTAAAAAATGCAATTTATAACTCATGTTTAACGTTACGTTCGAATCACAGAAAAGTACTTAAACAATTAATATTTTCAAACACTTAATATTATTTTCCCCTTCAGGCCCTTATACTTCTCAATATGTTTACATATGCATTTAATTATTCATTCAGGCTCTTATGCTTCTCTGTGCATAGCACAATTAATTTTATTCAGGCCCGTATATCTCCTTGTAATGTACACATATTACTTAGGCCTTATGCCTCTCAATATATTTCACATGTAAAATTCATAATTTACCTGTAAATCAAATCACATATTTACATAGATATTTATAATGCATCAATATTAATGAATCAATATTTGATAAATAAGAGTAATTCATTGCACTTACAAGTGTAAAATAAAAGTAGAATTTACAAGTAAATTTGTGTGTATACATCAATAATCATAATTTACAATTTTCTTTATATGCAATGTCTAGAATAATATTTTGAAGTTTTTCTTATTTATAGTAATATTTATCAACTCAATATACTCACAAAAATATACAAAATGCTATATAACACAAAATAGTCGGTGAAAATTTTATTTTTTTATGTCAATATGTCCAACACAGTTCATTCTACAACATATCAAAAGTTACATAGTGAAAAGTTTGTGAATTTTTGTACGTTTGAGTTTCCAATCAAATAAAATACTAAAATTGTTACAAAAAAAAATCTAAAAATTTAAGTAGGGTAATGATAGCCTACCTTGAAACAGACAATTTTCTCTACTAGCTTGATGGATGAAATCGGCTCTAAGATCCTCAAATCTAGCTCTCTCTCCTCCCTTTCTTATTTTCTCTCCCTTTCTCTCTCTATATTTCACAGCCAAATTTAGAAAATCAAGAAAAAAAATCCTTGAGGTGGGTGAAGATTTTTATGCAATTTTTTTTTTTTGGAAAAGGACATAATGGTCATTTTTTATTATTTTAAATTTTATTATAACTCAAATTTTTTTTTTAAACCATCATTCCAAAATTTATGAAAAATATTCTGCAAATACTAAATCACATTTAAAATATCCGGGTAAAAATGATTTGTAAAATGGACGATAGATGACCCCAAAAAATCTGTGTATGAATACATGTAAATTCCTAGAAAAGTTCAAAGCCAATGACTAACTTTATATTTTCATATATGCAGTGCTCATAAATATTGAAAAATTTTTATAAAAATAAAGTGTCAAATGTCCTATAATGTGGCAAAGACGGTTTGAAAATCGGACTTAAAGTGAAATTCGAGAAATACATTTGAATATTATAGGCCATTGTCGTTCTAATAATATTTCAAAAAAATTATGTCACTTTTTCTTATGACCTATTTTTGTAAAATAGAACCGTACTTGTGAGTATTATAGCTCTTATTACGAAAAGAGTTCTTACTTGTGCTTCGATCTGATGTACTAGGACTATTCAAAGGATGCTAATTTTCTATTGCTAAGTTTAAGCATTGCTTAGATTAGGGAGGTGTTTGTTGTTGAGTTTTTAGAGCTTTGTGGAAGAAAGAGATTATTATATCAAAGATTTATGCCTAAAAATTAGTATCAATATAGAGATTGTTAAATTAATGACCTGAATTTCTATGGGATTGCACTCAACTTAGTAGGAAAGTATAAGCACACGGATTAAATGCATTTTTTGTTGGATTGATTTTATTATTTCTTTCATATTGTAATCCATGTACTTTTTTTAGATTATTAGATTTAGGATCTCTATATTGATTATTATGACCTTTTTTAATATCTTTATAAGAATTTTATATTCTTCAGAGCAAATTTCTCTTTGTGAGATCTTTTGAGTGAGGGCATTTCTCTTTAATCTATTTGTAGGCATTCTTTACAATTTTTTGAGTTTTCCACGTAAAATATAGTGATGTGTTTCTATTTTTTAAATATTTTTGGTATTTCTTTTTACATTGTATCTCCGAAAACATTGTTCATAATTTTGATTGCACTTCCGCTGCCTTATTTTTTAATAGTTATGTTATTTCGTATTCGTGTCACAAAAAAGTAAGTCTCCATAATTAATGGTATGATATGCCCAATAAACAATTACATCAAGAGCATCTAATCAAAAATTACGTCATTGGTGTGGGATAAACGCTCAAATTAGCATGCTAGAAGTCTTTTATATAAAAGCTACAAAACAATTTTTTAAACTACAAGACAACACTTGAAGTCAAATTTTGAACGTCTAGCAGCTCTTACAAAATGGCACACTATTTTGAGTCTTAATCCTATTATCCTGAAGCAATTTTTTGTCAGTAGCTCCTAATGCTTTTTTTGTTCTCTCTATCACACTTGTATAACAGATTCTCCATATGTTGGAGGCTGCCAACTATTTCACGGCAACTTTGTAGCATGAAAATTTTGTCGCATTATCAACTTTAAGCTGATATGAAAGCTTCCATTCTGCATCATGTTTGATTTTTCTAGGAGAGTGAAAAGCAGCTTGGTTTCTTGTAGAATTTTTCCACCATAAGCTGAAGTCATCTTTTCTTCATATTCCTTTGCTTAAAAACGTTGGAGGTGGTCTACATGAAACTAGTTGTGCACCTTTTGTCTTGTCTTGTAGGTCTTTTTCAAGCTACTTTAAGTGCTTTATTCTCATCTTTCCTTTGCCAAGCTAATGCAATGCTTGCTCGTATTGTTTTCTTTCTTTAGTTGATATATTCTCTGAATTTCTAAGCTGATCCAATTGTTATGGGTTTTTCTACATTAATGGGTTGGGTGCATTTTCAGAACAAATCATGATATCTTGTTATGCTAATGGGTTTTTTTGTTGGTTAATTGGAGTTTTGAGTTGGTTGAAAAGCTTTTTTTTTTTTGTTAGTATTATGTTTTTATTTGTGTGTAGATTTTAACATACTGCTTTATTTTTCCTATTTTGAAGGAGGAAAAACTAAGGGGCCGACCAGGTTATGAACATTTAAGTGAGCCGCTACATATCCTTATTGAGGCTGAGTTGCCTGCTAATATTATAGATGCGAGGTTGAGACATGCCAAAGAAATTCTTGAAGAGCTACTAAAACCTGTGGTATTTATTTCTCAGAAATTACTCTTGTACAATACTATAAACTGTATGTTGGTTTCTTTATACCATTGAACTGCATAATTAGTTTTGTTACTAAAGAAATTTTATTACTAGATACTAAAATAGGTACAATATAAAACAATTTCAAAAATTATCAGATGAAAAAAATAAAAATTTTAAACACAATTAACGGTAACTTGATGATGAAGGGAAAATATCCATTTGAGAGGTGAGGAGATCCTTGAAAGCACTCATTTGAAGTGCCTAGTGTAAGCCCGATGAATTTTGGGAAATATTGATTTTTTTTTCTTTTTTTGTTCTACCTAGAAAATAGGATTTGAAACCTCATATCCACTTAGACATTTATGTTTGGTAAACTACCATATGAATTATTCTCATAACCATCCAGAATAAATTTTATCTACTCACCTTATAGATACATTTCCTATATTTACATTTCCATACCGCTTAATACTATTTTCACCATCTTATTTTCAATAGACGCAACTATATTATAAGAGTGCTTACCATTATCTCCCTTACCCTTTTTGTTTTCTTTGGCAAGATTTCTCTCTTGCATGATCCTTTTTTGTGTAAGAAATCAACTTTCAAATTGTTACTACTTAGCTTTGAGAAAGAAGGTTTACCAATCATCAGTTGCACTTTTTCTGTAATTTGAAAACTTTGAGACTTTACAAGGTAAATTAATATAACTGTCCTTTAGGGGTCTCTGGAAAGACTTTTTTATTGAACACTCCCTGTGAAAGTTACTGCAAAATTACTGCCACAACATCACTATTTTAATGGAGAAATGGCATTTAATTAAATTCATTTCAATGTACTTTATTAATTTTGACATTAACTAATCTATTTCTTAGGATACCTTATTTTCATATGTATTTACTTCTTTTTGTAGTTATCTAAGCGTCTCAAGTGGAATGAGTAGTTGACTATGTAATAATTAGTTGTTCTATATATATATATTAATATACAGAAGTTTTTTTTCTCTACATGTACTAAAATGATTTAAGAATAAGGTATCTAAACGGATTGATAAGCTGTTTTGAAAAGTTGCATTTAGATCAAAATAAATATTATAAGATGCCAAGTTAAATGTCAAATACACAGAGATGTGCGACGGTATAGTTTCAGTTTCTTTTGGGAATAGAGAGCATCATTCTTTGCGAATGCAAATCTCCTATTTCTTGGGATGAATGCGACTTTTGTAAATTATCCAGTCTGAAAACCTTCTGTTTTTTGCTTACAAGCATACTTCAACGTTTACCATATCTTCTGATATTATTCTATTGAAATTAAACTATTCTTTCCATCTATAGGATGAATCACAGGATTTCTATAAAAGGCAGCAGCTTCGAGAGCTCGCCATGCTGAATTCAGGATTAAGAGAAGATAGCCCTCTTCCCAGCGGCAGTTTATCTCCATTTAATACCAGTGGAATGAAAAGGCCAAAAACTGGACGTTAAGTGAATGAATGAATGATTTTCAGCTTCTCAAATTGCAGTTCTCTGATTGCCTATAAGCTGATCCCATCCTGCCTTCAGATAGCTTCTATATTCTTGGCTGAGCATTAATGAAAGAAATTCATCAGTGAACTTAACTGGTTAGTTTGCTCACTCACAATGAAGGCATAGCAGACTGTGTTGTGATTATGCTTACCATTATTTATTTATGTTTTTGAATGATGTAAGGCTATGATTTTCATGTAAACTGAGGATATTATTTAATTCGTTTTTAATTAATGACACTTATTGAGAATGTGCTAAGAGTGATTTACTATCATTTTGTGAATTTATGTATTAGGAAATGCTACGATACGCTAATAAAATTGCTGGTTAGTCACTTGTTTACTTCACATGAGATCTGTAACATATTATTGCATACATATGGATTTGGTCTCTTAGTTATTTTGTGGACTTTTGAATTAAAAATTTTGTTGGTTCAGTGGAGAGCTTCATGGTGTATTTATATATTCATCATTGTTATGAATGCATTATTTAGTAATTTAAGGGAGAAATGTGTGATTAAATTATTACAAATCATTTTGTGAAAATGCTATCCAAATTTCTCATCTGATGTTTGCTGATGACTTGCTTTTATTTGGGGAAGCTGAATTGAACATTTGACTTCTGCGTGCAGCTTGTTTTAAGGATCATATGGGTTTAAATTTGTAGTAGTTTTATGTACTTCTGTTAGCTGTTGTGAGCTTCTAACTCTTCTCTTTGAATTATATTTTGGAAAGCTTTCTTTTTAAGTAGGGATGGTTGCAATTAATCAAATTTTCTCTTAATAATTATCTCTCTTATTAGTTTAGTGCAACCTGCGACCTGTTTTGACCAAAAAAAAAAAAAATTAAGAGCCTGATAAGTAGTTTTTCATATGTTAATTGATGATAGAGTTTTTAATAAGATTTAATTAAAACCTTTGAGTGGTACTGTTGGACCTCTTGTGAATGGGGGACTTGGATTGCTTTCTCCTTCTCATCTTAACTATATACTTGCAACATTAAATGCTTTTAGAGCTTGATTTTCTGACATATTTTCAGACTCTATCCTCATTATTGCTATATTTTAAGAGCTTGATTACTCATATTTTATCGTTTAAAACATAATTCATAAGTGTATTCTTCTGTCTTCCTTTTTTTTTTTTTTTTTTTTTGAATGATCAGACTTAATGACAAATTAAACGCATTTCGTCATGTAGGGAGCGACTCGCTCCCAACCGGTGGGATCACAGTCCTATGCTTCTTTTAAGTTGTACTTTTTTTTGTGTTAGTAATATTTTTTTTTTCATTTTTTAACTGTTTTTATAAAACAATTTGGCTATACCTTCATTTTTATTTTGGAGAAAAAAAAGTTATTCCTTTGTCAGAGCATTAAAATCTAATCTTTTTAATTTTACATCAAAAGAATATGTGCTGCTCGAAATTTATGCGCTATTTGTGCTGCTAATAAAGTAATGAAAAAGTGTAAATTGTGACAATTATTGAGCGACAAGAGAAACAAATAGGTGGAAGGAAGCAAATGTTTGATGTTAATCTCTCTCTCTCTCTCTCTAAGATTTTGCTTTTCTTATCTAAAATTTTTCAAGTAAAATCTGTGTATTTCTTGGTTGCACTTTATTTTGATTTAAATAATAACTAGATGCTATTAATTATTTAAATTCATCCGGAATACGTACATTTATGACCATAAAATAACTTATATAATATTTTGCGTCTAATTTCTAACATTTTTAGCTTCCTTGACTAATACCCGAACTTGAGTAGGTGCATGTAAAACAAATTAATCCACAATAATATAACGAGTTAGAAATGGAAATAAATTTTTCGGTCATTAAGGGCCTGTTTATGATCAATTTAGGGGCTATTTGGAATCATTTTGTTGTTTATTTTTTTATTTATATTTATACTTTATTTTCAAAATAAAACATATTTGATGGGTATTATACTTTTTTAAAACATTCAACATCTAAGACCTATTTTGAGTATTTTTAAAAATAAAAAATAAAAATATATAAAAAAATATATTAAATAAATATGTTTTAAAAAATAATATAAAAATGAAAAATACAAAATGAAATTTATCTTAAAGAGCCTTGTTAGTCTTATCGATTCTTGTAGAAAAAAGTTTAGTCCAAAACACACGTTCTTGTATTTAAAGAGTGAAACGAAAAGCTTTAGAATTTTATGAAAAATCTCGAAAAGAGGAAAAATCACGGGAGCTAAAAAGCTTCCACTATGTATCCTTTGAGTACTGAATCTTCCATCTGGGATTGAGTGTATATGAGAAAGGAACAACGGTATGTGACAACGATCGTTATAGATTCTTAGTAATGCCGGATGATGGTGATATGGAAGTCACGTTGGAAATGCGAGAATAATTCAGAATGTCGATGCGATGAAGAACAATCATTGGTAGAAGTCATCATGATGGGAGGCGAGATTGGCAAGCGATCAATGGGTGGGCGGTGGCCGTGGCATGGTGACGGCCGTCAGTGGCGCGATTGTGCTTGGAGGATCTTTAAAGCTCTCTCCTCTCTCTTGCTTGGGCCTCCTCCCCATATGAGGAATAAGAGTATTTATAGATTGGAGGTGGCGTCTAAATACATCAAAATCCTCACTTCGGATGGCTCATGATAATTCCCTCGATTATATGATGTATTTTGTGTATTTGAATGCTCAAATGAAGTCGAATTGTAAGATCTTTGGCTTGTTGGGGCTTCGAGGGCTCGATTTAAACACTCTATGTTTAAGAGTCGATTGATAATAAAACGATCTCGATTAGTCTTGATTCACGATCAGATTGCTTTTCTCGCCAAGATTCGTGCTAGTGAAATTTTAGTCATATCGTTGCTATTTTGGATGATATTATCTCAATCATCCAAAAATATATATGTCGAATATTTAAAATAACAAATTCTTCAATGAAATTTCTGCGGGTCAGATTAACCATATATTTTGAGAGAACATATCTTCACGGGGGATAAGATTATGACCATGAAAGTGCGGGGCCGGATGTATCTTAGTCTGGCGATGGTAAGATTTTGGGGTTATAGACCCATGTAGACATTTACGGGCGCTTGCAGGCATAAGGTTTCGGGTTGGATTACATTAGAATAAGTACGAAATTCTTAGTGGGTTCTGCCGATTTCTGAAGAAAGAAAGTGTTATGGGCCAGCGTGGGTCGAGAATAGGAGCGTGAAAAGAAATTTGGGTAGACAGTTTCGCTGAAAATTTGAGCTTGGAAAAAATCAATGGTCATGAGGCCACCGGGTAACCTGGCAGCGTGGGCGATCTGGCCAAAACTAAACCTGCGCCAGGCAGTAATGATCATTTGAAACGGGGTCTAATCGTCTGATTCAAATCTGGGAAGTTGGGTCAGAGCCGGAGCATGGAGCAGCGAGGCCAGTCTGAGCAGTGAATGGCGGTGAATCAGCTGCATGTAGCCTGCTTCAGCGAGAACCCATGAGCGTGGCCAGCAGTATGGCCCGAAAACATCCATTTTGGCCCGTTTTCACCTGTTTTGGCCCGTTTTGAGCAGTTTTGAACGGTTTTGAACAGCTTTAGGCGGTTTGGACACTTTTACTCTTTTGCCTCTAAAGGGTCTATAAAACCCCAGGGAGAAGGCACCTTCTTCTTCTTGAGAGAAGGTCGTTGATCGATCCGCGTACCGTCGTTGTTCGGTTTCCCTGAAATTTCCGGCCGTTGGACCATCCGGGTTTGGAAGCGATCAAGGCCCGCTACGTTGTTGTTCGGTTTCCCTCGAAAGAGGTGTCAACCGGCCTCGTCGGACCGTCCAGGTTTGGAGGCGATCAAGGCCTGCGGTACTTACGTCGTGTTTACAGTTTTCCCTCGAAAGGCGTTACTTTCGTCCGCGTCGAGTACGGAGGCGATCAAGGCGTGGTACATACGTCGTGTCTATAGTTTTCCCTCGAAAGGCGTTAAGCAGTCGTCGTCCGTCCGTCGGAGCAATCAAGGCTTGATCACGTCGTGTTCTGATTTCCCTCGAAAGAGGCATCAATGCTCGTCGGACCGTCCGGTATGGAAGCGATCAAGGCGATCTTACGTCTATCTACGATTTTCCTCGAGCAGGTGTGTTCTCGTCGGACCGTCAAGGTATGGAAGGCGACCAAGGCGTGGTACATCGTCGTCTAAAGTTTTCCTCGAAGATCGTCAAACGTACTGCGTCGGACCGTCAGTCTGGAGGTGATCATCGGTGATGATGATAACCGGAAGCGAGGGTTTAATGCTCGACGATGGTCGCGATAATGGTCAGCGATGATGTCGGTAATGATGGTGTGCCGGCAAGATTGCCGGCGATGGCCAGCTGTAGCCGGCGAGATAACTTCGATAATCGCTATAGCCGGCGAATGATTAGCGCAAAACTGGTGGCGAGCGATATATCAGCGAGATAGCCGATATTAATGGTGAAAGAAAGGTATCAGCGATAGTGTAATTAGCGATAACCGTAATGAAGCAATGATAAATAGTAGCCATGAGATGGCGTGATAATCAGCGGATTTAAGCGAGCTGATTAGCAGCAACGAAATTGGTCAACAATTAGCTATGTAGTGGCAAGGAATCCAGTGTAATGGCAGCGAATAATAACGCATGACCGAGTGAAGATTACCGGCGATGGTCAGGTAGACCCTGATAGTTAGCGGCCAGCGAGGTGTCAGTACACTTGGCGGCAGTAGTCAATAATTAGGCAGCGTCAGTAGTCATGAGATGAGCGGCGATAATGGTGATGAAATTCGGTGATAGTAGTTAGCGGCCAGCGTGGTGGCAACGCTAGCGGCACGTGGTAAACGCGAGGATCTTTGACTATCGAGGTTGTTTGTCAGTGTGACTTCGATGGCGCATGAAGAGTCAATTAAATCCGGCGAGGATTTTGACTATCGAGATTATTTGTCGAGTGTTTGCTCGATGGCGTTAACTGTGGAGTAAACAAAGTTTTGACTTATCAGGTTATTTGTCATAGTGTTTGCTCGATAGCGTTAACCGTATGGAAGAGGTTGAATTTAATCCGAATATTTTTGATCCAGGTTGTTTGTTAGTGTTGCAGATGGCGTAACTTGTATGGAAAGAGGTCGTAGGAAGTCCACCAAGGACCTTTTGACTAGGTTATTTGTCGAGTCTTTGCTCGATGGCGTTAACACGTATGGAAGAGGTTGAATTGAATCTGAAGATTTTTGACTATCAGGGTTGTTTGTCGTGTTAGATGGCGTTAACTGTATGGAAGAGGTGGGGAAGTCCACGGACCTTTTGACCCATCTAGGTTGTTTTGCGAGTCTTTGCTCGATGATGCTTGTATGGAAGAGGTTGAATTGAATCCGGAGGATTTTGACCAATCAAGGTTGTTTGTCGAGTGTGACTCGATGGCGTTACTTGTATGGAAGAGGTTGAATTGAATCGGCGAGGATTTTGGACTTATCGAGGTTGTTTGTCGAGTGTGACTTCGATGATGTTAACTGTATGGAAGAGGTTGAATTGAATCGAGGATTTTGACTATCGAGGTTGTTTGTCGAGTGTGACTTCGATGGCGTTATGGAGGTTGAATTGAATCGGTGAGGATTTTTGACTATCCAGGTTGTTTGTCGAGTCTTTGCTGATGGCGTTAACTATGAAGAGGTTGAATTGAATCCGCTGAGGATTTTTGGCCTATCCGAGATTGTTTGCCAGAGTCTTTGCTCGATGATGTTAACCTGTGTGGAAGAGGTTGAATTGAATCTGCTGAGAATTTTTGACCTATCCGAGGTTGTTTTTCGATGGCGTTAACTTGTATGGAAGAGGTCGAATTGAATCGTTGAGAATTTTTGACCTATCCGAGGTTGTTTGTCGAGTGTTACGATGGCGTTAACACTATGGAAGAGGTCTTAGGAAGTCCACCAAGGACCTTTTGACCAATCATAAGTTGTTTGTCAGAGTCTTTGCTCGATGACGTTAACATGTATGGAAGAGGTCGTAGGAAGTCCACTAAGGACCTTTTGACCCATCCTAGGTTGTTTGTCAGAGTCTTTGCTTGATGACGTTAACTTGTGTGGAATAGGTCGTAGGAAGTCCACCAAGGACCTTTTGACCCATCCTAGGTTGTTTGTCAGAGTCTTTGCTCGATGACGTTAACCTGTATGGAAGAGGTCGATTAAAACATCTATTTATGGTTGTAGCCAAAGTTGCTCCTTAACATTGGCCTTGTTTTTCCATGAGTATGATTGGAAAATCATAGTTTGTAAAGATATATATCTTCTCAATGTTGAAATATCCTCAAACTTTAACTTGTTTCTTGGGATGATAATCAATTAGATGCTTAACATGATCTTACGAGAGCCCCAGATTTTTCGATAAAATCTGAAGGAACAAAGTTTGATGAATCTTCATTCTTCACTCTTTAAAAGCTTGAAATGCTCCACCTCGATGGTGGTTTTTTGTTGGAAACTTGGTGTCATACAAGATGAAATAATGGGAATCAATATCCCTGAGGCAAAGCTTGCATGCTAGAAAACTAGTTCTGGTAGAGTGAAAGTTTATGCCTTAGCCTTGTTGTGAAGTCCGCACACAGTAATTAAAAGCGAACAAGAGACACTCGAATTTTTGAAAAACCTCGAAAGAGGGAAAAACCACTGCGATAAAAGCTTCCACTATGTATCTTTTTTGAGTACAAGATCTTCCGATCTGGGATTACAATGTATATGAGAAAGGATGACATGTAACAATCATGTGTTGTATTCTTGATGGTGGAGATCGGGGTAACTCGGTGAGAATCACGGGGTACAATTAGTGGACGGTGGCGGTGGCGATGGTTGATGATGCGGCGGAGTCGATCTTGCTTGGGGTGCGATCTCGCTTGGAAGATCTTCAAGCTTCAGAGCTCTCTCTTCCTCCTCAGACTCTTCCTTTTCTTCCTTGCTTGGGTTCCTCCTCTTCTTCCTTGTTTGGACTCTTCCTCTTCTTCCTTGCTTGGACTCTTCCTCTTCTTCCTTGCTTGGACTCTTCCTCTTCTTCCTTGCTCGGACTCTTCCTCTTGCTTTCGGGCACCTCCTCTTCTTTACTTATTTCAGCTCCTCTCCATCTTTACTTGGCCTTTCCCTCATGTGAGGAATGAAGGCCTATTTATAGATGGGAGGAGGGCATTCTTAAATTCATGTAAAAGTACCATTCACTCGATTGACGGCTGGGATGATTCCTTTGATTATTTGATGTATTTTGAGCATTTGGATGCCCAAATGAAGTCGAATTATGAGATCTTAGGCTCGTTAGATCCAGCTGTCGAGGCGCTCGATTGTATAAACACTCCATATTTAAAATTTGTTTTGGGATTTAATTGATGTCCCAAAGGTTTTGATGATATTTTAAGTACTTAACTTGATGGTTTGACTCAAAATCATATCACTACATCAAGATTTGTGCTAGTGGTATTTTGAGAGCCATATCAATAATTTAAGTATCTTAAAAATAAAATTTAAATATAGGTATAGCCCATTTATCGACTTACCTATTATGAAAGTCGCCCTTAAACCTAATTATATATATATTTTAAATTATTTTGTAAAAGTGTTAGATATTAAAGTCGCCTTAACAGGCGACTCCATGTAGAGATGCTAAACGCGATATTACCTATATTTAAATTTTATTTTTAAGATAGTTAAATTACTAATTATATTATAAACTATACTTATTTTAAAAATTTCTTCGTATACTTATGAATGTGAGCAGAAAATGAATCTGACAAATATCCCTCTTACCTTTATCTTACTTAAATAATCTTTTCAAGATATAAGTTCAATTCGGTCGTATTCTTATCGAACGAGTTAGTCAATTTCATCATTATTAGTATAACGCTGTTCATTTGGACCTGTATGATTTATTCTCTCTTTTGTTTCTCTATGAACTCGAAGAAGATAAGCACAGTTAAGCTCCACATGGTTCTGACTAGAAGCCATTTATGTCTTCTTCAAGCACATATAGTTGTATATTGAATCTGTGTGTGTCTATATATATATATATATATATATAAAGAGAGAGAGAGAGAGAGAGAGAGAGAGAGAGAGAGAGAGAGAGAGAGAGAGCTCGATAAATTGAATTGGATAATAATCAAGCTCGCTTAAAATCTGACTCATATACCCATATTCCACATCAACTTCCATGGCGCCGGAGGCACAAACGAGAGATTGAAGGGGGTAGCGATTGAGGCTTGAGAGGTGAGTAGACTTTTCCAGTTGAGGGACGAGTTACCTCGGCTTAAGGCTTCAAAGGCCTTACTACGCCATGGGAGGACCACTATCTCAACCGATCTGATTTCCTTTCAAAATCGGAAGATTTGTGGTAGGAAGGGGAGAAGAGAGGGGAGCGAGGAAGCCTAGTCCTCTGTGTCATCTCATTCTCCGAGGAGGAAATCATGGCCGGTTCCAAAATGTGGAGCAATGCACTGGTGGGATATGCTTTGGGCAGACGACCTTACTATGAAAACTTACTTAGAGCCATAAGGAAATTGTGGCCCCTCCGCAGTAACGTAGATCTTATTTCCCTTGCAGATGGTTTCTTTTTGTTCAAATTCAATTGCAATGAGGACTATGATATGGTGTTAAATGGGGGGCCAGGTTCATTTTGGAATAACCTTTCTTTTTTAAAAAAAATGGACACCGAACTTTTCTCCAGTGCGGGAAGATTTCAAGGACATTCCCATTTGGGTCAAATTTCCCAATCTTCCTCTTTGTTGTTGGTCGGAAAAGGGCATTTCAAAAATTGCTAGTAAAATTGGAGTACCCCTTACTGTTGATCCTCTCACGGCTAAAGGGGCTAGATTGACCTTTGCTCGAGTTAGCATTCAAATCACCACTAAATCCACTCTTCTCGAAGCCATAAAACTCTCCCTCAATGGAAAGGATATCCTGCAGCAAGTGATATATGAATGGAAACCTATCCCATGCTCATCTTGCGACACGTTTGCACACACTTCATCTTCCTGTCCTAAATCACCAAACTATAAACCTATCCACACATTGCAACTGAACCGTAAAGCATCTGGACCTTTGAGGAAATCCCAATCCACTACACTCCAATCCCCTCGCCTGCATATAACCGCCACCATACCAGCCCCCTGCACTCCAATCTCCCATTAAATAACTAGTCCACTAGCATTGAATCTGCAGCCGAGGATTCAGCTTTTAGTGCAGAAAATGAAAATGCTATCTCAAACACAATTATTCATCCGATTCCAATCTCATCTCCAGGCACAGTGCAAAACCTGTTTGTAACATTGTCTAACCCTTTGCCTGAGAATCCCAAGGAGAATAATACTATCTCATCAACTGATATAGCTTCAACTTCAAAAACACCTCTTGTGCTCAATTTGACTAAAGGTAGAAAGGGAAGGCCTAAAGGGGGCCCCCCAATACCATTAGATAATGCATAACCCTATTAATATTGCCTCTTGGAATGTAAGAGGCTTCAATAGTGACATTCGGGTCACTGACTGCAGAAAATTTGTCAAAGACAATAACATTGATATTATGTGCCTTCTTGAGACCAAGCTATCTCAGAATACTCTATCTACTACCACTAACAACAAATATTTTGACATTTTCTATAATGAAGACAGGGTGGACAATTTTTTGGAAGCACCAAATGGCCGAATATGGGTAAAATAGAACACTGATAAAATTGATCTTTCTACTATCGATAAGCATCCTCAATTTGTACATGGTAGAATATCTTTAGGATCAACTCAATCCTTCCTCATCACTGTTGTCTATGCTGACAATAGCAACCTTGGTAGAAAAGGATCTGTGAAACTCTCTCAGCTCATTAGCTAGAGATATTAATGAGCCTTGGATCATTATGGGTGATTTTACTGTGAGGCATTGAAAAATAGGGGTGCCATACCCCAAATAAATTAGCAGACTTCAATGATTTTATATCTCAATCTGGCCTCCTGGAAATTAACAACATGGGACATGCTTTTAGCTGGTTTAATCAACAAATACATAACCCTATCAGATGTTTGTTAGATAGGGTACTATGCAGTTATCGATGGATGAATACCTATCCTCATTCTAGTTGGAAGGTTATGTCTCCTCTTACATCAGATCACTCTCCTATTATACTCTCTACTAGAAAGAAGCCAATTCTTAAGCACAGATTTATGTACAAAAATTACTGGAAAAAATGCCCAGATTTTATTAACATAGTGGAACATGCTTGGAGCAAGCATGTGGATGGAGACCCAATATTTATTTTCTGTAACAGACTCAACAACACAAAGATAGCTCTTAAGAATGCAAACTGGTACTCTTATAGCTACATTGCAAACAATATTTCTAGGCTGAAAGCTAATCTTGAAGACTTACAACTCAAACTTGATATCAACCCTCTAAATCTTGAATTTCTTAATGAGTCTCTCCAGGTTCAACAATCTCTCAATGAGGCTATTGATTGTGAGAATAATTGGATCAAACAAAGGGTAAAATGTGCATGGCTTACAAGAGGAGAAGATGACATAAAATTTCTATATCAAAAAATCAGCATAAGGAAAAGTAAAAATAATATCAAAAGCTTGAAGGTTAATGATGTTGATATTTGCTCTCAGCAAGACATGGCTAGGGAGATTACTACTCATTTCACAAACATTCTAAACAACCCTCATAGAGATTCTAATGAGGATTGGCTTAACCTCCCCATTGGACCTCAAATCACTTCTCAACAAAGCATTTTTCTTAATCAATCTTTCAAAGACCAAGAAATTAAAAGCAGGTTTGATTAGATCGAAAAAACACCGGACGGACTTTACATCACAATTCTTTAAGGACACTTGGGAGATTACTGGTTGCTCTTTAGTGAATGCTATTCAATACTTCTTCACTACTTTTATATTATCGCACAGGGTCAAACACACTGCTATCACTCTAATTCTAAAATCCTGTCATGCAGAAACTATTACTGATTATCGGCCACTATCCTTGTGCAACTTATTATATAAGGTGATAGCAAAACTTCTTGCTAGTAGGCTACAGATGATTCTACCACATATTATCCATCCGGCTCAAGTGCATTTCTTAAGAGAGACATAATATTATCTTAGCTAATGAGGTCTTGCATGGATTCAATCAAAACATAAACCAAAGAGCTTGCTAAAATTGATCTTCAAAAGCATTTGATAACGCCAATGAAACTTTATTTTACATAGACTCAAGCTGAATTTTCCCCAAACATTCATAAAAGGATAGAAGCTTGTGTGTTGCATGTGCCTTTCTTTATTATACTTAATGGTGAACTATCTACTTCTTCTCTTCCCTTTGGTTTAAGGCAAGGATGCCCATTATCCCCTTATCTATTTGCTATCACAATGGATGCTTTCTCTAGATTATTGGATAATGACACTAATGCTGATAGATTCAGCCCAATCAAAACTATAAATGGGATTCTTTCTCATCTTATATATGATGACTTATTGGATATTCATGCTAATATTTATCTATCATCTTCTTCTCCACTCCTTCTACAATGAGTCGAACCTCTCTCCAAATGGCAACAAATCTTATATTTGCTTCTCCAAAGCTGTAGACTGGGCTCTAAGGAATGGGGCTCTATCATTCATATGCCTTGGAACTATCTTGGTCTTAATCACTCATTCAAGACTGAAATTGACTGATTGTGATAAAATCTTCAACAAATTGCATAAATGGTTTGCTGGGTGGAAAAGATCTTTACTCTCTTTCTCGAATATTAGTGATTTACTGTAGCTGGCTATTGTGCTTACTGGTTTAGAGCATTGTCTATTCCCAAAATGGTTAGAAAGTCTATAAGGAGGCTCATCTCTTCCTTCCTTTACAACAATGAGGCTGAAAAGAAACTCAACACTATTGCTTGGGAAAACACTGCCAAACCGATTGATGTTGGGGGAATTGGTCTTCCTAGTATAGACTCCTTAAATCTAATGTGCAAGGCTAAAATTATTTGGAGATTATATAATACCAACTCTCTTCTTACTAATTTTTTCAGAAATCAAGATCACCATATTTGGAGAGGCCCTACTACTAAGACTACTATTAGTTAAAGAGCTAAAAAACAGCTTAGATGTAGAGGTTGCATCAGGGTGACAACCGAAAGCAAGCTTTCATTCTTTTTTGATCCATGGTTAGGAGGTTTCTCTCTGGTTGATATGTTTGGGCCTATGGTGTTTACTTGGTTTAATTGCTCCCCATCCATGCTGGTCTGTGAAGCTATTTGTGAGAACAATTGGAAACTTCTAATGAATGAACATACTCCTTATGAATGCTTAAACAAGATCCAAATCATTCCAATTCTTAATGAAGTTTATTATGGTGAAAAGGATAAATATACCACAAAGCAACCCATAACTATCTTTTTTCGAATCAATCTAAATCATAAAGTTCATGGCATAAAGGTTATTCTTTAAAATTTGCTTCTTTTGCTTGGAGAATAATCTTGAATGGTTTGAAAACAAAAGACATTTTGATTAAGAGGGGTATGTTGGTTAATCAGTTATGTGTTCTATGCCAGAAGGTTAATGAAAATCATCACCATCTTTTCTTTGAATGCTCATATTCCATGGACATTATTAGAGCTACTATACCTCATGGTTCTTTTTTTTCATATGGGCTATACATTAACTCAGATACTTCTTTATGCGGATCAAATTCACTGTAAAACAACAAAAAATTTTTTTCTGCTCGCCATACCTATTGCAGGTTTTTATATATGGAAGGAAAGAAATCAGCGCATTTTTCACAACACATGTCTAGAAACTAGAGGGGTTATCAAAATCATTTGCAATGCTATTAAACTCAAATGCTATAGATGGCAACACAACTATACTTTGCCGGATCATATTCAACTGCTATATTCTCTAACACATTCTATGACACTTTATTTTGTCTTTGCGGGACATGCTTGTCTACTCCTACGGCCTAACTGGGAAGCTGAGTTTAATTTTCGCCGGCCGAGCATATGGGATTTTCTATTGGATTTTTGGAGCTATGATGAATCCAACGTACTTTGGCTCAACCGGCTGCTAATAACCGTGCTGGTTTTGTTTATGGGTGGCTGCTGTTTATTATGGGACATCTATTTTTGCCAGTTTTGGTTGCTCTGGATGGAGCCTCGTCTGGCTCAACCGGTACCAATTTCTGCAGCTATTGATAAATCAGTTTTTGTGCTGAAACATACATCGGTAACTATCTTTCTGGTTCATGTGGGATGCTCAACGCTAGTTACATTTCTGGTTGCATTGGTGGTAATCTCTTTTGTCCCTCCTTGGTCTTTCTACTGAGTCCAAATTACCAAATGGTCTTCTTTCGAGCTCTTGGCTTTATTTGCTTCTCTTTGGTTTTGTTTCTGCTTTTCTTTTCATCTTGTGTTTTTGAATCATAGAATCATTGCTTTGGGGGTTTTAGATATGTTCTTTTCATCTTGTGTTTTGACAAATTAGAATCATAGCTTTGTGGGTTTTATATATGCTATTTTGACATAAGTAACTGTGTTTTGATCAATGAAATCTGGGCGAGGCCCTCATTTTTTCCCAAAAAAAAAACTTCCATGGCGCCATTGTTCATTAACAAAGGAATGTGTGGCCTGCCTACGCTTGCAGAGTTGGTCGCCAGATTGTCAGTCAACATCATAATCATTCATTTCACTTTTTTCTTCCACTAGTTTTTTCTGTGGGTATAGAAGATTTTTTTTTTTTTTTAAAAATATTTCATTCATGTATTAGAAATATTGTACTTTCATGCGGTTATATGATAATATGAAAAAGTTTTTTTAGATAATCTTAGTAAAATTAAAATGGATGAAGATTTAGAGATTAGTAAAAAAATAAAATAATACATAATTATATTAGGAAGGATGGAGTTTCTCCACAACGGAAACATTAAAAACTCTCATTTAAACTTTAATATAATGAATTTTTGATATCATCATGACTGGGTGATGAGTATTTCCTAACCTTTGAGCCATCATATGAGGTGTGCCCAATGCAACAATTGAGATAATAGACTTCTAAAATTTGATAGAATTTGAAGAGATTATTTCTCACAACTAAGAGTTTTTTAGGACACATTATAGAAGAGATAATGATTTATATGAAAATTCATATAAGGGAAAAATCAATAAGGTCATCTTTATTAAATAGTTTCCATTATTTTATAGAAAATCAGCGTGAGAATGGTTTCGCTCAAAACATCAGAGGCCTCATGATTAATTAGAAAATGCAGTATTAAGGTCACAAAAATAGATCCTCACATATGTCTACTATGAATATAGCAAGACTATAAAATGGTAGTATTGAATATATGCCATTGATAGTACAAATAGGTATTTTTTAGTAGCGTCGATGTGAATTGCTATGCATAGCTTATTGCGGTCTTGAGTTTAGTGACTAAATTAGAATCATATAATAAATATCTTGTGAAACTATTATTGTAATATATAGATAATCATAAATATCGAATGAACATCATTTAATCTTCTAAAAATAAGAGGGGTGTAACGGGGGAGGACGATGAGTCAATTGTAGTATTAGAATGATGATGGACAAGAGAAGAGGAGCATCCGCTAATCTTCTAATGTTGATGACCAACATGATCATTAACATCACATCAACATGTATTATGAACAATAAAATAATTATCAATGATAAATATTATAAGGCATAAAGAAATTCTTGAGATTTCTCTCAATCATACAAAATATTATTAATTAAATAAAAATGAACATGCATATGAAGGCTCACATATTATTAAGGGTAGTGAAGACCACATTCTTCTAGGATCAAATTATGATAGTATATTATTTTCTCTTAAATTTACCTTGTTGATGCCCACAAACATAACAGGACTCAAGTAGTGGTGTTAGCCAATATCTACATTCAATATTATGAATGTATCATAATGAAAATTAAATTTTGATTGTTGAAGTGATTAGAGAAATTTTGAAAAAAAAAATTCTCTCAAATTGACTTAATAGATTATTATATATATGATAAGAGCATTTTAACTAAATAACTCACAAAATATTGAAATTTTGTAGGCACGATAATTTTGAGCAATATAACTATTTTGTCCTTATCTCTTTTTACTCTCTCTCTCTCTCTCTCTCTTACTTCTCACAAAAGCATTCATCTTCTCTGTTTTATAATAAAAGGATAATTCAAGCTGTAAGTCAGTTCAAATTCATTGAACGGATCCCACATTCATTGAATCGAAGGAAAATCAAACTCTTAAGTAACGTACATTTACCACCGTCGTTCAGCCGTCGTTTAACTTGATGGACTGCTCTTGGCCTTGGTAGAAATGCATGCACAACTGAGCTTACCCGAGAAAGCAGGTACTGGAACTTGAACCCACTGCAGCGTTCGACGGGTGTCTTCGTATCATTAACTACTTTAAGCTTGGAAACCGGAGAGGTTGTCCCCCTCGCTCCGATATCGACAACCTACTGAAATGGCCTTTCCCTCCTCCCTTTGTTCCATTCACACGCGTAAGCTTTCCATTGCTCCAATTTCCTCGGCTTCGATTCCACCGGACCCTACCACGTTATCCACCGCTCCAACGCCAGCTCTGCCAAGTGACGTGGCTCTCCTCCCGCCATGTCTTCTCCCCGTCCGGCGACGACTGATTTTCGTCCACACAATCCCCGCTGCGGAGCCATCGAATCCACTTGCGCACTGGGCAAAGACCGATTCGCATCGAGAAAGCGAACGTTTGGATTAGAAAGACAGAAGGGAGGAAGGGAAAGCTTCAAAGCACTTCCTCTATTTACCCGTACGTGATAGAGGCAGGTTGCAATTCCCATGGCCTCTTCCTCGGCTGAAGTCCGCCGACTTTCCACAGCCATGGAGCGCACTGGCCGGTGGTAAGCCAAGCCTAACCTTCTCCTCTCTCTCTCTCTCTCTCTCCCCCTCTCTCCGCCTCCCTAACAACCCAATTTTCCCTTTCTATTAAGATTCCTTGCTTCTTGTTTCCAAATTTCCAGGGTTTTCTCTCAGGAAGTCCCCTCCGACATAGTCATCAAGGTCGATGACGCCACTTTTCCTCTCCACAAGGTAACAATCATATCGATTTATGTCGCCTTTAATCAAATCTTGATGATCACTGATTAGGTTAATTCTTCTCGAATCAGTTCATACTGGTAGCCAAAAGCGGGTACATCAGAAAGAAGATTATGCAGTCGGATAAATCTGATCTAGGGACACTGGAACTCAAAGGGATACCGGGCGGCGCGGAATCTTTCGAGAAAGCGGCGAGGTTCTGTTATGGTATCAACTTCGAGATTTCAGTGGAAAACGTGGCGGCGCTGCGCTGCGCGACGGAGTGGCTTGAGATGACGGAGAAGTCTTGTGAGGGGAACCTCGCCGCCCGCGCGGACGAGTTTATTGCCAAGGCCGCGCTCATCACCCTTGCCGGCGCTGTAGCAGTGCTAAAGTCATGCGAGAGTCTCCTCCCTTTCGCTGAGAACCTCCAGATCGTGCAGCGCTGCGTCGATGCCATCGGCTCCAAGGTCTGAATGAAATTTTTTTAAATCATTTGATCGTTAATATTTTTTATTTTAAAATACTTAAATCCCATTGTTATACCACTTCTCAGGTATCGTTTGACAACAGAATTTATGCTTTGACCATGTCATTTCTATATCTAAGTTTTTTTTTTTTTTTTTTATGGTAATAACTTTTTTCCTTTTAATAAATAAAGGATTTATTTAGATTTAGCTTCAATTTAATTCAGAATGTAGGGAAATTTACATATATATCACGTAATTCTTATATATTTACATATTTCACACTCAAATTTGAATATTTAAAAGACTTTATACAGTTTCTAGAAAAGAATAAGATTTTGATATAATAATAAAAATTTAGGTACTATTTAAGTAAAAATTAAAATTTGAATATGAAATATGTAAATACATAAGAATTGCGTGGTATATGTAAATCTCCCATAAATAAAACCAAACAAATTTTGAGATTTAAGTCGCCCATTATTCACTAAAATTCTAATTTACAAGAGTCAATTATAGTTCTATATCAATTTAGATCAAATCTTATTGAATCATGGATTTATGAGATAAGAAATCCCTGGATGAATCAAACAGATCCTCATGCTCTGTGCTTGCTTCAATTTCAGGCGGCTCAAGAGGCAAACTCCCAGAGTCGCTCCCCTCCTGACTGGTGGGCCGGCGAATTCGCCTTGCTTAATCCACCCTTCTTCCAAAAAGCCCTCACCGCCATGAAAGATCGAGGGGCCACCCCCAAAGCCCTCTCAACCGCCGTCGCAGTTTACGCCGGAAAAAATCTCCCTGAACTCCTCCCCTCTCCACTGCCTGCGGCCGCGGTCCATCTCCCGCAACCTCTAGCGCCAGTACTGACTGCTCAACCCAGCGAAGCTTCATCGAATCATTTATCGCAATCCTCCCAACCGATCATGATGCGCCGCGTCCTGTCGGCTTCCTCTGCTGCCTCCTCCGCGCCGCAATCTTCCTCAACTCTTCGGAGGCCTCCCGCCACGATCTGGAGCGCAGGATCTCTGCATCCCTCGATCATGTCGCTGTCGGTGACCTCATGGCGGTTTCCTTTGATTACTCCGGCCATCGGCTTGCGGATCTTGACAGTATTCGCCGGATTGTGACTGGTTTTGCTGAACGCGAAGTCGCTGGCGCCGCCGCACAGCGGGCGGCGCGAGTTGTTGATGCATTTGTGGCCGAAATCGCTACAGAGGAGGATCTACCAGTTTCCAAGTTCGCCGGCATTGCCGGTGCACTTCCGAAATCTGCACGCCGCTTGGACGACGATCTCTATCGCGCTGTCGACATTTACCTAAAGGTATACGTAATGATTGGTATTGCTTTACTTTATGTAAATAATGGTATGGAACTTGCAAAAAATTTTATATTTTTTCTTAAGTCATAATTGGCACATTTTTGTCACGTGCCATGTTACAATTAAATTATTAAAAGTATGATTAAATTATTATATAAATAGAATTAAATTATCTGACCAAAAATAAAATAAAATTATACACATAGAATTATAAACGTAAAAGAGAAAATATCAGGAATATCTAATTATTCAATATATTATCTCATAATTTAATTATAATTATTCTTTGAATTTAAATTTTTGTATAATACTTTATTTATATAAAAATAATAATAAATGATGTATTAAATCAAATATATACATTATAAAAATAGCTATGTCCTATTATAAAATGTATAAGAATATTTAAATATAATTTTTGACATATTTATTTTTGAACTAATTTATCAAAAAAATTGTTATTTAACATTTAAAAATTTATAATTATTTTAAAAATAAATCTTAAAACACTTATATAAAGTATGAAGATTAATGAGAGCATCATAAAAATTAAAATGTGATTAATTTTTTTCAAAATATTTGATTAGTTTTGGATGATCATATTAAAGATTCCCTAATAAAAATGGTTATTGGCACAAATATTTTCAAATATTACTATTTACTTATTTATCACTTTTTAAGCTCATTTAAATAAAAAAAACTTTGTGGAATAAATATTTCCAAATATTTAGTTGTGGTTATTTTGTAGAAATTTCATTAACTCTTAAATTTGCATTGCAACTTCAGGCCCACCCAGGCCTAGACGAAATAGAAAGGGAGAAAGCCTGCAGCGTGATGGACCCGTTAAGACTTTCCTACGAGGCCCGCCTCCACGCAGCACAGAACAAGCGGCTACCTCTCCAAGTAGTCCTCCACGCCCTTTACTACGACCAGCTCAAACTCCGCAGCGGCAGCACCGCCGACGAGCCGTCGACCATAAACGTCGCGAGCGGAGACGAAGCATTGGTCAAGGAGAATGAAGCTCTGCGGTTGGAGTTAGCTCGGATGAAGCTTTACTTGACGGACATGCAGAGGAGCCAAGGAAGCAGTACTGCGAAGTCGACGACGGTGATGGCGCTTCCGGAGCCGTCGATCGTCGTTAAGAAGACGACGTTCTTCTCTTCGGTGTCGAAAAAGTTGGGGAAGCTCAATCCGTTCCGGCAAGGTTCGAAGGATACTTCGACTTTTGAGGAAAATGCTGGGGTGGACTTGGCTAAGCCAAGGAGGAGGAGGTTCTCTATTTCTTGAAGATCGATTGTTGACTAGGTTATTTGTTTTTTTTTGCTATAATTTGAAGTTTGAACTGGAGTGACGATTGTTTGAGCATTACGTACCTTGTATATGAAATGGCTTACTTTTGAAAATTATTATTAGGTTTGAGCTTTGAACTTTGAGGATTGGTGATCCATTTAGATTCAAGATTGATGCTTATCTGAGAATTCTTCTCATTAAATACGAAATTTGATATGACACTTAAAATACTATTAGTCGAAGCACGAATCTTGATGTTAAAAGCAAGCTGATCCAAGTTGGCGGTGAGATCAAGCTCTTAAAATATCCCGAAACTTTGAGATATCGGTTAAATCCTAAATAGCTCAAATATGAAGTGTTTATAGTCAAATCGGCGTCTCGACGAGCGGTTCCAACAAGTCAAAGATCTTACAATTAGACTTCATTTGAGCATTCAAATACACAAAATATATCATATTATCAGGGAATCATCATGAGCCGTCAGATGGAAAGTGGTCGGATTTTGCATGTATTCTGACGCCACTCCTCCAATCTATAAATAGTCCTCATTCCTATGAGGAGGCCAAGAGAGAGAGGAGAGAGAGAGATCTCTCTAGTCGTCGCCACTGACGGCGTCAACCACCGTCATCGGCCGCCGTATCGCCACCAGCGATCCTCGTCGTCGGCCATTGTTCTTTATTATCACACCACTATCGTCATTATCATCATTGCTTCGCCGTCATCGTCAACATTATCGTCGGCGTTATACATTCTGCTTCTTTCTCTTTCTCATATACATTCGTAATCCGTTATCGGAAATATCTTTGTACTCAAAAGATACATAATGGAAAGCTTTTTTGGTAGGCCCGTGGTTTTCCCTCTTTTCGAGATTTTTCACGTAAAATTGAGTTTTATTGTTTTCTTTAAATACGTGTGTGTCTTTGGATTTCACAAGCTAAAATACTTTACTCTACCATTTGGTTTTAGCACGTGGTTTGGCCGTGTGGGAACTGATTCCATTATTTTTTATCTTGTATGGCGACTAAGTTCCCCAACAAGATCAAAACCACCATCGAGGTGGAGCATTTCAAACTTTTAAGGAGCGCAAGCGAAGAAAGAAGATTCATCAAACTTCGTTCCTTCAGATTTTGTCAAAAACTGGGGGACAACTCTTAATCTCAGAATATTGCCCATGTTAATATGGTGAGCATCTAATCGATTACCATCCCAAAAAATAAGTCAAAGTTGAAGGATTTTTTCCAATTATACTTATGGAAAAATAAGACCAAGGTTAAGTAGAAACTTTGGCTATAAGCTCAAACAAATGTTTCAATACGACCTCTTCCATACAGGTTAACGTCATCGAACAAAGACTCAAACAACAGGATAGGTCAAAAGGTCCTGGACTTCTACGACCTCTTCCACAGGTTAACGTCGTGAGCAAAGACTCGACAAACAACCTGATAGGTCAAAATTCTGTGGATTTCGACCTCTTCCATATTAGCGTCTCGTAACTCGACAAACAACCTAGATAGTCAAAAGGTCGCTGGACTTCTCTACATGCGTTAACATCGTCAGCAAAGACCGACAAACAACCCGGATAGTGAAAATCCCGTGATTGATTCAACCTTTTACAGCGGGTTAACGTCATCGTGACGACTCGGCAAACAACCTCGGATAGGTCAAAATCCTCAACGGATTCAATTCAACCTCTTCATACGAGGTTAATGTCGTGGCACTCGACAAACAACCGGATAGGTCAAAATCCTCAACGGATTCAATTCAACCTCTTCCACGGGTTAGCGTCATCGAGCAGACTCGACAAACAACCTGGATAGGTCAAAATTCTTAGCGGATTCAATTCGACCTCTTCCATACAATTGCGTCGTAACACTCGACAAACCGATAGGTCAAAAGGTCTTGGTAGACTTCCATTTCCTTAGTTAACGTCGTGCAAGCTCGACAAACAACCTCGGATAGGTCGAAAATCCTCGGATTGATTCAACCTCTTCCACGTTAAGCGTCGTCGAAGAGCACAACTCCGGATAGGTCAAAATCCTTGGATTCAATTCAACCTCTTCATGCAGGTTAAATCGTCGGCAAAGACTCGACAAACAACCTCGGATAGTCAAAATCCCGGTGATTCATTCAACCTCTTCCACGGGTTAACGTCGAGCAAAGACCACAAACAACCCCGGATAGTCAAAATCCTCGGCTCATTCGACCTCTTCCATACGAGGTTAACGTCATGGGTAATACCGACAAACAACCTGATAGGTCAAAAGGTCCGGTGGACTTCACCTCTTCCCACAGTTAGCGTCGAGCAAAGACTCGACAAACAACTCGGATAGGTCAAAATCGCCGATTGATTCCCACGCTTAGCGTCAGCAAAGACTTTGCAAATAACCCGGATAAGTCAAAATCCTCGGCGTTCAATTCAACCTCTTCCATACAGTTGCGTCGCCGAGCAGACTCGACAACAACCCGGATAGGTCAAAATCCCGGCCATTGATTCAACCTCTTCCACAGTTAATGTCATCGAGCAAAGACTCTAGCAAACAATCTCGGATAGGTCAAAAATCCTCAGCGAATTTAATTCAACCTTTTCCATATTAGCGTCGAGCAAGACCGAAGAACCGCCGGATAGGTCAAAATCCCGGCTTCAATTCAACCTCTTGCAGTTAGCGTCATCGGTATCAAACAACCTCGGATGGGTCAAAATCCTCGGGATTCAATTCAACCTCTTCCACAGGTTAACATCGTAACACTCAATAAACATCCTCGGATAGGTCAAAATCCTCATGCGTCGCGTCATCCCGCGACTCGTCATTGCCAGGTATTCTGGGTGCCGATTCCGTCACACCCGTCGACGCATCTATCATCGGTCACCGCCGACCATCACGGCAATCGCCATTGCTTCGTCGGTCATCCACGCGCTCATTACCGGCACTGGTACTCGGCCCGCCATTGCCGGTTACCCGCTGACCACTCGTCGCCGCCCACCAGATCTCACGGTCACCGCGTGACCATCGCTGGTCCGGCCGTGACCATCGGCCGACATCTCGTCGGTCCTCTCGAATCGCGGTCACCCGTCGTCGTCGGTCATCCCTGCTACTGCGCCGGTCATACCCGTGCTGCGCCCGGTGCGCTGACCACCCCGTAGCCAACCACATGGCCGGTCACCACTACCGTTGCCGGTCCTTTGCCGCCGACCATCGCCGGCCATCTCCGTCGATCACCACCATCGTCGCCGGTTATACTCGCCACCCCTTGCGGTCACCATCGCCGACCAATGTCGGCCTCATCGTCGAGCATCTTCAACCCGCTCTCCGTTGATCGCCTCCGGCGGTCGGTCCAAGAGGCGATCAGCGCCTCTTTCGAGCGAACCTCGCCGTATGAATACTGGTCTTGATTGCCTCAAACACGGTCGGTCGATAAGCGGTCAATGCCTCTTTCGAGGAAAACGAGCCTCGCCAGTATGAACTACGGGTTTTGATTGCCTCAAACCGGTCGGTCCGACAAGAGGCTAACGCCTCTTTCGAGGGAAAATGAGTCGCCAGTATGAGCTACAGTCTTGATCGCCTCGAACCCGGTCGATCGACAAGGCGATCAACGCCTCTTCGAGGGAAAAGCGAGCCTTGAATACGCCTTGATCCTCAACGACCTTCTCTCAAGAAGTAGAAGGTGCCTTCTCCCACCAGCCCTGGGGTTTTATAGACCGAGCAAAAGGGTAAAACTAAAAGCTTCTGAAGCGCGAAATCATCAAAACCGTTCGGGCCCGTATGCCTGTTACCAGCAGCGCCCATGGGATGCCGCCGGTCAGCGTAACCGCCAGCCGGTATGACCGTAGCCGCAGCCACGTCGCCATGCATGTCATCGATCCGCAGCCAGCTTTCCGACTTTGGCCCAGCCGCCCGCGTGGCAGGGCTTAACCAGCTGCCATCTGGCATGTGATAGCCAGCCCGTAGCAGCGCCATGACCGCCGACCGCGTTCGCGCCAGCCGCAGCCGTTCGCGACCGATTTCCGCCGCGACCACCCGACGCGATCGCAGAACCGCCGCGACAGCCAGGCCGTTCGATACGATCCGGCCGCGTCCGTTCGCTGACCAGCGAGGCCCTGCCACGACCCGCCCGGCAGCATGCGCCTCCGCGGTCGCCTTCTGCGACCCCATAACCCAGACGGCTGCCACGGTGCAGCGCCACGGTCGCGTCGACCAGCGAGCCGCTGTCGTGTAGCCCGCCTGCGTCAGCGCCTCCGCGATGGTAGAATCCGTTCCTGATGGGCTCGTGACCTCGAAATCTCGCACCCGCGCATACTTACATGCATTTGCGGCCCTACATCAGCTTCCGTAGTCATAATCTTGTGCTCCTATGAAGATCTGTTCTCTCAAAATGTGTAGTTAATGGACCCTCAAATTTCATTGAAGAATTTGCTATTTTCAAGTATTTGACAAATATTTTTGGATGATTGAGATAATGTCATCCAAAAAAAATAAAGGTGATATGACACTTAAAATACTATTAGTCAGACGAATCTTGATGTTAAAAGCAAGGCGATCCGAAGTTGAAAGCGGTGAGATCAAGCACTTAAAATATCCTTGGAAACTTTGGGATATCAGTTAAACCCTAAACAGCTCTCAAATATAAAGTGTTTATAGTCAAATCGAGCGTCTCGACGAGCCGGTTCCAACAAGCCAAAGATCTTATAATTCTGACTTCATTTGGGCATTCAAATACACAAAATACATCATATGATCAAGAAAATCATCATGAGCCGTCCGATGGAGAGAAGTGTTCATATTTTGCATGTATTTATAGAGACGTCACTCCTCCAATCTATAAATAGCCCCTCATTTCTCATATGAGGGGAGGCTGGCAACAAGAGGAGAGAGCTCTAAAGATCCTCCAACCTGTCGTCGCCACTTTCGGCTTGTCAACCGCGGCCGTACGCCATCACCCGCCACCGTGATCCTCGTCGTCGCCGACCATTGTTTGCCATCATCACCGCGTCATCGTCGGTCATCGTCGTCAACATCGTCGTCAAACCGTCATCAACATCGTGTCAACGCGTCATCAACATTGTCATTACTGCTTATTGTTGTCTTTTTCATATACAATTTTGTAATCCGGATCGGAAGATCTTGTACTCAAACATACATAATGGAAGCTTTTTTGCTGCACATGATTTTCCCTCTTTTGAGGTTTTCACGTAAAATTCAGGTTTTAATGTTCACTCTTTAAATACCAGTGTGTCTTTGGATTTCAAATTTAAAGTGAATACTTTTACTCTACCGCGCTGGTTTTAGCATAAAAGATTATTTAATTTTGATCAAATATGAATTAGATTAAATTAATTTAAATTAAATGTTATTGTGATGATAAATAAAATTTAATCATGTGATATAATGTGATAGATCTTAAATGTTTGAGACGAGAATCTTCTGTGAAATTTGCATTTTTTTTTCTTCAAATATTTAAGTAAATTTAATCGTAAATTTATACACATAAAATATGTGCAAGGACTTAAATCCAAGACCTTTTAGTTGAAGCCAAAGCTCTCAACCAAGAGGCTAAGATGCCTTGCACAATATGCACCTTTTCTATGCTAGAGTTGTTATTATATGACGACTATGAGATAATAATAATAATTAATACCTGACATCTAGAAGCTGAGCAACTGCAGAAAAAATATTTTATTTCAAGTGAAAAAAATTCGACAAAATAGATTTTTTTTTATCGCTAAATTATATTTTTAGCGGATTTCCATTACATTATATATTGATCCAACAAATTACCTCACCTAAAATGATATTCAACGTTAAGAAATCAATTCAAAAAAATGATTTTCAACATTAAAAAAAATATTAAAAGTTGTATGTGATTGTTAATTTTCAAATCAAACTTTTCTCATTCATTCTCCTCATCTCACACGCTCTCTTTCCCCTTATGCTATGATAATGCAGTATATTGTTGATTGAATCATTATTGAATTGTAGCATTTATATGAGCTTATGCCTCCACATTCATGAGAGCTTCAGTCTCTATGTTCATTCAAGTTTTTTATCTCTGCATGCATGTGAGCTTATAAATATTCAATGATGGCAACCTGATATAAAAAACCTTCTATTCTATCTCATCCATATCATATATATGGTATGAGGTATAAATGAACTTCAAATTAGGCGTGTAAACAAGAATATAACTCAAGCTACAATTAGCATGTGCTTAAGTATGGAGCTTGAGCTTAACTCTACTAGTTCAAATCGGTTTATTTATTGTGAAAGATTGAAGATAATTCACTAGAGATAAGGAAGAACGATGTAGTTTTTAAATATTTTTTAACAACTTCATACTTAAATCGTTGAATTTAAATATATTTAAAATGCATTTTATATTGATGTTTTTTAAAGGTGCTAGTTCATGAGATGGCCGGTAGAGTTAGAGCTAGTTCAAATTTGGATTATTAGTTCGTAATGTTAGATTTATGAGCTATTTATCGAGCTAAGTTTAAGTTAACCCACGAGCCAGCTTGCCTTAGTTGAACTTATACTCTATGTCATAAGTTATGCCCAATTAGCTAAAAAGCAGTTCCTTCGCATTTATCAACATTGGGCATCCATAATGAATAATATAATTGTTGAGACAATCTATTAGATCATCTCTCCTCAAGAGAGCCTTTGCTTTGAATTTTTGTTTATCACATGTGCTTATCTTATTAAAAATATTAAATGATGAAAATTCACATTAACAATTGCCTCTTGATTTTTTTATTATAACATGCTAGGTCATGCACAAAAATTATAGTCTTTCAATTACAACAATTATCCCTTCAAAAATTAAAGATCAACAATTCATTATTTAGAGTTATGCTAAATTCACATGCACATCAATTAAATATTTAAGTCTTTCAATTACAACATCAAAAGAGCTACACAATCTCACATATATATGATCACATCACCATTATTTTTACATAAGAATACCTTTTTAATATTATTGACCTCACTTTCGTAGTGAGTTCTCAACATTCTCATCATTGATCTAGGACTCTTATAGATACTAAGAGTTCCTCAGTCTTAAGAAACCTCTAGTGATTAGGTGAACACTTAACCTAAGCCTAGAGATTTAGAATGTTTAGTCATGGGAGTAGGCTATGCCTTAGGGACTTAGGGGGGACTTACCTACCTTATGGCCTAAACACAATCCATGTTCTCATTCTCAAGTCAAACCTCAAATTTAAATTCAAATTTCTAAAGTCTACAATAAATCCCAAGATCAAACCCAAGCTCAAAATCTTTCATAAGCCTTATGATTGAATCACATGGATATAACTCTAGCCAAACCTAATTCAATTCAAATTCAATTGATTTTCTTCAAGATCAATTCAATCCCTCAAACATTTATCAAATTCAAATCCAAATTCAACTCCAAATGATTGAAACCCAAGATCAAATCTTAGCTCCAAATCCCTCTTAAGCCATGTGATCCACTTGCATAGGCTTAGTCAAAATCCCCTTCAAATCAACCCAAAATCAATTGATTTGCTCATAAATCAATTATATATTCAATCATTTTCACAAATATAAATGAAATCCACATTCCAATGATCAAAATTAAATCAAACTAAATAAAATTCTCTTCTAAGCCCTTTGGACCTACCTTCATGAGCTTAGCCAAATTCGCCTTCAAATCACTTCAAACCTAATTGATTTTCTTATAAATCAATTGTTCTATCAATTATCTTCCCAAATATAAATGAAATATACATTCAAATAGCCAAAACCGAATCTAAATTTAAATCAAAACCCAAGCTAAACCCTTTAAGACAATTCCTTGGACTTAACCAAAACCCATCTAAATCAAGCCAAAATCAATGGATTTTCTCTTGAATCAATCATTCATTCAATCACCTATCCAAATATAAATAAAATCTACAATCATTAAGCCAAAATAACATCAACCCAAGTCAAACCCAACTTAAACTTTTTGACTTGAAAATTTTCAAATGAACCAAAACCTATTGAAACCAAAATTGATTGCAGTTGAATTTATATTTTGACCCTAAGCCTATATATGAATTTAACTAAACTTTAATTGAACCAAAATCAAGCCAATTGACCCACCTAAGTTCACTTGACCCAAAGTGGCCTAAAGAACCCATTTGAACCAAGTTCTAATCCAACCCAAATTGGATTGAACCAAGCCCATCCAAACCTCATACCATGATCATTTATCATCTTAGGATGATTAATTGCCTTTTGGGTCAAACCAAGTCAACTTGGTCATTTGACCAAGTCAACCCTTAACCCATATGAAACCCAAACTCGCCAAAACTTATCATACACTAAATTAATTGAAACCATTGATTTACACCAACCCATGATTAATGATTGAATATGACTTTACTATCAATTGAGTTAAAGCAAACCCAATTAACCATTTGACACAAGTTGACCCAAATTGACCTAAAAGGCCAAAATAGTTCAAATCATGTTCCAACCTAAATTGATTGCAACCAATGATTTAAGTTCATTCCAAATTGATCATTGAACTTGATCAAAGCCATAATTGAACCCAATTTGGCCAATTGAACCCAATTGACCAACTTAGCCCAAATTGACCTAACTAAAGGGTCAAATTGGCCAAAATATAAATTAAATCCAAATTGATTCAAACCAAAGACTACAATCATATTCAATTAACAAATTAAACATGAACCAACACTTAACACAAGTTAATTTGACTAATTTTGTCAAATTGGTCAACTTGACCCATTTGATTCCAAATGAGCCAAAATCAAACCTAGGCCCAATTGATTGAAACCACTTGAACCAAAAGCTTTTCAAATCATCATTTGAACTTAACCCAAGCCTTAGTTTGATCCAATTTGACCAATTGATCAACCTAACCCAACATGACCCAAAATGACCCATATGACCCAAATTGAGCAAAATCCCTTAAAACCAACCCATGATACCTTGGGAGTTGATCTAACTTGACCTAAATCCACTTAGGATCAGTCCAAAATTAGTCCAAACCTAATTGAAACCAAACCCAAGGCAATTTCTCTAGGATATGCCTCTCAATATGGGATTTTGCCAAAATTGACAAAGTCCACTCCTCCTTTTCCCTTGGCAGCCATCAAACACCCAATTTGGGGTCTGACCTATTCACCTAGCCCACCATAAATGGGCTAGGATTGCCATAGACCAAAAGGAGGTGAGTTAACTCACCTCCTTCACAAGCCGAGAACCCCTTGGATACAAATTATCCCACTTCTGCCTTGAGCCACCTCCCAAGACTTCCTCCACTCAAGTTGTTCCACGTGGAGGTGATGGAGACAACTCCGACGCAATGGTGACGGTTGGTCGGCCAAAAAATGGAAGTCGATCCCATTAGTTCATCATAGTAAATCGAGGGATATACCCCCTCAATTCACACAGGAAACTCACACATTCAATTTGTGAGAGCTTCCTAAGGCAATTTCGAGTCCTCTTGTGAGCTCCCAAATGTTCCCAAGGCATCCCCTTGCCAGATTTCTCCTTCCTGAGAGCATCCGAAACAAGGCAAGCCTCCTCCGATCCAAACTCCCTCATTTCTCAATCAAAACCAAGTTCTTCTTGCACACACCATCCTCACACCTCATCGAAGCCAAATAAATCTTCCTTCGAGCTCCATGCCCACCGGAGGTGCCACTTCGATCAAGGCCGATCCTCCAAAGGATGGATCTTGGTATTCCAAGTGAACCACTTGGAATCAACTCAATTATTGATCAAAAGGGCTTCATGTCAACCAGACGAAGCTTCCTCAAGCGTGCGAGCCGCTGATCTTAGCTCTAGTGAGGTAATGCCATTGAAACCGAGCTCTTTTCATTTTTTTTGGAGCTTTTCGAAGAGAATTTGAATGTCATGTGATCTTGACTGTTGGATCCCATCCGATCATTATCTTGAAGGTATGGGATCCATTTGGAGTGGATCCAAGCTCGGGTGAGCTCGAATCATGCGGATAATGGTAGACGACTTCCGTCTCTCATCGCCCATAGGGAGATAGATCACGTGTCATCCATTTTATGTGATCGAAACGGACGACCGTGATTAGATCTGCTAGATCATCCCATTTTAAATTTTTATTAACCGTTGGATTAATTGTGGCCGTTCGATCTTAAATCAGATGGCGCATGAGAAAGCGCATCCCGTCACCAGCTGACTTAGCATTGATGGAGATAACTTAAAGATCCAATCCCGCGGTGCCACATGGAAAGTGCGCAACATCAACTCCGACGGGATTAAGATTAATTAAGGCTAATTAATTAGAACTAAGGCCTGAAACTTCATAAAATCATAACAAATCATAGAAAAATTCAAAAAAATACATATAAATACTCATTTTAAAGATCAGAGATGAATCTATTAAAATATCTTTAATTTATTTTGAACAATAATCAGAGATTAATTAAGATTTAATTAAAAAATTAATTACCATAATTACTCCTTAATTAATTAATTAATTAATCTCAAACTTTTTAAGATTATTTAAGGGGATGACCTCTATCTCCCTTAATTTTTTTAGAATTTATTGGTTAATTAATTAGAGAAATTAGTTGATTAAGCTTTAATTATCTTCTTAACTTAATTAAAGGTTAATTAAGCATGTGAACAATAATAAATTAAATAATTGGGCTTCTTAATCACTATCTAACAATGAGGAGGCTTATGGAATTGGGTTGGGACTTCTTTCCTAATCCCTTTTCCCTAAGTCGTTCTCACTTTTTAAGAAACATTAATTAAAAATTAATTAACTAATTAACTACTTAATTAGTTAAATTAAAGTTTAAATCACATTATATCTTGCTTAATTAAATGAGGGGACTCATGGAATAGGATTGAGACATCTTTCCCAACCTTTTCCTTAAGTCTATTTCATTTGAAAGATAATTAATCAATTTAGCAAATTAAGTAAGGTAAATTAATTAATTAATTAATGATTTCATTATCCAAATTAAAATTACAATCACATGATCTTGATTAATTAATTGAAGAGTAGATCTTTAGGTGTTTAATATCTAAAGATATTTAAGGAAATTATGATTAATCCACATGTGTGGAAAACCATAAGAGTACTTAATAAAGTTCTTTAATATATTTAACCCATAATTGTGAGCTAATTGCATTAGGCCCTTTCATTTCCTAGGACCGTTGCTAATTTACTTTTCAATTCATTTGCATATCATATTAGTTCACAATTATTTGGATAATTATGTTAAGGTAACATAGAAAATGGGTAATTTTAATGCATATTACAACTTAATTAATCCATAAAATCAACTTAATCATGTCTCATTAAACCAATTAACTCAAAAATATGGGGATGAGTTAGGATTAGCAAACTCCTTCTCACACCTTAAGTCAAATTGAACATGAAATTTAAAATGACATTAAAGAAGCTTTGGTTTATTTTAAGTAATTTTATTTGGTATGTTTATCCTTAAGAATTAATTGGATTGAATGAATCACATGCTTGTATTTGATTATTCCTTTACAATCATGCTACATATTGTATGTTATTTGATTGCATGCATCCATCCCTTTTCAAAAATTAATGAAATCAAATGTTTTTCTTTATGTAAGCTTGCATGTGTTAATTTAATTTAATATACGTGTGACTATTATCACTACTAAACTCAAATGTATTTTTCAAAAGCTTATAAATGAATAGTAACATATGTTGTGATGTTAATTATAAATAGATAGGATATGTATGTGATTATACCTTAAGTGTTTGAAGCAAAGTCTCTTTCCTTTATTCACATGTTGATTTACATAAGTATGAATGTAATGGGTATATAGTCTGGACATCCCGGAAATACGAGGCTTTAAGTAGCCCCAAGGAGGTCATTTGATTACCTCACTTTCCTGGTTAACATTGACACATACTCGTTTGATTTCACTCTTATGTATATTTAACATAAGAATTTAGATAGAGCTTTAAATCATATACCTAAATAATTCCATTAAAGAAATATAATCTTTGCATGATTTTCATCTTCTTAATTATAAATACATGTGTATGTATTCAAGAAAAAGGGTATATAGTCTGGACATCCCAGGAATACGAGGCTTTAAGTATCCCCAAGGAGGTCATTTGATTACCTCACTTCCTGGTTAACAAAGGCTCGTACTTATTTATATCTTTTATACAAATATGTGTGCACTTGATTAGAGGATGATAATCCCCTTTTCTATTTAAAAATACATGCATCCATAATTGTTTAGCCATTGGATTAATTAATCATGTAACTTGGAGCTTGCTTTCTTATATTCATATATACAATTTTACATAAGTATGAGTATAATGGGTATATAGTTTGGACATCCCAGGAATACGAGGCTTTAGCTAGCCCCAAGGAGGTCACTTGATTACCTCACTTTCTTGGTTAATAATGACTTGTGCCTATTTAATCTCATCCCTATGTATTTTTGTATAAGTAACTTAGATAGAGCTTCAAACTAATATGATTAAATAATTCAATCATATAAAAGAATATAAATTCCACATGCATTCATCATTTAAGTGTGCTATATGCATAGATACACTTAGGATTAAATCATATGCATGATATTTGTGATGGAAAGGAATGTTTTGATATGTGTCATATGTTAGTAATTCAATTGGATTAATCTCTAGTACATGTTAAATAAAAATCATTTAAATTGAACCTAAGCTTAAGATTAATTAAATCATTTAATAAGTCATTCACTAAAGAGAACTAAATCAAATTAACATGCTTTAGAAAGTGACTTAAGATAGGGATGAAATAGGGCAATCCTCTTTTTTTCTCTTTATAACACTTAGTTGCTAAGTGTAACCATATGAAACAAAAATATATAATAAAATTCTCAAATCAAATAAATAACTTCAAGTGAAATCAACCTTTTATATTAAATGAAAATCTTCTACACTTAGAAAATCATAATAATAATGCTTAGTTAAGACATACCACACAAGCCTTAACACACACATTAGAATTAAGTCACCACTTCTAGCTTTATATTTGGGTAGTGCATGGTTTGATGTATATTTTATTTTGTGATGTATTATTTTTAGACTGGATGTTAAGGTGTATGTTTCGTAGACTGGATGTTAGGCCAATATTAGTCTAATCATATTTTCTGCAGGGGATTGTGCTTAAGTGGTGCTTAAAATAAATATAAATACTCTCTTTGCAAGTTGCTCAAACCCCCTAAGGATAATCCAACTTAGGACAGTTGGGCTTGGTTATCCATGTGCAATGTGCTAAGTCCAAATTATAAATATGACTGCTTAGGAATGTATGTATGTTTAGCTAACATCTTTTTAGCAGGTATAGGTAGATTTAATTTTTTTTATTTTTAATGTAATTTTTGTATTAGAAATTAGGATTAGTGTTATGGGGGATAAGGATGAGCATTGGTTAGAAGGCTTTGTCCTGGAAGGCCATGTGATGCCTTTGAAGTGGAGTAAATCAAATCGAATGGATATATGAAGACCCCCCTGTTGACCTCACTTTTGGAGTGAATTCTCAATCTCCTCATCTTAGACTTAGGAGTCTTCTAAACATTAAGACTTCTTTAGTCATAAGACACATATAGTGATTAGGTGAACAATTAACTTAAACCTAGATACTTAGAAGGGTTAATCATAAGATTAGGCTGTGCCTCACGACTTAGGGAAAATTCACTTACCCTGTAGCCTAAACCCAAATCGAATCCAGGTTCACCCTATCAAACTTACAATCAAACTCAAATTCAAATCCAAATTCAAATTCCAAGACAAATGATTGAAGCCCATGATCAAATCCAAATCTAAGCCATGTGAATCAACCTTCATGAACTTAGCCAAAATCAAAATTAATCCAAAATCAAATGATTTTCTCATAATCAATTTATATCTTCAAGTATCTCCCTAAATATGAATCAAATCTACATTCAAATGATCAAAACTAAATCAAATAAAATCAAAACCCTTCCTAAATCCTTTGAATCAATTTCATGAACTTAGCCAAAATCCCATAAAATCAAACCAAATTCAATTAACTTTTTCACAAATCAATCATTCTATCAATCACCAGTCCAAATATAAAAGAAATCTACAATCATCAAGCCAAATCAAAATCAACCCAAGTCAACCCAACTTAGCCCATTTGACGTGAAATATTCAAATGAACCAAAACTCATTTGAACCCAAACCAATTGCAATTGGATCCTAAATCAATCCCAAATCCATATATAAACTCAACTAAATCAAACTCAATCCAAAATCAAGCCAACTAAACCCAGTTGACTCACTTGACCCAAAGTGGCCCATTTAACCTACATAAACCAAAATCTAATTCAATCCAAATCAAAGTGAATTAAGCTAATCCAAACTTCATGACATGATTGCTAATCATCCAAGATTGATCAATTATCATAAATTGAGTCAAACCAAGTCAACCCTTTAACCCATATGAACCTGAACTAGCCAAATTGCAACCTAAGCTAAATTAATTGAAACTATTGATTCACACCAACTCAAAATCAATGATTGAACATGACTTGACCTTCAAGTGAGCCAAGCCAAACCCAATTGGCCCTATTGATAAGTTGGCCCAAATTGACCTAAATTATCAAAATGGGTCAATTCAAAATCCAATCTAAATTGATTGCAACCAATGACTCAAGTTCATTCCAAATTGACTATTGAACTTGACCAAAGCCTTAATTAAGTCCAATTGACTCACTAGACCCAAATGACCTATTGAGCCTAACTTAACCTAAAGGGTCAAACCAACCTAAAACACAATCAAATCCAAATTGAATTCAACCAAAGCTCACAACATATTCCAAATGATTAACCAAACCCAAACCAAGCCATGACTTAAGCCAATTTGGTCAATTAGGTCAAATTAGTCAACTTAACCCATTTGACCTAAATGAACTCAAAAATGAACTAAAGCCAAATCTAAACCAATGACACAAACACACTCCAAATGGTCATATGAACTTAACCTAACTCTTGGTTTGACCCAATTAAACTAATTAGTCAACCTAACCTATTTTGATCCAATTTGACCCAAATGGGTCAAATTGAGTCAAGCCTAACCTAATGAACTCCAAATACATGAAATTTGAGCCAACTCACCTTTGACTCATTTCAAATTTGGCCAAATCAAATCCAATGCCAAATGACCATTCTATCCTTGGGTCAAGGGTATCACATAAGACAAATCACTTATGTGTGATCATTTTCATTCCTTGGCCACTTGACACCCATTAGTCCATCTAGGCTCCAAGGACACTGACCAACCTGACCCAAGAGGTGGTTGGGTTGGCCATGACTCATGGGGAGGTGAATTCAAGCACCTCCCCTATTGGAGCATTTGAAACCCATATAACACCCACTAATTCCTCTTGGCAGCCACTAATCCCTCTTGCCCAACCAAACTAAGCCACCTAGGATGATTCCCTACCATTCCCAACCACCCCAAGCCATAGGACATCCACAAGGAGCCAAAAAATCACAATTAGAGGTGATTTTCTACCAAAACCAACCACAAGGGAAGAGATGCCAAATTAGAACTCATTTTGCTATCACACACTATTGACCTCATTTTTAGGCTGAGCTCTAAACCCCTCTATCTTAGACATAGGACTTCTCTTAGACTTTAAGGGTTCCTTAGTCTTAAAACATATCTAGTGATTAGGTGGACACTCAACCTAGCCCTAAAGACTTAAAAGAGTTAGCCATAGGAATAGGTCATGCCTTAGGGGTGTTAGGAAAATTTGCCTACCCTATAGCTTGAATCAAATTCCTCTTTTCCTTCCTTAAAGTCAAATTTAAATCAATTCCAACTTAATTGATTTTCTCCAAACTCAAATCAATTACAAATGATTAAAATTCATGATCAATTCCAAATGATTGAAGCTTATGATTGAAATTTCAAGTTCAAAATATTTCCTAAGTCTTTTAATTCCCTCTTAAGGACTTAGCCTAAATCAAGTTAAAATCACTTCAAATTCATGAAATTCTCTCACAACCCATTTATATTCTCATTTATATTCATATATATATATATAAATGAAATATAAATTCAAATCAATCAAACTAAATTCCAAATTGAAAATCCAAATCAAAAATATTTCCTAAGTCCTTTGACTCCCTCTCGAGGACTTAGCCTAAATCAAGTTCAAATCACTTTAAATTCATGAAATTCTCTCACCCATTTATATTCTCATTTATATTCACATATATAAATGAAATATAAATTCAAATCAATCAAACTGAATCCAAAATTCAAATCCAAATAAAAAAGCTTTCTTAAGTCACTTTGATTCCCTTTTAAGGACTTAGCCTAAATCAAGTACAAATCACTTCAAATTCATGAAATTTTCTCATAAATCATTTATAGTTTCATTTATATTCACATATATAAATGAAATATAAATTCAAACAACCAAAACCAACTCAAAAAATCAAACTCAAATTCAATCAAAATCCAATATAAGCCTTTCAAGTCAAAATCTTGAACTTAGCCAAATCAATTTCAAATCAAGCTAAACTCTTGATTTTTCTTCATGATTTAATTAATCCTTCAATCATGAATCCAAATATAAACACAACCTTCAATCATCAAACCAAAACTCAATTCAAAAATCAAACTTAAGTCAAAGTCATGTTCACCCTTTTGAACTTGAAATTATCAAATGAATTAAAACCTATTTGACATCAAACCACTTACAAATGAATTTATATTTCAATCATAAGTCCATATGTGAGTTCAATCAAACTCCAATCAAGCTTTGACCAAGTCATTTGACCTACTTAGGCTCACTTAACCCAAAGTGACCTAAAGTACCCTTTTTGAGCCAAGTTCTAATCCTAACCAAATTAGATTGAACTAAGCCCACCTAAGCCACTCATCATGATCAACAATCATCATAAGATGATCAATCACTCAAATTGGGTCAAACCAAGTCAAACATAAGGGTTGACCAAGTCAACACTTAGCTAAAATGAAACCTAAACTAGCCAACATCCACCATAGGACAAATTGATTAAACCATTGATCAAAACTCATTCATGATCAATATTTGAACTTGACGAAGTCAACAAATGAGCCTAACCTAGCCCAATTGGCCACTTGACCCAGGTTGACCCAACTTGACCTAAAAAGTTAAAATGTGTCAAAACTTGATCTAAGCCAAATTGATTGAAACCAATAGGTCAAGTTCATTCCAAAATAATTGTTGAACTTGACAAAAGCCTTAATTGGCCAACTAGACCTAACCTAGCCCAATTGACCATGAACCCAACTCGACCTAAAAAGTCAAATTGAGCCAAACTCAAATATAAATAAAATTGATTGGAAATAAAGATACCAATCCATTTTATATGACCAACCAAACATAAACCAACAATGACCTAACTGAAATAGGGCAAATTGGTCAATTTGGTCAACTTGACCCATTTGACATAAATAAACTCAATTGAACCAAACCAAATATAAACCAAATTGAATCAAACCAAAGCCACCAAAATATTTCAAATGGTCATATGAATATGACCCAACCCTTGGTTTGACCCAATTTGACCAATTAGTCAACTTGACCCAAGTTGACCCATTTTGACCTGAATGGGTCAACATGAGCCAAATCATATCAAACCAACTCCAAATCCATTAAAACTTAGCCCAACCCATTTTTCAATCATACCAAACATATTCAAATTGAAACACAAGCCAAATGACTATTTTACCCCTAGGCCATAGGGTAAATTTTGGCCAAATTCATTTGGATTTTGGTCAAATCCTTTTCATGACCACTTGGCACCCTCTTAGTGGACTAAGTGGACACTAGTGAGTGTGGTGCACCTAACCTAATGGATTTGGGTCAGCCCAACCCAACCCAAGGTCAAAATTGACTCCCTCCTTCAAATTGAGCATGTGGAAATCCTTCCTCCACTCAATTAAACACATGGCAACTTTCCCACTACCCTCCTCTGGCCAAAATGACTCATGTGCAAGCCCTAAATGGCCTAACAACCCATTGCATGAGGTGTATTGATCAAAAATGGCAAGATCCTTCTCATTGCTCTAAGGGGAGATATACTCCCCCTAATTCCATTTCATTTGATCAGTCTCCAATTTGATTGAGCAAAGGGAAGCCAGTGAAGCCATTTCCAAATCTCCCCAAGCTCTCTCAAGTGATTTGAACTTCTCCATTTTTAGATTTTTTCAAATCAAAAATAGGGGAGCTAAAGCCAAATTCAATCTCACTCCACACTCAATACCAAGCTAATTCACTTTGCAAGCTCCATCAGGAAAGTCAATCGAGTTCACCCAAACCTTTTCCCAAGCTCCAAAGACAAGGAGGTACCACTTCGAGCAAAGTCGCAAGGAGTTGAAGGTGGACTTGGCCCATAGAAGGATCTATCCAATTTCAACACCTCAAAACTTCAACAAAGCTTCGTCTCCACTAGACGAAGCTTTTCCAAGGGAATCGAGCGTCGGTGATAGCCTCCAGTGAGGTAAGACATTAAACCAACCTTAGATTAGATGTGGCGTGGTCCTTTGTGAAAGAATTTCTACTTCATGAAATTCTAGTCATTGGACGTGATCTCCCTTGCATGGTGATGATGTGGATTGAATTTTGTTTTAATCTGAGCTTAATCGAGCTTGGATCTTCCCTTAGAAGATGGATGGGTGGCCATGTAGAAGATGTCCATCCATCCACGCATTTTGGATGGATGACCATGATTAAAACACATAGGATCCACAGATTATCCCTTAGGAATTATGGATCTAACCTCAGCCGTCTGATCCTTGATCGAACGAGAGAAAGCGTGCCATTAGGCGACACTATGATGTGACAACTTAAGTGACCATTCCCTAAGCATGTATCCCCAATATAGATTAGTCACATAATTAGGCTATTTAATTATCTAATTAAGCAAGAAAATTTTAAATATTAATATATAAGTGTAGAAAAATAAAAAAATATGAAATAAATTGCATATGAAAGATAATTGAATGTAGAATATTATAAAATTAATTTTGATAGATTTTGAACAATGATATTTTCTGAATTTGGGTTTAATTGAGAATGTAATTAGGCTAATTACTCTATGATTATTCCATTAATTAATCTCAAACTTCTTATGTGTATTTAGTGGGATGACTTCTTCATCTACTAATTTTCTTGGGATTTATTAATGTTTTAATTAGAGTAATTGATGGATTCATTCCTAATTACTCTCTTAATATAATTAAGTCTAATTAAGTGTGTAATCAGTAGTTTAATCCCCTGATTGAGTTAATTAAGGTTTTTTTAAATGAATAGGAGTTTTAGAGAATAATTTTATGATATTTTCCTTAAACTATTCCTTAAACCCCCTCTTTCTTCCTTAATCAAAATTCAATTAAGGAATTAACCCACTAATTACCTACATAATTAATTTGATAAAATTCTAAAACCTTTTAGAACTTAACTAATTTACTTTGGGTAGATGCATAGGTGTTTAATAACCTAAGTACAATAAGGAAATCAAAATCCAACTCACATGTGTGAGAAGAATTATGAAATTACTTAACTTAAACCCCTTAGCTTAATTAATCAATAATCATGAGCCAAATGCATAAGGCCCTTTTCTTCTTAGGTGCATTGCTAATTTAAATTCCTTGTGTGGTTTTGTGTCATATCATTGGCTCATAATTATTTGGTTAAATATGCTAAGGTGGTATAGGTAAGGGGTAATTAACACACTTAATTCATACCTTAACCTAAATAAAGTATAAAAATCAATTAATAATCCTAAGAATAAACTAAATTAACTCATATGTGGGGGAAATGGGTTAGGACTAGCAAACATTCTTTCACATTTCCCAAATCAAACATAAAGGAAATTCAAAACAAAAATTATATTAAACAAACTTTGATTCACTTTGAACTTTCTTATTTCATAGGATTGTCTTTAGGAATTAATTAAGGTGAATGAATTTACATTGCTTTCATCACTTTATTTCTATTCTAGCATGCTAAATGTGTATGTCATATGAAATTCATGCATTCATACTTTTTTAAAATCAAATTAAAAATGAAATGTTTTCTTTATGTCAAATTGCATATTTTGGCTAAAGTAAAAAAAATATGAATGACTATTATCGCTACTAAATCTAAAACTATTTTCAAAATCTATAATTCAAACTCCTAGAATTGAAAGTGTGTTACTTATAATTATTTATAAGCTTGCATGTGGATATAAATTTGAAGATGTGCATAATGTGGCTCTCCTTCTCTTTTCTTTTATCATAGTTTTGAATAGGATTTGGCATACCACACAAACCTTTTAAAGCACACACATTAGAATAAGTCACAATTTCTAGCTTTAAGTTAGGGTGGTGCATGGTTTAATGTTTGCTTTTGTTTTATGATGTATTATTTCTATCTAGATGTTAGGGTGAATATGTGTAGAATGAATGATAAGGCAATCTTAGCCTAACCATTATTTTTCGTAGGAGATTGTGCTTAAGGGGCAATGTAATAAAAATATAAATGCTTTTATTGTGCAGGTGCTTATACCCCTAATAATAATCCAATAGCCCAGGTGGACTTGGTTACCCATGTGTGGGGTGCTAAGTCTAATATACATGCTAGGGATTTGTATGGTTTGTTTAGCTAATCTCTATTTCACAGGTGTTGGTTTGATTTACTTTTCTTCTTCATGTAATTTTTGCAATTAGGATTTTGGAATGATTGTTATGGGGGATTGGGATGAACATTGGTCATAATATCTCATCTTATGTACCATATGAAGCCTTTGGAGCAACCACCTTCCAACCATCCAAAAGAAGGAACCAAAAGAAGAAAGAAGAAAGAAGAAAGAAGAAAGAAGAAAGAAGAAAAGAAGAAATGAAGACCCCCCATAACATGAATTTCTTTACTTTATTATAAATTAATTCATTTGTAATCTGGGTTGTATAAGGGTAGTGCTCAGCTACCCAATTTATTTTTTGGGTTTGTGTGGTGGTGCGTAACCACAAATGACCTTTTATTCTTTTACGTTAGCTTTATAAAATATTTGATGTTTTGTTTAGCTTGTGCATTAAGATGGCATGTTTTCCTAGCTTCTTCCTTGCTTGATGTATGGCTTGGATGAAAATTAGGCTCTTAGGGAAAAATAAATCTTCTACCAAATTAATCAACTCAAAATTAAAAATAAATAACTCATAACCTCACCTAAAGCTTAGGCTAAAAATCAAGATAAAAGAATTAGCAACCCCATAGCTGGATGAATATTTCTTTTCTTACATCATGCATAAAAGCATATTGTTTCACTCTTGATTGGAGGGCTTCCACCTTTGCTAGAGAACTTGGCTTGACCTTTGAGAGCCATGGTGGAAACGCACCTCCCCTTCTCATTGATTTTGGCCCATAATGTTATTTCTCATGCATTAGGCATATGAATCCTATAAGCCTGAGTCAAATGATTGTTCAAAAATAAAAGTAAAATGCAATTTATTTTGCATTAGATCTAGGTCATTTTTGCTCTTACATGATCTAGTCTCTTAGGGGTGAGTTTAAGGACTTAGTATCTTCTAAAATAAATAATACTATCTCATAAAGCATATGACTTGCCTACATGAATTTAAAATCATAGGAGGAGTTAGTTATGGGTGGTTGTAAGTCCAGTTGTGGTTTATCATATCTTGTGGAGGCCAACCAAATACCCATTTTCACCTTAAATTTAGGTCGTGCTTTTGGCCCTCACCAAAGTTTCTTAGATTTAGGTTCTGAGGTTCCTTCTCTCTTATGTGGGCCATAAGCATAAATCCTCACCTCTTAGGCATTTCCATAGCCTTGTACAATTTAATTGTAAGCCCTAACATTCTAATAAAAAATTTAACTCAAATAAATTGATTCAATTTCAAAAATGTAAAGCCCAATAATAGGATAGTTTGGGATGCTTACTAGGCTTCCTAGTATCTTAAGCATCCCTTACCTATTTCCATTTGGCTTTGATAAGAACTCCCTCCTCTTGATCGATCCCACTTGACTTTCCAAAAATAAACCAATCGATTGATAGTCCTACCTTTTTGAAATCTTTGGAGACAATGATCATTTACCTTAATCGAGAGTATTCCTAAAGAATCTCATTTTTAGATATAATTAACTATGGGGCTTGCCCAGAACTTAACTAACTCGGTTTAAAATAAACCCTACTTTACTTTTCCATGTAAAGTAGAATCTGTACATATGCAACCCCATTGTCCTGGAGTCCTTAAGGTGATTAGGTCCATTGTAGGGTGGGACTTCTATCTTTCGAGATAGTACACCTCTCCTTAATATCATTCTCGATCACCCTAATAAGAACATCTACGGATCTACATGGTGTACAAATGCAAAAGAGTATATTTTATCTTCATTTTATTTCACATAGATTGTAGATGGAAGTATACATCTTAGAAATTAAAATTTTTCACCACAGATTTTTCTGGCAACTCCGCCGGGGAAGGTTCCTTTCTCCATCTTTGGTAAATGATCATTGTCTCCAAGTATCGATAGTGGGTTTGTACTTTTGTATGAATCCAAGACTATCTTTCTTTCCATTGTCACTTAGCTTATTTCATCCATAAGTTAAGCCAACATCTTTAGGTTTTAGGACCTCACCCGTGTTGGTCTTAAAACCCCGTTGGTTCCCCAATGGGTGAAAATAAAAGCTTAATAAAAAAGAATTAATTAAAGACTTCCTCCTTACCATTTTTATGGTAAGGAAAGGTTCATTCTAAAATAATAAAGACAAAATAAATCCTTCATAAAAATCTTACTTTTCAAAAAGCACTCTTTCAATTCACATAATCAAATGTTTTGCACAAAAATTTTCCTAAATCACCTTCATCTAACAATCTTCATGATTATTATATGTAGGATCATCTTTACAAAAATAAGATTCCAACAATCACATTTTCTAAAAGCACAAATGATCTTCTTCACTCAATTCATTTTGGTGAAGACCTCACTTTCAAAAATAAAATTTCAATAATCATGTTTTCAAAAGCATAAAATTTGAAGATGCCTTTCCATTCAATACATCCAAATGTGTTGAATGGATATTACATCTTCAAGCAAAATCACAATTTTGAGATTCCACTCAACACATTCCACATGTGTTAAGTTGAAATTTTCAAAATTTTCACATATGAAACCCCTCCATTCAATATACCCATATTTATTGAATGGAGGTTTCATTTTCATTCAAAATCAAAAATAAATTTTCAAAAAGCACATATGAATATCTCCATTCAATATGCCCAAATTTATTGAATGAAAGTTTCATTTCCAAATAAAATAACATTATTTTGAAATGCCACTTAACATATTCCATATATGATTAGGTTGGAATTTTCTCTTTCAAAAAGCAATAATCACACAAAAAAATACATCTTTGGAAAATAAAATATAATTGATTTCCATCTTACATACCCAAACTTGTTAAATGGAAATCTCTCTTTTGAAAATAAACAAAACACATCAAAAATTTTTAAAAACACTTTTGGAACTTTATTTTGGTATACCACATTTGCTAAAGTGAGTCTCCATTTTTCAAAACACTTTTGGAACTTCATTTTGGCATACAACATTAGCTAAAGTAAAGTCTCCATTTTTCAAAATAAAATTTCAAAACACATTGGAACTTTATTTTAGCATACCATATTTGCTAAAGTGAAGTCTCCATTTTAAACAAAATCAAAAACACAAAAATTTTGAAACACATTTTTGGAATTTCTTTTAGCATACTCAAATTTGCTAAGTTAAATCTCCATTTCACAATTTTTTTTTAAAAACACATTGGAACTTCATTTTAGCATACCATATTTGCTAAAGTGAAGTCTCCATTTTCAAAACAAAATCAAAACACAAAATTTGAAACACATTTTGAATTTCTTTTAGCATACTCAAATTTGCTAAATCTCCATTTCATAATTAAACGGAACTTCATTTTAGCATACCATATTTGCTAAAGTGAAGTCTCCATTTTCAAAACAAAATCAAAACACAAAATTTTAAACACATTTTGAATTTCATTTAGCATACTCAAATTTGCTAAGTGAAATTTCAATCTCACAAAATTAAAGAACATTGAACTTCATTTAGCATACCATATTTGCAAAGTGAAATCTCCATTTTCAATCAAAATCAAAACAAAGAAACATTTAGATTAGCATTCTCAAACTTGCTAAGGATCCTATTTTCAAAAAATTTCCAAAAATAAACACTTTTGATTTCCTCATTTAGCATACCTAAATTTGCTAAATGAGGACTCCATTTTTTTTCAAATCACAAATGATTCACAAAACAAAGCAAACAAAGAAATAAAAAGAAGAAATTATTTTCAAACATCTCACTTAGCATACCCAAATTTGCTAAGTGAGTAAATTCCAAAAATCACAAATCCAAAACAAAAGCAAATTGACCCTTTACTTTAACATACCCAAATTTGTTAAATAAAGGGTTCTCAAAATCAAAATCGAAACTCAAATATGAACCTATGGAAGCATCTCTTCAAAAATATTTGAACCCATTTTCAACATATCCAAATTTGTTGAAAGTGGATTCTACATCCAAAAAATTCTCTTTCCAATCAAATCTCAAAATCTATTCTAAATCATTTGAACCCAACTTAACACTTTCAAGATGTTGAGTATGGGTTCAAATTCTAAATTTAAAATTCAAAATCAACATGAATCTGATTCAAGTTTATTTTCAACATTGCAGTTTCATCATAGATAGTTTCAGCTTAGTTTCAGCCTAGTTGATAAGAATGGTCGCAGTATGTGTATGGATCGCCCTGATCATTCCCTTGCTTTGACTCCTTATTCACTTTGGATGAGGTTTTGAGGGGGTTCGTATTACATGTGAGGGCACTCATCACAACATAGAGCATAGTGGTGAAGCTGAGCCGCCATTCGGGACATACCAACAACCGATATTCTCTCACAAGAGAGGAAGGTGAGTTCCTATAGTGGTAGTGACAAGTATTGCAGTGCTGATAGCATCTGCCCCATGGTTCCCCGTTCTAAGCCAACTAGGGATAACACCCACTCATTACCACCTTCCAAGGGGAAGGCTCCCCATCTGTGATTGTCTCCTACTTTGAGGTCAGCTCTTACTGCCACCACCAAGACCCAAAGGAGAACAAGAATCGCATGATAAAGCATACCATACAGCATCATTGGAGATGGAGGCCTACATTATATTGAGGAGTTGCCCACTTTGATTTCTCTGTTACAAAAAACCCATTTCATCCTCTCAGAGAGGATGCGGAGGATCTTCACCTCCACCGTTTTCACAACCACCCCATAGTAGAAGATCATATGCGCCCTGCTCTTACGCCAGTTGGAAGCCTACAACAATCAATCTGGGGCTGCTTGATTTGAGATATGTTATCCTCGCAAAGATGGGGAAGCATCTTGATAGAGAGGCTGGGGAGGCCCATACCGCAGCTCATATCACCGAGAGGTAGAGGTTTAGACAAATGCGCTCTACACTCATTGATTTTCTTGATCCATGCACGCATCATACACATTTTGCTCAGGGACTACCCATCATGGAGGAGTGCTCCATTCTCGAGAGAGTGGTCTCCACCCACCGCCTACCCCCATCCACCGCCGCCCATGTTTCAAAGATCTCCACTTGCCAAAGGCCATGAAGGCCACATGGGGAGAAGAGGACCGGTGATCGCTATGACCAAGGGATCCCACATCCATCTACACTACCTATTATGGAGGCCAAGCTCCCGCCGACCTTCTCGCCCAATTGTGGAAGAATGGCAACTCAAGCAGTGGTCATCCTTCACACCGCAACAGACATGTGAGATGGTTACAAAGCAGAGGGAGAAGATGACAATCCAGTTGCACCTATGATGATAGATCCTTCTAGGAGTGTCACCCCATACAGAGTCAGTTACAATCAAGAGTGTATTTCTTCCAGTGAGTACAACCCTCACAGGGTTGATTCTCCAATAGCAGGGGAGGTTTGGTGCCTCACAGTACATGATAGTGATCCCACCACCAGTCAGTTGAAGTCATTTATGCTAGTTCTAACAGATTACTTTTTAGATGATATAGTAACTCATTATTTCATGGAGAAGAAGGATATCCTAGGATATGACTAGTCTGATGAGGAGAATATCAGCTTTGATCCCAATGAAGATGATTTGTTGGGAGACTCAGCAGGAGTTTGCATGGTAGATACCGGGATCCCTCCAAGAAAGCAGACTATGGAAGGTGTTGAGGCCAAGAAGAAAGCCCCACTCACCCAACACCTCATACCATAGAAATAAAAGATGAAAAGATAGATAGATGAAGAAGAGACTCAAACTGTTAGAGTATCTTAGCATTAGAACTAAGCCCAACAAGTTCATCCTACCATAAGACTAGTCACTAGAGTTGGTGCATGTCTTGGACCTAGCCAAGACGTTACCTCTAGTAGAGCAAGGTAGCACCCGCATGTATAGGAAGGTAGTGGATAGTACCTCCATACAGGAAAAATATATCAAGTCCATGGTTGAGTGGTAGGTGAAGGAAGCATTGGCTCAAGCCTGAGGAGGATTTTCAGTTCCAAAGGGTAGAGGAATTCGATGCAATCCAATATCCTAAGGATTTTGTGCCACCTTCTTTCAAGAGTTTTGATGGCGGAACTCGAGGTAGCACATCTCGCATTTCAAGGTTAGTTATTGTAATGCTGGTGGCAGTGATGCTTTACTCTTTCATCTCTTCATCAGTAGCTTAGCAGGGATAGCTTTTGATTGGTATATTTTTACTTCCCAATACTTTAGTACAAACTTTTGCTGAGTTGGAACAACTATTTATCAAAAGGTTTGCTGGAGCTCATCAAAGGGTCATGTAGATCTATGGCTCAATAAAATCTTGTGAGTCCCTCATTGATTACATTCTCGTGATGACATAATTTGAGTATGAAATGTGAACCACATGTTATATGCCATTGAGATTCTGCTTAAGAATATCCATGGCCCGGTCACCTTCATGCTCAAAGGTTTCACCATCAAGACCTTTGAGAAATTAATCAACAAGGTGGCTAGCTTGCAAGGAGAAGCCAAACAATTACCTTCTCTAGATCTACCAATAAAGCCAAAGCCATAGAAGGTATATGAGAAGAAGCCCAGGGAAGTGATAGCAGTGGATAAGGGGAAACAGCTGACCAGAGAGTAGTTTGAGAGAGCTCATGCTCCACAGCCATCACTTCCACCTCTCACCACCACGCCCACACCACACAGCCTCCATGGCCTACACTGCCTCCTCCTCAGCCACATCATTAGCAGCAATGGTCCACATACCTACTGCTAGGTAGCTATGGTCCACCTACTCATTTGGATAAACTTAACAAGCCTTATTCATTTAAGAGGGAGGTAATCATGAAGATCTTTAAGAATCTCTTAAAGAAGCCTGATTTTTAGCTAATCAAATCTAGGAGACCAGAGGAAGTGGGCAAAAGCCATGATCCTAACTTTTTCCCCTACCACCGTATGCTAGGTCATATTTTAAAAGATTGCTTCACATTTAAGGACTGGCTTGAACATAACTTCAAGACCGGTGCTATAGTTATCCCGAAGGAATACCTTATGGAACAACCATCCAGTTCCATTAGGGTAATCCTTGGGGATACTTGATCCTTCCAAAACCAAAGAAGGTTGGGATATCTCCTTATCCAAAACCTCTAAGAAAATTATATATCAAGATCAAGAAACTCAGTGCCTAAGTCGCTCAAACCTCCAACATCAAGGAAGGTTTGCAAGTGTGAGCCAACTCAAGAAAGGGGAGCTCAACAAAGAAGAGCAACATGTACCAAGATAGCCCACTGGGCAACCATCACTGAGCCTCCAGCCCACCATTGCAGCTACCACATCAGCGACTATCTCTACTTCAGCTAGTTCTTCTTCTTCTAGTCTTATATCGGCAGATAAGGGCATCAAATCCCCCACCCCTCTTACTTTACTTGATTTCTACTTTGTACCAGCTATCAAATCCAAGAAATTGAAGAATAAAGCTAGCTTAAATTACATGTCATTTCGATGGGTTGTCTAATCTATTCCTAAAATAACTCTTCAAGTATAAATAATAATAAATTGATCTTCCTCTTTTGATTCGAGTTGGATTTTCCTACTCAATGCACTTCTTGAGATAGACTTGAATCATCCAATTCTGAGGGTCCCATAGGAGTGTAGGTGAGCCGATGTGGTAGAACTTTCCATTATCCTACCACAAGAGATCATCAAGTCAACCTCCAGAGTGTTCCTCCTAGCAACACCTCAAGATAGGGAAACAAGTCATTGGTTCAGAGGATCGAGAAGCCCTCCATGATGCTCCACCCTTGGATATGCTTGTGGAGGATCAACCCAAGGTGGACTACAATGTCCTCTCTCACCTAAGAAATCAGTCATCTAAGCTAAGTATATATGATGCCCTTGTCTTATCCAAAGAGATGAGAAAATTATTAATCAAGGCTCTGATCCCGAGATATGCTTAGCTTGACCACTATTGTGTGAGAGGCACATTATTCTGTGAGAAGCTCAAGAGATCACTTTCAGATGAAGACCTTCTTGGGGACATGGAGCACAACCGCCCCTACATTACGCTGACATGGGTGATTGATACTTGCTAGAGTTCTCATTGATCCGTGCATCGTGAACATTATGAGTCTAAAGACCCTTGCCTATTTGAGGATCGACATCTCCACACTACGAGGAGATCAGATGATGTTGAAAGGATTCAATGAACCAAGAGAGAGGGCTTTAGGTTCCATAGTGTTACCTTTGGAGATAGTGAATGGAAGACGCCAAGTTTTATATCATTGATTTTGAATACTTTATTCGCTTTGCTCGGTAGGCCTTGGATACATTAGAATAAGATAATTCCATCCCTCCATCGCTGCATCAAGTTCGAAGGATGGGATTGAGTCTGGAGATGAAAAGCCATTTTCAATTAGAGAGGTTATGATATATGAGGATGCGACCTACTATCTTCCTCAAAATACCTTTTCTCGTGAACTTGGATAAAACTCAAATTCAAAAGAAAAAGAAAATGATGAAACAAAAAAGCAAAAGAAAAAGAAAAGAAAAGTGAAAATCCAAGTGAACAAGAAAGGGAAATTAAAGAAGAAATAAAACCACATATCACATTCCACCCATAGTTCATTCCTTCATATGGACATGTGGGTAGGATGACTTAACCTCCACTAGGCAGAGCAAAGGTAGAAATAGAGGCCATTCCAAAGGTGGAAGACCCCTTGGTTGGCCATCAACAACAGGGGTTATGTTCCAGTTCATAGTAGTGCCCTTACTATTCACATAGACTTGGAATCCAGTTCGGAGGATGAGTCTAATGTGATTAGCATACCGCAACCCCTCTCTGAGTTTCATTGAGGTGACACTCAAGCCGACATGATGAAGACCGGGCCTCCAGAAAAGCAAAGTATTCGAATCAGATGTATGTAAAACTATTAGGCAGCAGTTGGGAACCTTAGCTCTAACCTCACTTTCACCCCAAAAAATTGAAGGTTTGGTAGTTAAGGAAGCCCCTAAGTCTTCCAAATATGAAGTTGAAGAGATTCTTTTTAGGATCATCCTCCTCAAGTCCTAAAGTTAATGTAAAACTTGAGGAGAATTCATACAAAGAATTAATGGAATTACCATTTAACTTTTACTCGCCATGCATTCATAATCTTATACAAAAAGGTTTGGTTCATCATACATGGTCTGCATGTCGAGTATTTTGAGAAGCTATGGAAATAATACAGTGGGAAGTAATCAAGAGCAAAGACTAGATTTTAAAGGGTCCATGATGATGATGATTACCGCTAGTTGTTACCAATCATTTGAGTCGATAGGTTCTTTTCACACAACACCAACTCTTATGAGAATGTGTGTTTAGAAACCTCGTGATGATGATCTAAATCAAAAAATGCACCGCCAAAATTTGAAGAGGAGATCCATTCAATAATTGACAAGCTTTAAAGAAATCAACCTCGTAGAAGAAAATCCACACACGCTTCATCATTAATGAAGAAGAAACCAATGACTTAGTTAGCTATTGATTGAGTTTAAGGACTTTGCATGGAGTTATGAAGAGATGCTCAGATTATCTCTTAACGTAATAGTCCATAAGCTAGCAATAGTTCCTAGTGCTAACCCTATCAAGTAAGCTCCTAGACACATGCAATTAGAAATTGAATAAGTGTCATTTCAAGTCAAGAAATGATCGATGCTTGGTTTCATCGTGGAAGAAAAATACCCTACCGGTTAACAAGTGTCGCCCGCCAAGAAGAAGAATGGCCAAATTCATATGCATTGATTTTAGGGACTTAAATAAGGTGTGTCCTAAGGATGAGTTTCCTATACTAGAATTAATGGACATCGCCTCATCTCATGCGATTCTCTTCATGGATGGGTCATCCGCTATAACCAAATCAAGATTACCTCCGAGGATGAAAGAAACACTACTTTTCAAACCCCAATTGGAATCTATTGCTATAGGGCCATGCCTTTCAGCCTTAAAAATGCTGGTGCTACATACCAATGGGCCATGACTCGATCTTCAATGAACTCATCCATCAGTTGAGTGCTATGTTGATGATCTAGTAGTCAAGAGCAGAGAAAAGGAAGACCATCTCTTTGACCTAAGAGTAGTTTTCGAACGGTTAAGACAATATAACCTAAAGATAAATCCTTTGAAGTGTGCTTTTAGAGTAGAATCAAGAAAATTCCTTGGGTTTGTTGTTAAATATCAAGGGATAGAAATAGATCCAAAAAATATTAAAGTTATCTTAGAAATGTCACCTCTTAAGAGTTTAACTCAACTCAGATCTTTCCAAGGATGGTATATCTAGATGCTTTATTTCCAACCTATCGGGGAGATGCAAACCATTCTCAGCACTTGTAAAAAATGTCACCAAGTTCAAGTGGGATGATAAGTGCCAGCAAGCCTTTGAAGATATCAAATAGTATTTGGTGAAGCCATCCATTCTAGCAGCCCCTATCCCGGGGAGGCCACTCATCCTCTACACTGCTACATTAGATGACTCTCTTGATGCTTTGTTGGCCCAAGCCAATGATGAATGAAAGGAGAGTGCTCTCTACTACCTCAGCCATTGTCTAATTCCTACTGAAGCAAACTATCCACCTATTGAGAAACATTACCTAGCTTTGATCTTTGCCTCCCAAAAGCTACAACACTATATGCTTTCTCATAAGGTGAACTTGATTTTTAGAACCAATCCACTGTAGTATCTCATGACATGACCAACGTTATCCAGATATTTGGCATGAAGGTCCATGATTCTCTCATAGTTTGATATCACATTCATACCCTTCATGCGGTAAAAGGATAAGCACTAGTAGATTTCTTAGCAGCACACCCACTTCCTGCAGATTCTCCGCTTAGTGACGATCTCCCTGATGAACAAATCATGAACTTAGGGAGGTTAACAACCACCGATGGGAGATGTATTTTGATGGTGCAACTTCTTTTCATAAAGGGGAAGCACCATGATCTACTCCTAGGAAAGGTAGGGGTAAGAATAGTTTTGTTGACTCTAGACCGTGATGTGATGAGATTGTCATACTATCATTCCAACCCCTGCACTAATAATGAAGCCGAGTATGAGGCTTTGATTTTTTGGTCTAGAGTTAAACATCACAAATAGTATCAAGAGCATCAACATCTTTGGGGATTCTCAGTTGGTCATCAACCAGAAATCCAGGTCCTACAAGGTTCTCAAACCCAAGCTTTGTCATTACCATGAGTATACCATGAAGCTATTGGCCCAAATTCCTAAAGTCACCATCTACAAGGTTCCCTGAGTAGAGAATATAGTCGTAGATGCTTTGGCCAAACTTGCCAAAGAATTGGCATGTGCGGAAGTTGAGTCCATTTCAATAAGGATCCAAAATAGACAAGTCAATCCCTTATTGATGTGAACTCATCGAGACTTTCTCTTGAAGGGGAGGTCATTGCCTATAAGGACAAGGAGCGAGATTGGAGGCAACCATTCATAGACTATTTGAATACAACAAACTACCTCAAGAAAAGTCACAAGCCCATCGTGTGAAACAGAGAGCTCTATGCTCTCATTGATGGCACCTGCACTACGGTCCTTTGATCAAGTATGGTTACGTTGTTTAGACAGATATGAAGCCCGTGGCATTATAACTGAAGTACATTCAGGACTATGCAGAGCACATCAATATGGTTTGAATATGAAGATGAAGATCAAGAGATTACGATACTATTGGCCTTCAATGATTACAGACTGCATGGATATAGTTAGGAGATTCCATCAGTGTTAGGTACACAGTGTGGTCCTACATCAACCACCAAACATTCTACACCCTACATTGGCCTCATGGCCATTTGAGTGTTGGGGTACCGACATTGTGGGTCCGATCGATCCTCCTTCTTCCAAGGGTCATCGGTTCATCTTAGCTACCACCGATTACTTTTCCAAGTGGGTGGAGGCAATCCCACTCAAAGAGGTCACAACTCAGAATGTGCTCTACTTTTTTAGGAACCATATCATATATAGGTTCGTGCCTCATGAATTATATCCGATAATGGTACGCATTCAAAAGCACCAAAATCAACTTCACCGTAAGACATGGTATATTGGAGATACTCCACCATCTACTACCCAGAGCAAATGGCTTAGCAGAAGCATTCAATAAAACTCTCATCCAAATACTAAAGAAGACACTTGACGACAACAAATGACAGTGGAATGAGCAGTTGAATGAAGCCTTGTGGGCCTACCACCCCACATACCGAACTTCAATGAAATCTAGCTCATTTTCCTTAGTATATGGGTTCAAAGCTATTCTACCTTTAGAAGTTCAACTCCCATCATTAAGGATAGCATTGGGTAGCAAGATCACTACAGAGTACAATGCAAAGTAGTGGTTAGAAGAGCTTAAAGATTTGGAGGAGAGTCACCTACGGGCATGCCAGAACCTTGAGTTATACAAGGCCAAAATGTTTCAAGCTCATACAAGCTGGTCCACCCTAGGTCTTTTCGAGTAGAGAACTTGTGTTAGTCTTAAGGAGACCAATTATTGCTCGTCAAAAGATGGGAGGCAAGTTTGAACCCACTTGGGAAGGCCCCTATGCCATAGTGAAGGTCTACCAAGGAGGATCTTATCAGCTTATTGATTGTAAAGGGGGACACCTGATGCTTCCAATTAATAGGCTCTATTTGAAGAAATATTACCCATAAAAAATCATGTTTGAAAATAATTCTATCAATCAACAAAAATTTGATTTCATTTCATCAAAATCTTCTCTTCTTTCAAAGCATTATTTTCTTGTCTTGCGAATCTGCCATGACGTGTTTAAGGTAGGTGTAAGAGTCCCCCAGTGGCATCCTATCCCTCTTTCACAACACAAATATAATCAAACACAATCTCTCAGTGCTATTAGAATATGTGTGAGAGAACCCAAGAGGCATCTTATTTTGATTAACACAACTAAGTTAGGTGTAAGAGAACCCTAGCATCATCTTTTCTTAGTGAGAATTCTGGTTTGCCACCAGTGACACCATTTCATCAAATTCTCTAAGCGTGTTTAAGGTAGGTATGAGATAACCTGAGCGGCATCCTATTCCCTTTAACATAAGCACAAAAAATAAATACATATCTTTTATCTCGGGCTACTTTGATGTGGGAGCAAGCCTTTTGTGGCACTCACTAATTAGCTACTCTAGGTCGGGTCTACATGCTACCTCTCTCGTATGTCACCCCAGTGGTCATTTATTGGAGGATGTGACTCCCCGTGCTTTCTTCATAACTTGATCATTGCAAACTAATGAGCGCCTCATTAGTATGGTAGACTTCAGCCAGTACTACCCATGTTGATTTTGTTTAAGAAGATGAGAGTCCTCATGCTTTCTTCTTGAATTAATCATCATGATCTAACTAGGTTGATTATATATTTGAGGTTTAGATAAGTCCTAGGCTCCCTCCTCTTACATTTGAGTTGATGTAAGTCTTCGTGTTCACTCAATCGCTAGGTCGATAGCACCCTGAAGATAGACTATCCCAAAGAATCGCCGCTATAAGAGGATGTGAAGTCCCCAGCTTTTTCTTAGGTTGATTGTTGCAAACCAATGGGCACCTTAGGTTGGTTGATGTTCACTATGCTGATAGCAACTCACCCGATGGATACACCACTCTTGGCAGATGTGAGTCCCTCGCTTTCTCCTTGAGTTGGCCACTGAATACCTATTTGATATATGACTAGCCATGTCATCTTCTCCAGGGTTTTGGATTAAGCCTTTAGTCCCCTCTCTCCCTGGGAATTTTATTTGGATCATGTCCTTGTGACCCCATTTAGACACTACCGGTTACTCTTGGATCAGCCCCCTTTCTAGTAGCCACCCTTATGGTTGGAGAATTTTTTCGGATGCATAAATTCTCTTGGTTCAAGAATCAGATAGGTCTAGGCTGATATAAGCTCCTTCTCAATTTGATCCCTCACAAACTGATAGGGTCAACAATAAACAAACAAACAAAATAAATAAATATTCACTTGTGGATTATGAATTCAAGCTCCCAAAGGGCCCCTTTTCCCAAGCAGACATCCTATCTTCAGGGTAGTGTTAGTAGAACTCCCTATAGGAATTGCCTGAGTACCTGAGTTGAGATAAATCCCTGCATTGGTACTCACTCCGTAGTCACCTTTAGGTCGGGTTCAATCTATTTTACCACAAGGTGTTACCCCTCATTCTTCTTTGGAAGATGTAAGACTATGATGCATTCTTTCTAGCATGATCAATAAACCGACCCTAAAGTTGATTTGTTGCCCAAACCAACCCAGTGGTCTTTAGTGGAAGATGTGAGTCCCTGCTTTCCCTTAAATTGATCATTGCAAATTGAAAGGCACTCTTTGGTCGATATTCTCCATTATTGAAGTTACTATGATTTAGTAAATACGAGATAAGTCTAGGCTGATATAAGCTCATTCTCAGTATGATACATCACAAACTAATGAAATCCACCAAAATAAACTAAGAAATGAAATTAATCTTTGACTATCTTTGAGTTTATTTAAGTCCCTCAGCGACATTCACTCAATAGTCAGCCCTAGGTCAAGTTCAATCTGTTGCCTTGCCAACCGATCACCCTAGTGATTTCTTGTTTCTAGAAGATGTGAGCCCCCATGCTTTCTTCTTAAGACTTGACCATTGCAAACCAAAAGGCATCCCTTTGGTTGGATAGTCCTACCTTATCATTGGTAAACTACTCCCTTTGGATTGGTAAATCTGAATTAGTCTAGGCCTCCATGACCCATACTCAGTATAGTCCATCACAAATTGATGGGACCCATCAAAACAAATCTAAAAATGAAATTAATCTTGACTATCTTTGAGTTGATCTAAGTCCCCCAATGACATTCACTAAATAGTCCCTAAGTTGGTTGATCCGCTGCCAATCACCCCAAAGAATCGGTCCCTACTTTGGAGGATGTATGTCTTATATGCTTTCTTCTTAGTATAGCTGCTACACACTGAAAGGCATTCCCCTTGGTTGGATGGTCCTACCTCATGGTTGGTAGATTGCCCCCTTTAGATTGGTAAATCTGAGTTAGGCTTAGGCCTCCATGGCCCCTACTTAGTATGATCTATCACAAACCAACAGGTCCATTTCAAAATCCAAAATTAAAATTCTAAAACAAATTCAACCCTCATCCCTTAGTGGAGTGACAAAACAAACAAAATAATCAATCAATTCAAATCAGATCTTTTGCTTCTCCTTAGTGATTGCAAATCTTTCTAGCTCCCTAGTGAATCTAGAATTCTAATCCCTCAGTGGATTTCATAACCCCTCCCTTGTGGATGACTTGAACTTGCCTCTCTAGTGGAGAGTTCACTTTTCTATCACTGGTGGAGTCAAAACAAACATAATTAAGCAAACAACAAATTGAATCAAATCAATTTCTCTCCCCAGTGAGACTTAAATCAAACCTCTCATCCCCTTGTGGATGACTTGAACCTATTTTCTAGTGGAAGGTTCACATACTCTATCCCTAGTGGATTCCTCCTTCCCTCTCTTATATCCTTGACATAAGTAAAGCCACATTGCACTAAGCTCTGGATTCCTTCTACACCTCAGAGTAGATCATCTAGTCTTGTGATCATTCGTGTTGTTGATCATTTGACCACCAATACATGCGTGTTCCTTATCCCACCCACACCTATTGCCTTTTGACCTCATTTTAGATGAGCTCTCAACCCTCCATCTTAGACATATAAATTCTCTTAGACTTTAGAGTTCTTAGTCTTAAGACACATCTAGTGATTAGGACATTCAACCTACTTAGAGACTAGAAGGAATAGGTCAAGCCTTAGGGGTGTTAGGAAAATTTGCCTACCCTATAACTTGAATCAATTTCCTCTATTCATTCCTTCAAGTCAAATTTAAATCAATTCAAACTTAATTGATTTTCTTCAAACTCAAATCAATTCCAAATGATTGAAGCTTATGATTGAAATTCCAAGTTCAAAATATTTCCTAAGTCCTTTGATTCTTCTTAAGGACTTAGCCTAAATCAAGAAAATCTTCAAATTCATGAAATTTATCAAACTCATTTATAATCTCATTTATATTCACATATATAAATGAAATTTAAATTCAAATCAATCAAACTAAATTCCAAATTGAAAATCCAAATCAAAAATATTTCCTAAGTCCTTTGATTCCCTCTTGAGGACTTAGCCTAAATCAAGTTCAAATCACTTCAAATTCATGAAATTCTTTCACAACCCATTTATATTCACATATATAAATGAAATATAAATTCAAATCAATCAAACTAAATCCAAAATTAAAATACAAATAAAAAATCTTTCTTAAGTCACTTTGATTCCCTTTTAAGGACTTAGCCTACATCAAGTTCAAATCACTTCAAATTCATGAAATTTTCTCATAACCTATTTATATTTTTATTTATATTCACATATATAAATGAAATATAAATTCAAACAACTAAAACCAACTCCAAAAATCAAACTCAAATTCAATCAAAATCCAATCTAAGCCTTTCAAGTCAAAATCTTGAACTTAGCCAAATCAATTTCAAATCAAGCCAAACTCTTGATTTTTCTTCATGATTCAATCAATCCTTCAATCATGAATCCAAATATAAACACAAACTTCAATCACCAAACCAAAACTCAAAAAAAATCAAACCTAAATCAAACTCAAATTCACTCTTTTGAACTTGAAATTATCAAATGAATCAAAACCCATTTGACTTCAAACGACTTGCAAATGGATTTATATTTCAATCATAAGTCCATATGTGAGTTCAATCAATCTCCAATCAATCTTTGATCAAGTCATTTGACCAACTTAGGCTCACTTGACCCAAAGTGACCTAAAGTAGCCCTTTTGAGCCAAGTTCTTTTCCTAACCAAATTGGATTGAACTAAGCCCACCTAAGCCTCTCATCATGATCAACAATCATCATAAGATGATCAATCACTCAAATTAAGTCAAACAAGTCAAACTTTGACCAAGTCAACACTTAGCCAAAATAAAAATAAAACTAGCCAAAATCCATCATAGGCCAAATTGATTGAAACCATTGATCAAAACTCATTCATGATCAATGTTTGAACTTGACCAAGTCAACATATGAGTCTAACCTAGCCCAATTGGCCACTTGACCTAAGTTGACCCAACTTGACCTAAAAAGTCAAAATGTGTCAAAACTTGATCTAAGATGAATTGATTGAAATCAATGGGTCAAGTTCATTCCAAAATGATTTTTGAACTTGACCAAAACCTCAATTGGCCAACTAGACCTAACCTAGCCCAATTGATTATGTACCTAACTTGACCTAAAAGGTCAAATTGAGCCAAACTCAAATATAAACCAAATTGATTAGAAACAAAGATATCAATCCATTTCATAATGAACCAAACATAAACCAACCCATGACCTAACCCAAATAGGTCAAAATTTGGTCAACTTGACCCATTTGACCTAAATGAACTCAATTGAACCAAAACCAAATATAAACCAAATTGAATCAAACCAAAGCCACCAAAATATTTCAAATGGTCATATGAACTTGACCCAACCCTTGGTTTGACCAATTTGACCAATTGGTCAACTTGACCCAAGTTGACCCATTTTGACCTAAATGGGTCAACATGAGCCAAATCATATCAAACCAACTCCAAATCCATTAAAACTTGGCCCAACCCATTTTTCAATCATACCAAACCATATTCAAATTGAAATCAAGCCAAATGACCATTTTACCCCTAGTCCATAGGGTAAATTTTGGCCAATTTCACTTGGAATTTGGTAAAATCCTCCTCATGACCACTTGATACCCTTTTAGTGGACCAAGTGGGCACTAGTAGTGTGGTGCACCTAACCCAATGGGTTTGGGTCAACCCAACCCAACCCAAGGTCAAAACAGACCACCTCCTTCAAATTGAGCACATGTAAATCCTTCCTCCACTCAATTAAACACATGGCAACTTTCCCACTACCCCTCTGGCCAAAATGACCCATGTGCAAGCCCTAAACAGCCTAACAGCTCATTGCATGAGGTGTGTTGATAAAAAATGGCAAGGTCCTTCTTGACCGTCTGATTTCTCTAGGGGGAGATATACTCCCCTAATTCCATTTTATTTGATTGGTCTCCAATTTGATTGAGCAAAGGGTAGCCAGAGAAGCCATTTCTAAATCTCCCCAAGCTCTCTCAAGTGATTTGAACTTCTCCATTTTTGGATTTTCTCAACCGAAAATAGGGGAGCTCAAGCCAAATGTAATCTCACTCCACACTCAATACTAAGCCAATTCACTTTGCAAGCTCCATCAGGAACTCAATCGAGTTCACCCAAACCTTTTCCCAAGCTCCAAAGGCAAGGGAGGTACCACTTCGATCAAAGCCACAAGGAGTTGAAGGTGGACTTGGCCCATAGAAGGATTTACCCAATTTTAACACCTCAAAACTTTAACAATGCTTCATCTCCACTAGACAAAGCTTCTCCAAGGGAATCAAGCACCGGGGATAGCCTCCGATGAGGTATGCCATTAAATCGAGCTTAGATTAGATGTGGTGTGGTCTTTGTGAAAGGAATTTCTACTTCATAAAAATCTAGCCGTTGGATGTGATCTCCCTTACATGGTGATGGTGTGGGTTGAATTTTGTTTCAATCTGAGCTCAATCAAGCTCGGATCTTCCCTTAGATGATGGATGGTGGCCATCTCTCATAGGGAAGATCAGAGAAGAATTGTGGGCCATCCATCCATGCATTTTGGATAAACGACCATGATTAAAACACGTAGGATCCGCAGGTTATCCCTTAAGAACCGCAGATCTAACCTCAGCCGTCCCATCCTTGATTGGACAGACAGGGAGAAAGCGCATAGCGTCGCCTCTTATGCAGTGCTATGATGTGACAACTTAAGTGACCATTCCTATCATGCCACATGGAAAGCGCGTGTGCCACGTCAGCCTCCATGTGGTGCTGACGAGATTAGTCACATAATTAGGCTATTTAATTATCTAATTAAGTAAGGAAACTTCAAATGTTCATATCTAAGTGTAGAAAAATCAAAAAATATAAAATAAATTGCATATGAAAGATAATTGAATGTACAATATTATAAAATTATTTTATGGATTTTAAATAATGATATTTTCTAAATTTGGGTTTTATTGGGAATGTAATTAGGCTAATTACTCTTTGATTATTCTATTAATTAATCTCAAACTTCTTATGTGTCTTTAGTGGGATGACTTCTACCTCTAATTTTCTTGGGATTTATTAATGTTTTAATTAGAGTAATTGTTGGATTCATTCCTAATTACTCTCATAATGTAATTAAGCCTAATTAAGGGTGTAATCATTGGTTTAATCCCCTGATTGAGTTAATTAAGATTTGTTTAAATGAATAGAGATTTAGGGAATATTTTGGGATATTTTCTTAAGCTATTCCTTAAATCCCCTCTTCTTCCTTAATCCAAATTTAAAGGAATTAACCACCACTTACCTACTTAATTAATTTGATAAAATTCTAAAACCTTCTAGAACTTAACTAATTCACTTTGGGTAGATGCTTAGGTGTTCAATAACCTAAGTACATTAAGGAAATCAAAATCCAACTAACATATGTGAGAAGGACTATGAAATTACTTAAGTTGAACCCCTTAGCTTAATTAATCATTCATCATGAGCCAAATGCATTAGGCCCTTTTCTTCTTAGGTGCATTACTGATTTAAATTCCTTGTATGGTTTTATGTCATATCATTGGCTCATAATTATTTGGTTAAATATGCTAAGGTGGTATAGGTAAAGGATAATTAATACACTTAATTCACACTTTAACCTAAATAAAGTATAAAAATCCCCTAATGATCCTAAGAACAAACTAAATTAACTCATATGTGGGAAATGGGTTAGGACTAACAAACATTCTTTTACATTTCCCAAATCAAACATAAAGCAAATTCAAAACAAAAATTACATTAAACAAACTTTGATTCACTTTGAACTTTCTTATTTCATAAGATTATCTTTAAGAATTAATTAGGGTGAATGAATTTATTACTTTCATCACTTTATTTCTTTCGTAGCATGCTAAATATGTATGTCATATGAAATTCATGCATTCATACTTTTTAAAAATCAAATTAAAAATGAAATATTTTCTTATGTCAAATTGCATGTTTTGGCTAAAGTAAAAATATGAATGGCTATTATCACTACTAAATCCAAAACTATTTTCAAAATCTATAATTCAAACACCTAAAACAAAAAGTGTGCTATTTATGATTATTTATAAGCTTGCATGTGGATATAAATATGAAGATGTGCATAGTGTGGCTTTCCTTCTCTTTTCTTTTAGCATAGTTTTGAATAGGATTTGTGAAAGTGTATAGTTCATTTGAAAAGAACAGAACACTTGACTAACTCCATTCCTATCCATTCCTATGCTATTACCTGAGAAGGACATCCACACTTGTTTGTATAAATTACATAAATAAAACAGATAAACAAATACAAACTTTTTTCATCTTTCTTTTTCCATTAATTTTTTTTGTATTTGTGTTAAAGGAAAGTGGTATATTAGTCTGGACAATCCTGGGGTTGCGAGGCTTTAAGTAGCCCTAAGTAGGTCTTGTACCTTACACCCTTGGTGTTAATAATGGTGCTGTACTCACTTATGCCTTTCATACATACACATGTGCATGTGAATAATGGATAAAAGAAACCCCTCTTTTCTACTTAATGAAAATCATGCATCATAAAGAATTTCAATTTTCTTAAGTAATATTTCTTAGCATTCATCATAAAGTGTGCTAAACATTTCCATTAATTCACTTTACTTAATCTTAAAATGCCTTTTATGTTGAATAGGTTTGTTTAGGGAAAATCTAAACTTAGAATTAATTAAAACACATAATAAAACATTCACTAAGCAAAATCAAACATGAATATGCTTTAGAAATTACTTAGTAGGGAAGGAAAAGAAGCTCTCTTTTCCCTCTTTACAACCTTAGTAATTAAGGTGTCCATTAAAACTAAACAAAATCATAAATAAAATTAACCCAAATCAACAAAACAACTTAAATGAAACTACCCTCTAAGTTGAACATTTTCATACTTAGGAATTCTAAGCCTTAAAGCCATAGCTAAGCATACCACACAAACATTTTAAAGCACACACATTAGACTAAGTCACCATTTCTAGCTTTAGGTTAGGGCCGTGCATGGTTTGATGTTTGATTTTGTTTTATGATGTATTATTTCTAGTCTTAAAGCCATAATACATACCACAAAAAATTTTAAAGCACACACATTAGACTAAGTCACCATTTCTAGCTTTAGGTTAGGGTGGTGCATGGTTTGATGTTTGCTTTTATTTTGTGATGTATATTTCTAGTATGGATGTTAGGGTGAATGTGTATAGAATGAATGGTAGGACAATCTTAGTCTAACCATTATCTTCTATAGGGATTGTGCTTAAGGGGCATTATAATAAAAATAAAATTCTTTTGCTGTGTGGGTGCCCCTAAGCATAATCCAATAGGCCAAGTGGACTTAGTTACCCATGTGTGGGGTGCTAAGTCCAATATACATGCTTGGGATTTGAATGGTTTGTTTAGCTAATCTCTGTTTTGTAGGGGTTAGTTAGATTTACTTTTCCTCTTCATGTAATTTTTATAATTAGGATTTTGGAAGAATATTATGGGGGATTGGGATGAACATTGATCATAAGATCTCATCTTATGTACCATGTGAAACCTTTGGAGCCACCTTCCAACCATCAAAAGAAGAACCAAAATAAGAAGAAAGAAAGAAAAGAAGAAAGAAGAAAGAAGAAAGAAGAAAAGAAGAAAAGAAGAAATGAAGACCCCCTTAACATGAATTTCTTTACTTGATTGTAAATTAATTCATTTGTAATCTGGGTTGTATAAGGGTAGAGCTTGGCTACCCAATTTGTTTTTAGGGTTTGTGCAATGGTGCCCAACCACAAATGGCCTTTTATTCTTTTTTGTTAGCTTTATAAAATGTTTGATGTTTGTTTAGCTTGTGCATTAAGATGACATGTTTTCCTGGTTTCTTCCTTGCTTTATGTATGACCTGGATGGCGATTAGGCTCTTAGATAAAAATAAATCTTCTACCAAATTAATCAGCTCAAAATTGAAAATAAACAACTTATAACCTCACCTAAAGCTTAGGCTAAAAATTAAGATAAAAGAATTAGAAACCCTTTAGCTGGATGAGTATTTCTTTTCAAAGATCATGCATAAAAGCATATTGTTTCACTCTTGATTGGAGGGCTTCCACCTTTGCCAGAACTTGGCTTGACCTTTGAGAGCCATGGTGAAAACACACCTCCCCTTCTCGCTAATTTTGGCCCATAATCTTATTTCTCATGCATTAGGCATATGAATCCTATAAGCCTGAGTCAAATGATTGTCCAAAAATAAAAGTAAAATGTAATATATTTTGCATTAGATCTAGGCCATTTTTCATGCCCTAACATGATCTAGTCTCTTAAAGAGTGAGTTTAAGGACTTAGTCTCTTTCTAAAATAAATAACAGCCTAGCTATCTTGCATAAAACATATGACTTGCTTACATGAATTTAAAATCATAGGAGGAGTTAGTTGGCAGCTTCCCCCAGGCAGTTGTAAGTCCAAAAAGTCAGGTGGTTTGTTCTCTCTCTTGGAGGCAAACCAAATACCCATTTTTGCCTTAGATTTAGGTTGTGCTTTTGGCCTTCACCAAAGTTTCCTAGATTTAGGTTTTGAGGTTTCTTCTCCCTTATGTGGGCCATAAGCATAAATCCTCACCTCTTAGGAATTTTCATAGGCTTGCACTATGGAATTGTAATCCCTAACATTCAAATAAAAAATTCAACTCAAATAAATTAATTCAATTTCAAAATGTAAAGTCCCAACTATAGGATAGTTTGTGATGCTTACTAGGCTTTCTAGGATCTTAAGCATCCCCTACCTATTTTCATTTGGCTTTGATAAGAACTCCCTCCTCTTGATCGATCCCACTTGACTTTCCAAAAATAAACCAATCGATTGATAGTCCTACTTTTTCAAAATCTTTGGAGACAATGATCATTTATCTTAATCAAGAGTATTCCTAAGGAATCTCATTCCTTAGGATATAATTAACTATGAGGGATTTCCCCTGTAGGAAACTTAATGAACCCAATTTAAAATAAACCCTACTTTACTCTTTCATGTAAAGTAGAGATCTGTGGTACATATGCAGACCCATTGTCCTTAGAAGTCCTTATTGAGATGATTAAGCCCATTGTATGGTGGTGACTTCTATCTTTTGAGATAGTACACCTCTCCTTAATGTCATACTCGATCACCCTAATAAGAGCATCTGGATCTACGAGTCCAAATGCAAAAGAGTATATTTTATCTTCATTTTATTCTACATAGATTGTAAATGGAAGTATACATTTTATAAATTTAAAATTTTCACCACACACCCCCTCTAAGAGCTCCCCCAAGTAACTAGAAACTCATTCCCTACTTTTGGGCTAAGAAAGTCAAATTCCAGTAGAGATATGGACACAGGATACAACATTCCAAGAAAAGGCAAGGATCCAAGTTTATCCCAAGGCTTCTTCTCACATCTAGGAGTATGCTCTGATCAACACAACCGCTAGAAACCATCCCAGAGTTAATTTTTAAATCCTTAAGCTTGCCATAGGTTCTTTTGTTTATGATGATTCTTACACAATTTTAGGAATTTTCCTTATAAAACCCTTTCATTCTTCATTTTATATAATCCCAATGCAAAAAGAGGAGTTTTTCGATGAGAATCGATGTGAAATCGATCCCATTTGGATAGAATTTCATTCAATTTTGTGAAAAAATCCTGTAAACTCCTTATTGAGCGAACCATCAACCTTTGGGAAATGGATGGTGATTTATTGATTCGTTTAGTTCTGATCATAGATATCTAGATCGATGATGCCATGCATCTACACTGTTCCGCGCTATTTCTTGCTCAAAGGCGCGCGCCACGCGTGTTCCAATCACGGATGTCGGTGGCACCACGACACGAAAAAGATGGCACCATTTCCACGGCCACGCTGTCATTAGTAGAAATTTGGCCATTTTTTGATTTTAAAAATTATTTAAATCACCTGAAACTTCAAAAATTCATAGAAAATAAAATACTTGACTAAAAATAGTAAATAAGGGCTAGTTGGATTTATCATTTTGAGGGAAATCCAACAAATTCAAAATACCTAATTTTTACTAAATATTTTGAGCTTAATTTAGGTTTTAGAAAAATACATTTTATTAATTAAACCAAAAATACACATCAGATTATTTAAAAATTTCAGGGATTGAAAATGAAGTTAAAATACACCTACCATAAAAATTTCAAGTCTAAAGAATTTCTGGATTTGGGAGATATTATATTTTGAAGCTAAAATAATACACCTTTTCAAAGGCTCAATTTGGCTAGTGGCCTGGAAGACTTGACAGAAAGCTAGCATTAGGTCTAAAGATGAGTTTACTAAACCCGTAATAGTTTAGTGAGTGGTTGCAATTTCATGATTGATCTACCTCTTCCAAATTCATCTCCGATGATGATTCAATCGGAATTAACAAAGTCATTTAGTTTAATAAAAATAAAATAATAGACTTTATAAAAATTATGGAAAATTGTTTAAATGAGTTGAAACTTTGAAAAATAATAAGAAATCATAGAAAAATAATAAAAATGTAAATAAAGACTCATTTAAAGATATTTCTGAGAGGAATCCATTAAAATTAATTTCAATTAATTTTGAATAGTGATTAAGGCTTAATTAAATTTTAAATGAAAACTTAATTAACTTAATTAAGTCCTAATTACTTAAATAATTAATCCCAAATTTTACATGATAGTTTAATGGGATGATCTCTATCTCCCATGATATTCTTGAGATTAATTGCTTGGTTAATTAGGGGAATGGATCATTTAAGCCTAATTGCTCTCTTAATTCACTTAATGGCTAATTAATACCCTAAATAGTATGAATTAATTAATTAAACTCACTAATCACTATCTAACAGTGAATGGACAAGGATAGTTGGGTTAGGACCCCTTTTCTAGCTTCTTCCCCAAGTCCACTTAATTTTGAAAGAAAGTTAATTAATATGAATATTAATTAAGGGTTAATTAACTAATTAAGTGGCTTAACTAATAAAATTGAAATCATAATCACATATGATAATTAACAATGAAATCAAGGGTTCCTCTTTATGTGTTTAATAACATAAAGACCTTTTAAGGAAATTATGATTAGCCCATAAGTGTGGGAAAATCCTAAAAGTACTTAATTAGGTTCTTTAATTTAATTTAACCCTTATATGATCCATTTACATTAAATGTAGGAGCATTAAATTTTATTTTCTCACCTGTTCATGTCATTTGTGGCTCATAATTAAGTGGTTAATCAAATTAATGAAGCATATGTAAGGGTAATTAATTGATTTAATTAAGGATCCAACTTAATTAATTCATATGAACTCACTTAATTACCTTTTTCTTAAACTAAATAAAATTACCAATGTGGGAATGGGATCATAACAACAAATAATTCTTCCCCTCTTTAAACTTAAGCAAAATCCTAAGTCATAAATTAATTAAAAAGCCTTAGTTTTGTTTAAATGTTTTTATTTGAGATGATTGCCCTTAGGAATTAACTGAGTTGAATGAAATTATGTGTTTATATTTAGTAATTCCTTTCCAATCATGTTAGATGTTGTATGTCACTTGAATCATTCATCCATATTTTTTAAAAATTAATTAAATCAAATGATTTTCTTTTATGTTGAGCTTGCATGTGTTGATTAACTTAATATATGTGTGACTATTATCACTATTAAATAAAAAAAAAATCTATTTTTTAAAAAATTTATGAATCAACTATAATATTGGGAGTCAGAGTAGTTATAAATATTTATAAGCTTGCATGTGTTTATAGATTAAATGTGTGAATGAAAGCCTCTTTTCCTTTAATTCATATGTGGATTTACATGTATTAGAATGTAATAAGTATATATGGACATCCCGAGAATATGAGGCTTTAGGTAGTGCCAAAAAGGTTATTTGATTACCTCAATTCCCTAGTTAACAATGACACATACTTATTTAATTTCATTTACATGTATTTCTACATTAGAATTTGGATAAAGCTTTAATTCACATACATAAATGACTTAATCAAATAAAATATAATTTTTGCATGATTTTTCATTCTTGTAGTTATTTGTACATTCATGTGTATTTAAGAATAGTAGTATATCTAGTATGGACACCCCAAAAATACGATACTTTAAGTAGCCCCAAGGAGGTGTTTGATTACCTCATTTCCTTGGTTAACAATGGCGAAGTACTTGCTTAAAACTTTTATACACTTGTATGTGCATGTAGTTAATGAATAAAAAATCCCATTTTCTACAAAATACACATATGCATCTTTCATTTAAAGTGTGCTAAAAAAATATGTTGCATGTATAGTTACACTTAGAATTAAGTCATATGCATGCTACATGTGATGAAAAGGAATAACTTGATATAAGTCTTATAATAGTAATTCAATTGAGTTAATCTTAAGAAGCCTTTCATATTAAATAGAAATATTTAATGTGAACTCAAACTTATGATAAATTAAAATATTTAAAAAGGCATTCACTAAAGAAAACTAAATCAAATTAACATACTTTGGAAAGTAGCTTAAGGTAGGGATGAAATAATTCTTCTTCTTCCCTTTATAAAACTTAGTTGCTAAGTGTAGGTTACATGAAACCAAATAAAAAATAAATTAAAATTCTCAAATCAATTAAACAACTTGAAGTGAAATCATCCCTTGTGGTTAAATTAAATTCCTTTCACACTTAAAAGATACAACTGTAATGCCTAATAAGACGCACCACACAAGCCTTAACACACATTAGATTAAGTCACTTCTTCTTGCTTTATATTGTGTATGTGCTTGATTTGATGTATATTTTGTTTTATGATGAAATGTTTTAGACTGGATGTTAGCCAGATTAACCTAATCATATATTATGTAGGGGATTATGCTTAAAGGGTGCTTAAAATAAATATAAAAGCTCTTTTTTATTGGTTGCTTAACCCCTAAGCATGATCTAAATTAGACAAGTGAGCTTGGTTACCCATGTGCAGACTGCTAAGTCTAAATTATACAATTAACTGCTTGGCTTGTATGGTATTTTTAGCCAACACTTGTTTTGTAGGTTGCATTAGGAATTGGGATTAGTGTTATGGGGGGTAAGGATGAGCATTGGCTAAAAGGCTTAGCATTGGGGTGCCATGTGATGCCTTGAAGCCTACTAAAATAAAAGAAGCAAAATAAATGAAGGAATGAAGGAGATATAAAGACTTGAAGACTTGAAGACCCCCCATAACATTTAATATTTGTACATTGTAATTATTATTTCATTTTTTGGTTGTATAAGGGTTATCTTGGCTATCCGTTTCTCTTTTCGAGTTGTACCTCTTATTCTTTTGCATTAGATTTATAAAATTGATTGATATTATGTTTAAATTACATAATAAAAATTGTATTCCTTTTCATAGTTTCTTTACGAATGATGATTTAATGTGTGGCCTGTATCCGATTAGGCTCTTAGGAAAAAATAAATCTTTTATCCAACTACAACTCATAACTAAAGTTTTAAATAATTCATAACCCCACATAAAGCCTAGGTATTAAATCAAGATAATTAAAAGATTTAGCAACCCCTTAGCTAAATATTGTATGTCTCACATCATACGTATCATCTTGAATCACTCTTGTAAAATGAGGTCCTCTGTCCTTACACATATAAGGAACACTTGACCTATGAGAGCATCCCCTACCGATAGAGCTTTACCATATTTTCTCTTGATTTGACCCATAACTCCTTTAAACATGAATTTTGGCATACAGAAATTCTAAGGCCTTGGTTAAAATGAAGTGTCCAAAATTAAATAAAAATTGAAAATATTTGCATTAGACTAAGTCATTGCTCATACCACTCTTGCTCTAGCTTCTTAGGGAGTAGGATTAAGGACTTTAGTCTCTTTCTAAATAATAGCTATCCTAGCTCTCTTGCAATTCATATGACCAGACTACATGGATTTAAAATATAGGAGGAGTTAACTGGCCCACTCTATGCAATTGCAAGCCCAACTATCGGGCGGTTTATCATCTCTTATGGAGATAAACCTTATGCCCATTTTCACTTAGATTTAGGTCGTGCTTTATCTCTTCCCAAAGCTCCCTAGATTTTGGATCCAGGATATTTATTTCCATCGAGCTACAAGCATAAATTCTCACCTCTTAAGCATTTCCATAACCTTATGTTGGTGGATTATAAGCCCTAGCAATCTAATAAAAATTCAACTCTAATAAATAAACCTCTTCAATTTCGAAGATATAAAACCCAATTATAAGGTAGATAGAGTGCTCACTAGGTTTCCTAGTATCATGAGCACTTCATATTCATTTCCTTTTACTTTGTTAACAAGTCTCTCCTTTTGATCTATTCTAATTGATTTTCTAAATATAGCCAATTTATTGATAGTCTTATTTTGAAATCTTTGGAGACAACAATTGCCTACTTTAATCGAGAGTATTCCTAAGGAATTCACCTTCCTTAGGATGTAATTAACTATAGGGAGAAAGGGAACTTTTGAACTCAGTTTAATATAAACCCTACTTTATTCATCCTTGTAAAGCAGGGGAAAAATCTCTGGTACATTCGAAGATCCATCATGCCTTAAGAGTCTTTATTAGGTGATTAAGTCTATTGAAGGGTGATGTCTCTATCTTTTCAGATAGTATATCATACTTGAATATCGTATTTGATCACTTTAATAAGTACCCCCTATGATCTGTGTGGTGTCCCCTCCCTAATCTCAAAAATAAACACCACAGATTTTTTATGGCAACTCCGTTAGAGAAGGTTCCTCTCTCCATCTCTAGTAGACAATTATTATCTCCAAGTATTGATAGTGAACTTATATTTTATATATGTCCAAGACTATCTTTCTTTCTATTGGCACTAAGATTATTTCATCCTTAAGCTAAGTGTTGACCTCATTTTTAGAATGAGCTCTCAACCTCTCCATCTTAGACACATGACTCCTCTTAGACACAAAGAGTTCCTTAGTCTTAAGATATTTTTAGTGATTAGGTGAACACTTAATCTAACCCTAGAGACTTAGAAGAGTTAGCCATAAGAATAGGTCATGCCTTAGGGGTGTTAAGAAAATTTTCCTACCCTATACCAAAACCAAATTCTTACTTCCTTTTTTAAGTCAAACTCCAAATTCAAAGCAATCACAAATTCAAAATCAACTTCAAATCCAAATCAACTATAAACTCAAATCAACTTCAAATCCAAATCAACTTCAATCCAAAATAAACCTTAAATAATTCAATGGATTTTTTCAAATCATGAATCAATTCCAAATGATTGACATCCATGATCAATTCTAAATCAAAATCTTTCCTAAGCCCTTTAATTTCATCTTATGGACTTAGCTCAAATCAAATCCAAATCATTATAAATTCAAAAGATTTTCTCATAACCCATTTATATTCTCATTTATATTCATAAATATAAATGAAGTATAAATTCAAATAACCAAAACCAAATTCAAAACTCAAATCCAAATCTAATCAAAATCCAACCTAAATCCCTCAAGTCAAATTCTTGAACTTAACCAAATTAAACTCAAATCAACCCAAACCTTTGGATTTTATCTTCAAATAATCAATCCTTCAATCATAAAACCAAAATTAATCATAAACTTCAATCATCAAACCAACAATAAATTCAAAACTCAAACCCAAATCAAACCCATGTTCATCCTTTGAACTTGAAATTATCAATCAAAACCATTTGACTCAAATCACTTGCAAATGGATTTATATTTCTCATGAGTCCATATGTGAGTTCAACCAAACTTGAATCAAGTTTTGATAACTGACACTTAGGCTCACTTGACCCAAAGTGACCACAACAATCCAAATTAATTGATGATCTAATCACTAATTGGTCATCAAGTTAAACTTAGATTAAGTCACACTTAACCCAAATGGAACCCAAACTAGCAAAATCCAAAGCTTGCAAAACATTTCAAATGATCAACCAATCCTAAACCAACCCATGACCTACCAATTGGGTCAAATGTGTTAAATTGGTCAACTTGACCCATTTGACCTAAGTGAACTCAAATGAAATAAAACCAAATATAATCAAATTGAACCAAACCAATGATACCAAATCACTCCAAATGATCATTTGAACTTGACGTAACCATGGTTTGACCAATTTCAATTGTCATTGAAAGTTGACCCATTTTGATATAAATGGGTCCACTTGAGCCAAATCATATCAAATAAATTATAAATTCATTGAAAACTAGCACAACCCATTTTTCAATCATTTAAAATATGCCTAAATCAAAATCAAAGCCAAATGATCATTTTGCCCTTGGGTCAAAGGGTAATTTATGGCCAAATCCACTTATAATTTGGTCAAATCCTTTTCATGGCCACTTGGCATCCTCCTAGAGGACCATTTGGACACCAAGTGGTGCAATCCAATGGGTTTCAAAACCCAACCCAAGGCCAAAACGGCCACCCCACTCAAAATTCTCCACATGGATCACCTCCCACACTCATTTAAACCCATGTATACCTCCACAATCCCACTCCCCTGCCAAAATTGAACCACATGGAGCTCCTAAAAACCTAAACAACCTATTGAATTAGATCAATTTGATCAAAAAGACAAGAAGGCCTTCATCGAAAGTAGGGGAGATATACTCCCCTCATTCCAATTCACCATCTTATTGCATTCAATTGAGCTTAGAGGATCAAAGAAAAGAACCACAAGCTTCCCTAAGCATTCCTAAGCTCATTCCATTTTCTATCTTCTCAGTTTTTCTTAAGCCAAAAATAGGAGAGGTAAGAGAAATTTCCAATTCACTCATCCTCCACCAAAGTCCAATTGCTCTTGCAAGCACCATTAGGGAGGCAAGTCGAGATCCAAAGCTCTTATCAAGTCTCCAAGCCATAAGAAGCCTCACCTAGACCAAAGTCACAATCCATTGAAGCAAGCTTTGGTCAATTGAAGATCCACTATAAATTGAACCTTCAAACCTTCAATGGGGCTTCGTCTCCACTAGAAAAAGCTACCTCAATGATTTGATGATTTTGATCTCTTTTGAAGTTTTCTTAAATCACTATCTCCTTATGGGTGGTTTTGTGAGAAATGGATGTTTTGGGCTTTGATTTTTCTTTTTTTTTGATGAAATAACCTGTAATACAAAAAATTTCTGATTTATGATTATTATTATTTGTTTACATATTATTATGGCTATTTAATTATCTCTTAATCACTAAAACTTCCTAAAATCATAATTAAATGTCAAAAAATAAGAAAAATGTAAACTCAACTTCATTTTAAAGATAATTTAGTGAGGAATAATATAAAATTGTTTCTAATTGATTTTGAACATTGAATTTTCCTTAATTAAAGTTTAAATAAAAATATAATAACCCTAATTACTCCCAAATCGTTTAATTAATTAATTCCAAACTTCTTAGACACATTTAGGGGGATGACTTCTGCCTCTTCTAATTTTCTTGGAATTTATTAATGAGTTAATTATGAAAACCAATTAATGAATCCTTAATCACCCTCTTAACCTAAGAGTAATTAAGCATGTGAATATGGTTTAATCACTTAATTAAGATAATTAAACATTGTTTAAGTGAAGAGAAGATTTATGGAATGGGTTTGGGGTATTTTCCCTAAGTTATTCCTTAAACCCCATTTCTTCCTTAATCCAAACATAATTAAGGATTAATCACTAATTATGTACTTAATTAGCTTAATAAAATTTTTAAAATCAATTTGAACTTAATGAATCCTTTCCTGGGTAGATCCTTAGGTGTTTAAAAGCCTAAAGTAAATTTAAGGAAATCATTTCCAACTCACATGTGTGGGAAGGTTATGAAAGTACTTAATTAAACCATTTAGCTTAATTAATCAATAATTGTGAGCCAATTACATTTGGCCCCTTTCTTTCCTAAGTGCATTAATTTAAATTTATGTGATTGCATATCATATGTTGGCTCATAATTTTAGGTTAATTATGTTAAAGTGGTGTGTAATAATAATGGACTTAATCTACACCTTAACCCAAACAAAACATAAAATCAACTTAATGGTTCTAAAAATTAAACTAAATTAATTCACACATGGGGGAAATGGGTTAGCAAACCTTTTTACATTTCTTAAATCAAATCAAACTCTAAACAAAAATAAAAAATCCCTTTAAAGAAATTTTGATTCACTTTAAATGATCTTATTTCATAAGATTATCTTTAAGAATATACTTCAATCTTCACTTTATGCAGGATAAAATGAAGATCAAAATATACTTCTTTATTTGATGCAATTTTTGACACCACGTAGATCCACAGATATTCTTATTGAGAGTGATCGGGTACGACATTGAGAGGTGTACTATCTAAAGATAAAAGTCACCACCCTACAATGGACCTAATCACCTCAACAAGGACTCCTAAGAACAATAGGTTTGCATGTGTACATAATTCTTCTCCTACTTTACATGGAAAATAAAGTAGGGTTTATTTTAAACCGTGTTCATTAAGTTCCCTACAAGGCAAGTCCCCATAGTTAATTACATCCTGAGAAATGAGGCCCCTTAGGAATACTCTCGATTAAGGTAAATGATCATTGTCTCCAAAGATTTAAATAGGTAGGACTATCAATCGATTAGTTTATTTCAGATGATCAAATTGGATTGATCAAGAGAGGGAGTTATTATTGAAGCCAAAGGAAGATAAGTAGGAGATGTTCACAATGCTAGGAAATTTAGCGAGCATCTGAAACTACCTAATAGTTGGGCTTTATATTTTTGAAATTAAATTATTCATTTGAATTAACTTTTTATTAGAAGTTTAGGACTTATGATTCCATAACATAAGATTATGGAAATGCCTAAGAGGTAAAGATTTATGCTTATGGCCCATGGAAGAGAGAAGCAACCTCAGAACCTAAATCTAGGGAGCTTTGGCGAGGGTCAAAACCTAAATCTAAGACAAAATAATAGGTATTTGGTTTTCCTCCACAAGAGGGCAAAACCACCCGACTTGGACTTATAACCACTGGGTGCGCCAACTAACTCCTCCTATGATTTTAAATTCATGTAGGCAAGTCATATGCTTTATGCAAGATAGCTAGGCTATTATTTATTTAGAAAGAGACTAAGTCCTTAACTCACTCCCTAAAGAGACTAGATCATGTAAAGGGCATGCTTCAAATGACTTAAATCTAATGCAAATCAAATTACACTTTATTTTCATTTTTGGACAATCATTTGACTCATGCTTATAGGATTTATAGGCCAAATGCATGAGAAATAAGATTATAAAACCAGAGAAGGGAGGAGGTGTGTTTCCACCATGGCTCTCAAAGGTCAAGCCAAGTTTCTCTAGCAAAGGTGGAAGCCCTCAAGTCAAGAGTGAAAATAATATGCATTTGTGCATGATGTTGTAAAAGAAATACTCATCCAGCTAAGGGGTTGCTAATTCTTTTATCTTGATATTTAGCCTAAGCTTTAGATGAGGTTATGAATTTTTTATTTTAATTTTAAATTGTTAGATTTGGTAGAAGATTTTTTTAAGAGCCTAATCCACATCCAGGCCATACATCAAGCAAGAAGAAACTAGGAAAAGGATGCCATCTTAATGCACAAGCTAAACAAATCATCAATCAATTTATAAAGCTAACAAAAATAAGAGGCCATTTATATGGGCACCATCACACAAACTTGAAAATAAATTGGGTAGCCGAGCTCTACCCTTATACAACCCATATTATAAAAAAATTAAGTACAATTAAGCAAGGAATTCATTATTTTGGGGGTCTTCAAGATTCATTTCTTTATTCTTATTTTCTTTTTTCTTCTTCTTTTCTTATTTCTTCTTTGGTTCTTTCTTTTGGATGGTTGGAAGGTGGTTTCTCCAAAGGTTTCACATGGTACATAAGATGAGATCTTATGACCAATGCTCATCCTAATCCTCATAACAATCATTCCAAAATTCTAATTATAAAAATACATGGAAAGGAAAAGTAAATCTAGATAACACCTGCAAAATAGAGATTAGCTAAACAAATCACATAAATCCCAAGCATGTATATTGGACTTATCACCCCGCACATGGGTGACTAAGTCCCCTTGGCCTATTGGATTATGCTTAGGGGTATAAGCACCTACACAACAAAAAAAGTATTTATATTTTTATTTATTATAGCTCCCCTTAAGCACAATCCCCTATAAAATAATGATTAGACTAAATTATTCTATCATTCATTCTATACACAATCACCCTAACATCCAGACTAAAACATATATCACAAAATAAAAGCAAACATCAAGCGATGCACCGCCCTAACCTAAAGCTAGAAGTGGTGACTTAGTCTAAATGTGTGTGCTTTAGAAGGTTTGTGTGGTATGCTTAACTATGGCTTTAGGGTTTGTATTTTCTAAATGTACGAGTGTTAAACTTAGAGGATGGTTTTATTTAAGTTATTTTACTATTTAGTTGATTTTATTATGTATTTTTATTTGGCTTGAATGAATCCTACAATTAATTACTAAGTTTTAAAGAGAGGGAAGAGAGAAGAGAACTTCTCTTTCCTTCCCTACCTTAAGTAATTTCTAAAGTGGATTCACATTTAGTTTCATTTAGTGAATGTTTTATTATATGTTTTAATTAATTCTAAGTTTAGATCAATTCTAAACAAACCTATTCAAAAAGAAAGGCATTTTAATATTAAGTAAAGTACACATCACTTCATTTCTTTCCCAACATGTATAACATGCATATGGATGAATCCTAAGCATATCTGTACATGGAAATGAGAATGTTTAGCACACCTTATAATGAATGCTAAGTAGTTTAGTTAAGGAAAATTTGAATGCTTATGATGCATGATTTTCATTAAGTAGAAAAAAGGGTTTCTTATCGAATTTTCATATGCACATATGAATGTATGAAAGGCATAAGTGAGTATGATGCCATTATTAACCAGGGGTGTAAGGTACAAGACCTACTTAGGCTACCTAAAGCCTCACAACCTTAGGGTTGCCCAGACTAATATACCACTTTTCTTAAATATAAGCATATGTACAAAAGAAATAAATGGAAAAGAAAGAATGCAAAAGTTTGTGTTGATTGATTTATTTTTGTTTATGCAATTTATATGTACAAGTGTAGGTATCCTTCAAGTAATAGCATAGGAATGAATAGGAGATGGAATTGGGTAAGTGTTAGGTTCTTTTCAAATGAACTAAACACTTTGCCAAATCCTATTCAAAACTATACTAAAAGAGGGAGAAGGAAAACTACACTAAGTATATCCTTATATTTTACTTAGATGCAAGCTCATAAATAAAATATAAGTAACACAATTTCAGTTTTGGTAATTGATTCATATACTATAAAAATAATTTGGATTTAATAGTGATAATAGCCACTCATATTTTTATTTTTGTCAAAACATGCAATTTGACATACAAGAAAACATTTCACTTTCATTCTGATTTGAAAAGAATGAATGCATGAAATTCATATGACATGCACATTTAGCATGTTGGGATGAACTAAAATGATGAAAGCATGTAAACACATTCACCCTAATTAATTCCTAAAGATAATCTTATGAAATAAGAAAGCTTAAAGCAAATCAAATTATTTTTAAAGAAAGTTTGGTTTTGTTTGAGTTTGATTTAATTTAAAAATAGGTGAGTTTGCTGTTCTAACCCATTCCCACATGTGTGTATGATATTTAAGTTCAATTTTAGATGATTAGATCCATTTTATATTTTGATTAGGTTAAGGTATGAATTAAGTGCATTAATTACCCCTTACCTATACCACTTAGTATATTTAATCAAATAATTATGAGCCAATGAGATGACATAAAACCACAAGAATTTAAATTTGCAATGCACCTAGGAAGAAAAAGCCTAATGCAATTTGGCTCATGATTAAAGATTAATTAAACTAATGGATTTTTACTTAAGTAATTTCATACCCCTCTCACACATGTGAGTTAGGTTTTGATTTCCTTAATGTACTTAGCTCATGAACAATTCAAGAAATTAATTAAGAATGGATTAAGGAAGAAAGGGGGGGGGTGGTTAGGGAATATCTCAAGAAAAGTATCCCAAAATTATTCCCTAAACCTCACATTCACTTAATAAAAACTTAATTGACTAAATTAGAGGGTTAAACCACTAATTATATCCTTAATTAGGCTTAATTAGATTGAGGGAGTAATTAAAGAATGAACTAGGAATTTCCCTAATTAAGCCACCAATAAATCCCAAGAAAATTAGGAGAGGCAAGAGTCTTCCCACTAATTAAGCACAAAAAGTTTGGGATTAATCATGGAGTAATTAAAGAGCAATTAACAAATTAACATTTCCAATAAAACCCAAATTTAGAGAACAATACTATTCAAATCCAAAAATTAATTTATGTTCAATTTTCTTTCATATGCAATTTATTTCATATTTTTTGATTTTCTATTAGATATGATTTTAGAAGTTTGGTGATTATGAATTATTTAAAGTTTAATTATATTATTAATCCCATGATGTTTATTGACCAACATCTTTACACATGGTGTATCAACACACATCATGCTATGTACGCTTACATTGATGGTATATATATATATATATATATGGGGGGGTATTATATATATATATATATATATATATATATATATATATATATATATATATTACACATTTTAATCTCGGCCGTGCATCCAAAATGCATGGATGGATGGCCAGAGATCCATCCATGCTGCTCTCTGTGAGCCGTGGACACCATCCATGTTTGAAGCCATGATCTGAAGTCCTTGGAGCTCAGATTGGGATGAAACTCAACCCACATCATCAACATGCAACCTAGAGCACATCTAACAGCTAAGATTCTATGGGATTAACATTCACTTCACAAAGCTCCAAACCATAGCTGATTTAAGCTCAAAAAATGGCTAACCTCATCGAAGGTGATCACCGACGCTCAATTCCCTTGAAGAAGCTTCGTCTAGTTGAGATAAAGCTTTGTTGAAGGTTTGAGCTCTTGAGGTTGAGTGGATGCTTCTATGGACCAACTCCCCTTTGTATTGAGCTAGGTCTTGATCAAGATGGATCCTCCCTTACTTTAGGAACTTAGGAAAGAGTTTGGGTGAGCTCGATTGAGGTCCTTGAGAGAGTGTGCAAAAGGAATTGCACTGGTTTTGAGTGTGGAGTGAGTTGGCTCTTCAATGGCGGCCCCCTATTTTCAAGCTCTAAAAATTGAGAAATGAAGTTTTTGAAATCACTCTTGGAAGCTTGAGAGGCTGAGGAATTGCTTTTTTGGCTTTTCTTAGTTCAATCGAACTGAGGAATCTTAAGTTTGAAATGAATTAGGGGGAGTATATCTTCCCCTTTAGTAATCAGATGGCCGAACCTTGCCATGCCATTTTGGATCAATTGCCTTGATTTAGTGACTTTGTTAGTCTATTAGGTGAGTCATTGAGTTTGGTTTGACCAGAGGAGTGGAAGTGAACTCCCCATGTGCTCAAAACAAGTGGAGGCATGATTCCCATGTGGCCATTTCAAGGGGAGTGGTCGGTTTGGCCATTGGGTTAGGTTGGGCTGACCCAAACCTATTGGGTTGGGTGAATCACCCTTCCTAGTGTTCAGTTGATCCACTAAGAGGGTGCCAAGTGAGTATAAGGAGGATTTGACCAAATTCCAAGTGGAATTGGCCAAAATTTACCCTATAGCCTAGGGGTAAAATGGTTATTTGACCTTGATTTTAGTTTGGGTATATTTGGTATGATGAGGAAATAGGTTTGACCAAGTTTCATTGAATTTGGATTTGGTTTGATGTGATTTGGCTCATGTTGACCCATTTAGGTCAAAATGGATCAAGTTGACCAAGTGGTCAAATTGGGTCAAACCAAGGGTTGGGTCAAGTTCATATGACCATTTGAAATGTTTGGTGGCTTTGGTTTGATTCAATTTAGTTTAGGATTGAATTTGGTTCATATGACTTCATTTAGGTCAAATGGGTCAAGTTGACCAATTTGACCCATTTGACCTATTTGAACTAGGTCATGGGTAGGTTTAAGTTTGGTTGATCATATGGATTGGTATCTTTGTTTCCAATCAATTTTGGTTAAGTTTTAGATCAATATGACCCTTTAGGTCAAGTTGGTTCAAGGTCAATTGGGCTAGGTTAGGTCAAGTTGGCCAATTGAGGCTTTGGTCAAGTTCAACAAGTGATTTAGAATGAACTTGACCCATTGGTTTCAATCAATTTGGCTTAGATCAAGTTTTAACGATTTTGACTTTAGGTCAAGTTGGGTCAACTTGGGTCAAGTGGCCAATTGGGCTAGGTTAGGCTTAAATGTTGACTTGGTCAAGTTCAAACATTGATCATGAATGAACTTAGATTGGTTTCAATCAATTTGGCCTATGATGGATTTTGGCTATGTTTTCATTTTGGCTAAGTGTTGACTTGGTCAACCCCAAGTTTGACTTGGTTTGACCCAATTTCAGTGATTGATCATCTAATGATGATTGTTGATCATGATGAGAGGCTTATGTGAGTTTGATTCAAACCAATTTGGTTAGGATTAGAATTTGGCTCATAAAGGTACTTTAGGTCACTTTGGGTCAAGTGAGCTTAAGTGGGTCAAATACTTAAAAGCTTGATTTGAGTTTGATTGAACTCACATATGGACTTATGATTGAAATATAAATCAATTTTCAAGTGGTATGAAGTCAAATGGGTTTTGATTCTTTTGATAATTTCAAGTTCAAAGGGTGAACATGAAATGGATTTTGGCTTGATTTCTGAGTTGAGTTTTGGTTAAGTGATTGAAGTTTGTATTTATATTTGGATTCATGATTGAAGGATTGATTGAATCATGAAGAAAAATCAAGAGTTTGGCTTGATTTGAAGTTGGTTTGGCTAAGTTCAAGAATTTGACTTAAAAGGCTTAGGTTGGATCTTGATTGAATTCGACTTTGATTTTTGGAGTTAGTTTTGGTTGTTTGAATTTATATTTCATTTATATATGTGAATATAAATGAGAATATAAATGGGTTATGAGAAAATTACATGAGTTTGAAGTGATTTGAACATGATCTAGGCTAAGTCCTTAAGAGAAAATTTGACTTGGAAAGATTTTGAATTGATTGAATTTTGGATTTAGTTTGATTGATTTGAATTTATATTTCATTTATATATGTGAATATAAATGAGAATATAAATGAGTTTGAGAAAATTTTATGAATTTGAATTGATTTGAAGATGATTTTAGGCTAAGTCCTTGAGAGGATTAAAGACTTAAGAAGGATTTTGAATTTGGAATTTGAATTTTGATTTGATTGATTTGAATTTATATTTCATTTATATATGTGAATATAAATGAGAATATAAATGAGTTATAAGAAAATTTCATGAATTTGAATTGATTTGAAGATGATTTTTAAGCTAAGTCCTTAGGAGGGAAATTAAGGACTTAGGAAATATTTGGAATTTGGAATTTCAATCATGGGTTTCAATCCTATGACATTGATTTGAGTTTGGAGAAAATTAATTAGGCTAAAATTGATTTAGGTTTCATGTTGATTTGATTTGGATTTTAACTTGAAGGAAGGAAGTAAGGAAAGTGGTTCAAGCTATAGGGTGGGCAGATTTTTCTAACACCCCTAAGGCATGACCTACTCCTATGGCTAACTCTTCTAAGTCTCTAGGTTGAGTGTCCACCTAGTCACTAGATGTGCCTTATGACTCAGGATCTCTTAAAGTCTAGGAGGAGTCCTATGTGTAAGATGGAGGGGTTGAGAACTCATTCTAAAATGAGGTCAACAAAGGATGCCCAATAGGTGGTGTGACAAAGGAACACGTATTGGTGTGATTGCCAATGATTAACAACACCAAATGATCATAAGCACTAACAGAGACTATCAACTCCTAACATGAGGTGTAGAAGGAATCCATAACTTAATGCAATGTGGCTCTACTTATGTCAAGGAAATAAGAGAGCAAAGGAGGAATCCTCTAGGGATAGAGTATGTGAACCTTCCACTAGGGATGCAGGTTCAAGTCATCCACAAAGGGATGAGGGGTTTGATTTGATTTGAGTCTCGCCGGGGAGAAATTTTCACTGGGGAAGAGAGTTGAATATTTTTATATTTTTAGATTTGGATTTTTGAGATGGATCCTGTTGTTTTTTGATGGACTACACTAAGTAGAGCCATGGAGGCTTATACCTAATTCAAATTTATCAATCCAAAAGGGTAGTCTACTAAACTCATAGTGGAACTAGCCAACCAAAGGGATGCTTTTCAGTATGCAGTAGCTGTACTAGGAAGAAAGCGTAGTAGACTTACATCTTCCAAAGTGGGAACCAGTTGCTAGGGTAATCTATTGGCAAGGCAATAGATTGAACCCAACCTAGGGATGACTATTGAGTGAATGCCTCTAGGGGACTTAGATCAACTCAAAGATAGTCAAGATTAATTTCATTTTTAGATTTATTTTGATGGATCTTGGTTTGGGATGGATCATAATAAGAAGGAACTTATTTCAGCCTAGACCTATCTTAGATTTACTGAACCAAAGGGAATAACTTCCTAGCCGATGGGAGAACTATCTGATCAAAGGAGTGCCCTTCAATTTTCAATGATCAATTGAAGGGAAGAAAGCTCAGGGACTCAAATCTTTCACTACAAAAGACTACTAGGGTGATCTTTGGGCAATCAAACCAAGGTGCTGGTTTGACAATCATGCTAGAAAGAATGAGTTATAGTCTTGCATATTCCAAAGTAGAATGACTGTCAGGGTAGCTTGCTTTTATTTAAAATAGATTGAACCCAACTTAAGGGTGACTACGGAGTGCCACTGGGACTTATCTCAACTCGTAGTCGGCAATTCTATAGGAGTTCTCACGACACGCCTAAGATAGGATGCCTACTTGGGAAAAGGGTCCCTTTAGGGGCTTGAATTCCTAATCCATAAGTGAATTAATTTATTTATTTTATTTAGTTTATTTAGCATGGACCATAGTATGAGGATCAAACGAGAAGGAGCTTATATCGGCCTCTAGGCCTATCTCTCGTTTTATCAACCAAGGAAGAATCGCATATCTTGAACAAATTCTCCAAACACGTGGGTGGCTGAAAGGGGACTGTCCAATCCAAGAGTAACGGGTAGTCTAAATGGGGTCAAAAGAACATAATAAATAGTGCCCATGTGGGATGCTAAGGGCTTAATCCATAACCCTGAAGGAGATGACATGGCTAGTCATATATATCAAATAGGTATTAAGTGGTCAACTCAAGGAGAAAGCATGGGGACTCACATCTACCAAGAGTGGTGTATCCACCAAGTGAGTCATTATCAGCATAGCGAACATCAATTAACCTAAGGTTCTCATCGGTTTGTAATAATCAGCCTATGAAGAAAGCTCAAGGAGTCTCATCCTCCTATAGAGAAACTGATTGTTGGGATAGTCGTCTTGGCTGATAGCTCCGACCTAGGGATGACTACTGAGTGAATGCCATTGGGGAACTTATATCAACTCAAATGTAGTTAAGAGGAAAGGAGCCTCTGGGGGACTTATCCTAAACCTCAAATATACTCGACCTAGTTAGATCATGATGATTAGTTCAAGAAGAAAGCATGGGGAATCACATCTTTTTAAATAAAATCAACACGAGGTAGCTTACTGGCTGGGTAGTGAAGTCTACTATACTAACAAGGCTCTCATTTTGCAACAGTCAAGTTAGGAAGAAAGCACAGGGACTCACATATTTGAAATAAGTGATCACTGGGTGACATACTAACGAGGTAGCATGTAGACAACCTAGAGTAGCTAATGAGTGAGTGCCACAAGGGGACTTGCTCCCACATCAAATAGCTCAAGATAAAAGATTTGTGTTTGTTATTATGCTTGTGTTAAAAGAAAATAGGATGCCTCTGGGGGACTCTTACACCTACCCTAAACACGCTAGGGGATTTTGATAAAATGGTGCCATGGATGGCAACCAGAATTTCCCACTAAGAAAGGATGCCACTTGAGTTCTCTTACACCTAACTTAGTGCTAATAGAAATAGGATGCCTCTGTTCTCTACACCTATTCTAATAGAGAGATTGTGTGTTTTGTGAAAGAGGGATAGGATGCCACTGGGGGACTCTTACACCTACCCTAAACACGTCACATAAGATTCGCAAGACAATAAAATAATGCTTCAAAAGAAGAGAAGATTTTGATGAAATGAAATCAAATTTTTTTTGATTGATAGAATTATTTTTAAACATAATTTATTTCATAGGTAATATTTCTTTAAATAGAGCCCATTAATTGGAAGCATCTGGTGTTCCCCTTTATAATCAATGAACTGATAAGATCATCCTGGGTAGGCCTTCTATGACATAGGGGCCTTCCCAAGTGGGTTCAAACTTGCCTCCCATCTTTCATGCAATTGGTCTCCTTAGGACTAACACAAGTTCTCCTACTAAAAAGACCTAGGTGGACAGCTTATTGTGAGCTTGAATCATTTTGGCCTTGTATAACTCGAGATTCTCACACGCCCATAGGCGACTCTCCTCCAAACCTTCAAGCTCTTTTAACCGCAATTTTTCATTCTACTTTGTAGTGATCTTGCTACCCAATGCTATCCTTAGTGATGGGAGTTGAACTTCTAAAGGTTGAACGACTTCAGACCCATACAAAAAAGAAAATGGGGTAGACTGAGTTAGAGTTCGGTATGTGGTGCGGTAGAACCACAAGGCTTCAACCAAGTACTCATTCAACTATCGCTTGTTGTCATCAAGAGTCTTCTTTAGTATTTGGATGAGAGTTTTGTTGAATGCTTCCACTAAGCCATTTGCTCTGGGGTAGTAGATGGTGGAGTATCTCCAATCTATCATCTTCTTGAAGCTGATCTTGGTATTTTTGAATGTAGTACCATTATCAATATAATTTATCGAACCCCAACCTATATACATATGGTTCTTGAAAAATTGAAGCACATGTTGAGTTATGACCTCTCTGAGTGGGATTGCCTCCGCCCACTTGGAAAAGTAGTCAGTGGCAGCTAAGATGAACCGATGCCCCTTGGAAGAAGGAGGATCGATCGGAAATAAAATGTCAACACTAAATGGCCATGAGGCCAATGTAGGGTGTAGAATGTTGGGTGGTTGGTGGAGGACCACAGTGCACGACCGATGGAATCTCCGCTACATTCATGTAGTCTCTAATCATTGATGACCAAGTATCTCTGATCTCTTCATGTTCATCTTCTGACGGATTGATGCTCGCATAGACGAATGTACCTCGTTATAATGCCATGGGCTTCATGTTTGTCTAATAACAACCACATTTGGTCAAAGGACCATCATACAGGTGCCATAAGAGCATAGGAGAGAGCTCTATTTTTCACCTGATGGGCTTGCGACTTTTCCTGAGGTAGTTTTTTGGTGTTGAAATAATCTATGAATGGTTACCTCAAATCCAACTCCTTGTCCTTATAGGCAACGATAACCTCCCCTTCAAGAGAAAGTCTCTCGATGAGTTCAACATCAATAAGAGATAAGACTTGTCTATTTTAGATCCTTATTGAAATGGACTCATCTTCTGGACATGCCAATTATTTGGCAAGTTTGGATAAAGCATCTACACTTTCTTCTGCTCGGGAACCTTGTAGATGGTGACTTGAATTTGGGCCAATAGCTTCATGGTATACATGGTAATGATGAAGCTTGGGTTTGAGAACCTTGTAGGACCCGACAACTGATTGATGACCAACCGAGAATCCCCAAAGATGTTGATGCTCTTGACACCGATAGTGATGGCTAACTCCGCAATCAAAGCCTCATACTCAACTTTGTTGTTGGTGCAGGGGTTAGAAACATAGTATGAGAATCTTATCACATCGTGGTCTGGAGTTAGGAAAAATATTCCTACCACTACCATTCCTGGAAGAGTAGATTGTTGTGCTTCCCCTTTATGAAAAGAATCCACACCATCAAATAACATCTCCCATTGGTGGTTGTCAACCTCCCTTAAGTTCATGATTTATTCATCAGGGAGATCATCACTAAGGAGAATCGAGAAGTGGGTGTGCTAAGAAATGCTAAGCTTATCCTTTTACCGCATGGAGGAATGTGATATCAAACTTGAGAGGATCATGGACCATCGTGTCAAACATCCGGATAGTATTGGCTGTGTCATGAGATACTGCAGTGGATTGGTTCTGGAAATCAAGTTCACCTTTTGAGAAAGCTTGTAGTGCCGTAACTTTTGAAAGGTAAAGATCAAAGCTAGGTAATGTTTCTCAATACTTGGATAGTTTACTTCAACAGGGATAAGATGATAGGTGAGGTAGTAGAGAGTGTTCTCCTTCCCTTCGTCATTGGCTTGGGCCAACAAAGCTTCGAGAGAGTCATCCAATGCGAGTAGAATGAGTGGCCCGGATAGGGATGCTAGAACTGCTGGCTTCACCAAATACTGCTTGATGTCTTCAAAGGCATGATGACACTTGTCATCCCACTTAAACTTGACATCCTTTTTGATAGGTGCTAAGAATGGCTTGCATCTCCCCGATAGGTTGGAGATAAAGCATCTTAGATATGCCATCCTTGGAAGGATCGAGTTGAGTTAAACTCTTAGAGGTGGCATTTTCTAAGATAGCTTTGATCTTTTCTAGATCTATTTCTATTCCTGTCGGACAACAAACCCAAGGAATTTCGAAGCTACTCCAAATGCACACTGTGGATTCATTTTGAGGTTATATTATCTTAACTATTCGAAAACTACTCAAGTCAAAGAGATGGTCTTCCTTTTCTTTGCTCTTGACTACTAGATCATCAATGTAGCACTCAACCCGATGATGGATGAGTTTGTTGAAGATCTGAGTCATGGTCCGTTGGTATGTAGCACCAGCCTTTTTAAGGCAAAAAGGCATGACCCTATAAGAAGATTTGATGGTTGAAAAGTAGTGTTTCATCTTCGGAGACATCTTGATTTGAATGTAGTGATGACCATCCATGAAAGAGAAGACGCATGAGATGAGGTGTCCACCATTAATTCTATAGGAAGAGGAAACTCATCCTTAGGACATGCCTTGTTTAAGTCCCTAAATCACACATATGAATTTGACCATTCTTCTTTTAACTGATGACCGCTAACTGTAGGATATTTTTCTTCCTTGATGAAAAGATCGATCAATTTCTTGACTTCAAAAAATGACTTGTTCAATTTCTAATTGCATGCGGAGCTTTTGATAGGGGTGTTGGGATCTATTGCTAGGACGCTAGAGATAATCTGGGCATCTCTTCATAACTCCATGTGAAGCAATATTTAAATTCATTCAATAGCTTAACTAAGTCATTGGTTTCTTCTTCATTCAGCAATGAACTGATGTATGTCGGGCGTGAATTTTCTTTTATCCCGAGGTTGATTTCTGCTTGTCAATATTGAATGGATCTCCTCAAATTCTAGATCATCTTTATCTCATAAGTTGGATGAAAAGAACCTCATTCTCAAATTGGTTTAAAAGAACCAAGCAAATTGGTCATCATCGCATCGACCCAATCTATCAATCCTAAATGCCTCTTGATTGTGCTTCTTGCCTGTATTGTTCCATAGCTTTTCAAAGTACTCATGCTCGACCATGTATGAGGAACTAAACCTTTCGTATAAGATTATGAACACAAGGTGAGTAAAAGTCAAATGGTAATTCCATTAATTCTTTAAATGTATCCTCCTCAAGTTCTACATCAACTTTAGGACTTGAGGATGATGATCCCAAAAAAGAATCTCTTTGGCTTCATATCACTGAAGACTTAGGGGCTTCCTTAACTACTAAACCTTCAGCTTTTTGAGATGAAAGTGAGGTTAGAGCTAAGGTTTCAGCTGCCTAATAGTTTCACATAAACATTCAAATACTTTGCTTTGTCGAGGGTCTTCATCATCATTTGATCAAAAGTCACCTCCAATGGAACCCAGAGAGGTGTTAGGTATACTAATCACATTAGACTCATCAGCTGGATTCCAAGTCTATGTGAATAGTAGGGTACTCTATGAACTGAACATGACCTCTAGATGGCCAACCGTGGTCTCCTCCTGAACCTCTGCTCTGCCTTTGGTGGAGGTTGAGTCATCCTACCCACATGTCCATATGATGGAATGAACTGGGTGGAATGTGATATGATCTTTTCTTCTTCAATTCTCCTTTCTTATTCACTTGGATTTTCATTTTTCATTTTTTTCTTTTGCTTTTTCTTTTTTTTTTTCATTTTCTTTTGAATTTGAGTTTTGTCCAAGTTCATGAGAAAGGGTGTTTTGAGGAAGATAGTAGGTGCATCCTCATATATCTCAACCTCTCTAACGAAAATGGCTTTTCATCTCCATTGACATGGTATTCAATCCCATCCTTCGAACTTGATGCATGATGGAGGAGGATGGAATTATCTTATTGATGTATCCAAGGCCGAGAAGCAATGAAGAAGTATTCAAATCAATGATGTAAAACTTGGCTTCAGCCTCCACCTATCTCCAAAGGTAACACTATGGAACCTAAAGCCCACTTACCTTGTTCATTGAATCCTCTCAACATCATCTAATCTCCTCAGAGTGTGGAGATGTCGATCCTCAAATAAGCAAGGGTCTTTAGACTCATAATTTTCATCAATGCACCTGGATTGATGAGAACTCTGGCAAGTTTGAATCGCCCCATGTCAAGGATGTAGAATTGTGCTCCAAGTCCCTGTAAGAAGGTCTTCATGTGAAGGTGATCCCTGCTTCTTTTATGTGCCTCTTACCTATATACCTTGAGCTAAGCATATCTCGTGATCAAGAGAGCCTTGATTAATGATTCCCTCATCTCTTTGGATAAGACAAGGGCATCATATATGCTTAGCTTAGATGACAACTTTCTTATGAGAGAGGACATTGTAGTCCACCTTGGTGATCCTCCATAAGCATATCCAAGGGGAGCATCTGTGGAGGGGCTTCGATCCTCTGTACTAATGACTTATTTTCCTCTATCTTGAGGTGCTGCCTTAGGAGGTAGAACCTTGCCACTATGGAGGTTGACTTCGGTGATTTATTGTGTGCACATCAGGCTCACCTACAGCTTCTCCTATGAGACCCTTAAAATTGGATGATTCTAAGTCTGTCTCAAGAGGTGAACTCATAGTATTCGTGAGTAGGAAGTCCAACTGAATCAAAAAAAAGAAAGATCAATTATTATAGTTATTTTGACTTGAAGAGTTATCATTAAGAATAGAAGTAGACAACCCATCAAGTGACACATGTAATTCAAGCTAGCTTTATTCTTCAATTTCTTGATTTGATAGAGGTACAAAGTATAAATCAAGTAAAGTAAGTGGGGTAAGGATTTGATGCCCTTATCGATACAAGAGTTCTACAAGTAGAAGAAGAAGAACTAGTCAAGTAGAGGACAATGTAGCCGCAATGAGACTGGAGGTTGGACTCGACGGTGGTGCGCTATTGGGCTATCCGGCCAACACATGCTATTCCGAGCTCCTTTCCTGAGTTGGCATCGGCAACTTGTAAACCTTCCTTGATGTTGGAGGTTCGATTTTCGTGCACCTACAAGGAAAGTTTCTTGATCTTCTGAATGATCTTTTTATAGGTTTTGGATAAAGAGATATCCCAACCTTCTTTGATTTTGGAAGGATCACAAGTATCCCCAAGGATTACCCTAATAGAACTGGATGGTTTTTCCACAAGGTATTTCTTCGAGAAAACTAGAGCATCGGTCTTGAAGCTATGTTCAAGTTAGTCCTTAAATGTGAAGCAATCCTCCAAAACATGACCTAACATACGGTGGTAGGAGAAATAGTTAGGATCATGGATTTTGCCACTTTCTCTGGTCTCCTAGGCTCGGGTAGCTGAAAATCAAGCTTCTTTAAGAGATTCTTAAAGATCTTCCGGATTACCTCCCTCTTAAATGAATAAGGTTTATTGAGCTTATCTAAAAGAGTAGGTAAACCATAGCTACCTAGCGGGGTATGTGTGCCACTGCTACTGATGGTATGATTAAGGAGGTGGCGGTGCTGGCCATGGAGGCTAGTGTGGATGTTGGTAATGTTGCCTTGGTGGTGGTAAAGGAGGTGGAAGTGAAGGCTGAGGTCGTGGTCTCTGACATCTCTAGTGTTTCTTCCCCTTATCTATCGCCACTATTCCCAACTTCTTCTCATAGACCTTTGGCTTTGCTTTGGGCAACTGGTCTTGAAAAGGCAACTATTTGGCCTCTCCTTGTAGACTAGCCTTGTTGATTAGCTTCTCAAAGTTTTGATAGTGAAGCCCTTAAGCATGAAGGAGACCGGGCCATGGATATTCTTTAGAAGAATCTCAATGGCATGTTGCTCGATAGTGGGCTCATTTCATACTCAAGTTATGCCATCGAGAATATAGTCAATAAGGGACTCACCTGGTGTTGTTGCTACAAGATGAGATCACCAAGATCCTTTGTCGAGCTCCAACAAACCTCTTGATAAAAAGTTATTCCAACTCAGCAAATGTTTCATCATACCAATTGAAAGCTATCCCTGCAAAGCTACTAATGAAGAGGCGAAGAAAGTGTTGCCACCGATTACAACAACTAGCAAGTGTGCAATATGTCGTGTTTCCACCGCCATCAAAAGAAGGAAGGTGGCATGAAACCCTTGGGATATTGATTGCATCAAATTCTGGTAGGGTCTACCCTTTGAACCGATGATCCTCCTCCTTGAGCCAACACTTCCTTCACGCCGCTCAACCATGATCTTTCTCTCTTTCTGTATGGAGGTACTTTCCACTACCTTCCTATACATGCTAGTGCCTTGCTCGATGGGAGGTAAGGTCTTCGGCCAAGACATGCACTAACTCGCTATTACTTGTAGTAGGATGAACTTCTTTTTATTCAAGTGAGACAGCTGTCGCCATATCATTTTCATCTATAATGTATTTTGCTCATCTTCAGCTCCGCTTGGTGAGGGATCCCCTGTATCTACCTTGTAAACCCTACCGAAGTCTCCCAATCATCTTCATCATTCAAAGATGATCTTCTCCTCATCGACTACCATACCCCAACATTTATTTCTTTTCTACAAGATAATGTGCCACTATGTCCTCAAGAGAACGATCAATCCGAACAAGCACAAACCATTTTGGCTAACTAGTGTGATCACATCATGTGAGAGGCACAACCTCCCTCCGCCGGAGAATCAATCCTATGAGGACGTACTCACTAGAGAACACACTCCCTATCACGACTCTAAAAGGGTGACACCTAGGAGGTTTTATCATCATGGGTGCAATTGCTATCATCTGCTCTGCAATAGCCACCATCCATGTCTAGAACTGGTGTTGGTTGGGATGACCACTATGCTTCGTCCATTCCCTCGCACACAACTGGGCGTAAGGTCGAAAGGGAGAGCTTGACGCCATAGTAGGTGTAGATGGAATAGGATCCTCATGCATTGATCACCAATGGGGTATGCTTCTCCTTGGATGTGGCCTTCATGGACTTTGGTGGAACTGGAGATGCTGGAACGTGAATGGGTGATGGTGGATGGGGTGTAGAGCGGTGTGGTGGAGACACCACCGACTCTCTCGGGATAGGGACCCTCTTCCTATGATGGGTCATCCCTGTAAGCAAAATACTATCTATGTGATCACGGGTAGCACATGATCGGAAATTAAGGCCACCGCCACAAACCTTTGCCTCTCTCTAGTGACTTGCAAGTGCAGCCTCTCGCCTCTCCTACCATAGGTGTTTCCCCATGCACGAGGAATGATAGATCTCAAATCAAATTGAGCTCACTGTAACATCCGTAGCTCCAACAATTGCATATAATCGGAGGCCATATGACCTCCTACTAAGCATGGGTGGTCAACCACTGGTGGAGGTGAAGTAGATCCTCCTAGCATCCTCTCCAAACCAGAGAGGACAAAATGGGTTCACTATAACTAGGGAAATGAGTGGCACCTCCTCCACCGACATGTGCCTCCATCTCCTTAGAAATACGTGTATGATACCGCTTAATCATGCAATTTTTTTTCCTCCTCGAAGTCTGGTAGGAGTGAGTAAGAACTAGACCCAACCTCAAGGGAGGCAATCTCGGGATCGAGGAGCCTTACCCTTAGGGTGCCAATGAGTGGGTGCTAGCCCTACTGCAAAGCGGAAACTATGGGGATACGCCGCCATCATTGGGAGCTGAACCGATGGAACTACCACCGCCTCTTTAGTGAGGGATGTCACCGATGGTAAATCGACCAATGAGACTCTTATTCGCCACATCCCCAACAATAGAGGGGAGTGCCCTCACTGATCTCACCCCTCAAACCCTCTACCGAAATGGATGAGGTGGGTGTGATCAGCTCGAGGGAGATTGGCCTGATCCAAGGCCAAGTCCATGCCATAAGAGAAAGTAAACACAAACTTATGTGAAACTGCCATTTATAGTCAACTAAAAACTGAAGAATTGGATTGTAGCTATAACTGAGACTGATGCTGAGAATCTGCAATGTTGGAAACAAGCTTGGATTAGATTACTATTTTGTTGATTTATGAATTTGAATTTTTAAAATTTGAACCCACATCCAACATCTTGGAAGTGTTAAGTGGGGTTCAAATGGATTTAGAGAGGATTTAGAGAATTGATTGGAAAGAAAAATTTTTGAATATGAATCCAACTTCAACAAATTTGAGTATGTTGAAAATGGGTTCAAATATTTTTAGAAAGATGCTTCCATAGGTTCATGTTTGAGATTTGATTTTTATTTGAGAACCCTTTCCTTTAACAAATTTGGATATGTTAAAGTAATGGTCAACTGGTTTTATTTTTTTGATTTGGTATTTTGGAATTCACTCACATAACAGATTTGGGTATGCTAAGTGAAGTGTTTGAAAATAATTATTTTTTTCTTGCTTGTTTTATCTTGAGAATATTTATTTTGAAATTGAATTTCAATTAAATTTAGGTATGCTAAATGAAGAACCCAAGTGTTTTGTTTTGAAAGATTTTTTGAAAATAGGATTCTTAGCAAATTTGGTATGCTAAGAAAATCCTAAAGTGTTTCATTTGTTTTGGATATTTTGATTTTTGTAAAAGCTAATCCTTAGCAAATTTGAGTATGCTAAAAAAATCCTAATGTGTTTCTCTTTGATTTTGATTTATTTTTTAAAAAGTAGGATCCTTAGCAAATTTAAGTATTGTAAGGGAATCCTAATATGTTTCCTTTTTGGTTTTGATTTGTTATTTTCTTATTGAAAGTGGAGACTTCACTTTAACAAATATGGTATGCTAAAAATGAAGTTCCACTTAATTTTGTGAAATGGAAATTTCACTTAGCAAATTTGAGTATGCTAAATGAAATTCCAAAAGATGTGTTTTAAAAAATTTTGTGTTTTGGATTTTGAAAAAGGGATACTTCATTTTAGCTAATGGGGTATGCTGAATTGAAGTTCCAAATATATTTTGAAAATTTTTTTGGAATGGATATTTCACTTAACAAATTTGAGTATGTTAAATAAAATTTCCAAAAGTGTGTTTCAAATTTTATTTTGAAAGGAGACTTCATTTTAGCAAATGGGATGCTAGAATGAAGTTTCAAATGTATTTAAAATTTTTTTGTTTTTGTTGATTTTTTTGAAAAGGGAAATTTTCATTTAAATTTGGGTATTAAGATGGATCAATTATGTTTTATTTTCCAAAGATGTACATTTTGTGTGAATATTGCATTTTGAAAGAGGAAATACCAACTTAATCATATGTGGAATATGTTAAGTGTGGATTCCAAAGTGAAACAATTTTATTTGGAAATGAAATTTTCATTCAATAAATTTGGGTATATTGAATGGAGAGGTTTCATATCTGCTTTTTGAAAATATGAAAATCCCAACCTAACACATGTGAAATGTATTAGGTGAAGTTCAAAGTTATGATTTTTCTTGAAGAGGTAATATCAATTCAACATATTTGAATGTATTGAATGGAAATGCTGATCTTCAAATTTTATGCTTTTGAAAATATGATTATTGAAATTTTATTTTTGTAAAGATGATCTCACATTTAACAGTCATAAATATTATTAGATGAAGATGATTTAGGAAATTTTTGTGCAAAATATTTTATTTAGTGCATTTTTTTTTGAAAGAGTGCTTTTTGAAAAGCACAAATTTTGATAAAGATTTATGTTGTATTTATTATTTTAGAATGAACCTTTCCTTACCATAGAAATGATAAGGATAAAGTCTTTAAATGTTTTCTTTTTATTAGATCCTTTTATTTTTACCCATTGGAGAACATGGGGGTTTTAAGATATGGGTGAGGTCCTAAAACATAAAGATGTTGGCTAGCTTAACTTAAGAATGAAATAAGCTAAGTGCCAATGGAAAAAGATAGTCTTTTATTCATACCAAAATACAAACCCACTATCGATACTTGGAGACAATGATCATTTACCAAAGATGGAGAGAGGAACCATCCCTAGTGGAGTTGCAAAAAAAATCTGGTGAAATTTTTATAAGAATTTTTGAAGAATAGAAATATACTTCCATCTTCACTCTATGCAAGATAAAATGAAGATTGAAATATACTTCTTTTCTTTTTATGCAATTTTTGACACCACGTAGATCCACAAATGTTCTTATTGAGGGTGATCGGGTAAGATATTGAGGAGAGGTGTACTATCTCTAGAGATAGAAGTCACCACCCTACAATGGACCTAATCACCTCAAGGACTCCAAGGACAATGGGTGCATGTATCAAATTCTTCCCCACTTTACATGGAAAAGTAAAGTAGGGTTTATTTTAAAGGTTCATTAAGTTCCCTGAGGCAAGCCGTTAATTAATCATTAAGGACCCTTAGAAACTCGATTAAGGTAAATGATCATTGTCTCCAAAGATTTTAATAGGTAGGACTATCAATTGATTAGTTTATTTTGAAGATCAAATGGGATTGATCAAGAGAGAGTTATTATCAAGCAAAGGAAGATAAGTAGGAGATGTTCATGATGCTAGGAAACCTAGCGAGCATCTTATCCTATGGTTGGGCTTTACATTTTTTAAAATTAAATTATTTATGAGTTGAATTTTTATTAGAAGTTTAGGACTTATGATTCCTTAACAAGATTATAAATGCCTAAGAGGTGAGGATTTATGCTTATGGCCCATGAGGAGAAGCAACCTCAGAACCTAAATCTAGGGAGCTTTGGCGGGCCAAAAAGACCTAAATCTAAGAAAAATAGGTATTTGGTTTGCCTCCCCAAGAGAGGAAACCACGCTTGGACTTACAATGCTGAGGTGGCCAACTAACTCCTCTATGATTTTAAACAGGCAAGTCATATTTATGCAAGATAGCTAGGCATTATTTATTTAGAAAGAGACTAAGCCCTTAAACTCACTCCCTATAGAGACTAGATCATGTAAGGGGATGCTTCAATGACCTAAATCTAGTGCAAATCATATTATATTTTATTTTCATTTTTGGACAATCATTTGACTCAGACTTATAGGATTCATATGCCTAATGCATGAGAAATAAGATTATTGGCAAAATTGAGAAGAGGTGTGTTTCCACCATGGCTCTCAAAGGTCAAGCCAAGTTTCTCCAAGGTGGAAGCCCTCCAATCAAGTGAAAATAATATGCATTTGTGCATGATGTTGTAAAAGAAATACTCATCCGGTAAGGGTTGCTAATTCTTTTATCTTGATATTAGCTTTAGGGAGGTTATGAGTTCTTTATTTTAATTTTTTTAAATTGTTAGATTTGTAGAATATTTTTTTTAAGAGCCTAATCCACATCCAGCCATACATCAAGCAAGGAAGAAATTAGGAAAAGATGCCATCTTAATGCACAAGCTAAACAAATCATCAATCAATTTATAAAGCTAACAAAGAATAAGAGACCATTTGTGGCTGCCACCACTCAAAAATAAATTGGGTAGCGAGCTCTACCCTTAAAATAACGATTACAAATGAATTAAGTACAATTAAGCAATTCATTATTATGGGGTCTTCAAGCTTCATTTCTTATTCATTTCTTCTTTCTTCTTCTTTCTTCTTCTTTGGTTCCTTTATTTTGGATGGTTGGAAGGTGGTTGCTCAAAGGCTTCACATGGTACATAAGATGAATCTTATGACCAATGCTCATCCTAATCCCATAATCATTCCAAAATCCTAATTACAAAAATTACATAAAGGAAAAGTAAATCTAGCTAACACCTACAAAACAGAGATTAACTAAACAAACCATTAATCCAAGCATGTATATTGGACTTATCACACACATGGGTGACTAAGTCCACCTAACTATTATGCTTAGGTATAAGCACCGCAATAAAAAAACATTTTTATTTTTATTTATGCCCCTTAAGCACAATCCCTGCAAAATAATGATTAGACTAAATTGTCACATTCATTTCATACATCACTAACATCAAGACTAAAACATATCATAAAACAAAAGCAAAATCAACCATGCAAACCTAAAGCTAGAAGTGGTGACTTAGCTAATGTGTGTGCTTTAGAAGGTTTGTGTGGTATGCTTAACTATGACTTTAAGTTTGTATTTTCTAAATGTGAAGAGTGTTCAACTTAGAGGATGGTTTCATTTAAGTTATTTATTGATTTGGGTTGATTTTATTTATATTTTTATTTGGGTTGAATGAATTCTACAATTAATTACTAAGTTTTAAAGAGAGCAAAAAGAGAAGTGAACTTCTCTTTCCTTCCCTTAAGTAATTTCTAAAGTGGATTCATGTTTAATTTTTTTTAGTGAATGTTTTATTATATGTTTTAATTAATCTTAAGTTTAGATTCTAAACAAACTATTCAAAAAGAAAGGCATTTTAAGATTAAGTAAAAGTGAACTAAATTCATAAAATACACACCACTTCATTTCTTTCCCAACATGTATAACATGCATATGAATGAATCCTAAGCATATATATATATATATATATATATATATATATATATATATATATATATATATATACTATATATATATATATATATATATATATACTAAGTGAGAATTTACTAATGAATTTGAATGATTTGAATGCTTATGATGCATGATTTTATTAAGTAGAAAGGGTTTCTTATCCAATTTTATATGCACATGAATGTATGAAAGCATAAGTGAGTGATGCCATTGTTAACTAGGGGTGTAAGGTACAAGACCTACTTAGGGCTACTTAAAACCTTAACCATGGGGTTGTCGGACTAATATACCACTTTCTTAAAATGCATATATAAAAAATAAATGAAAAAGAAAGAATGCAAAAGTTTGTGTTGGTTGATTTATTTTTATTTATGCAATTTATATATACAAGTGTAGGTTTCCTTCTTAAGTAAAGCATACGAATGAATAGGAGATGGAATTGGTTAAGTGTTAGGTTCTTTTCAAATGAACTATACTTTACAAATCTATTCAAACTATACTAAAAGGAGAAGGAAAACTAAGCAGCACATCCTTATATTTTACACACTTGCAAGCTCATAAATAAAATATAAGCAACACACTTTTAGTTTTTGTAATTGATTCATATACTTTGATAATAATTTAGATTTAATAGTGATAATAGCCACTCATATTTCTATTTTAGTGAAAATATACAATTTAACATACAAAAAAACATTTCACTTTCATTTTGATTTTTGAAATTCATATGACATCCACATTTAGCATGTTGGGAAGGAACTAAAATGATGAAAGCATGTAAACACATTCACCTAATTAATTCTAAAGATAATCTTATGAAATAAGAAAGCTTAAAAAACAAATCAAATTATTTTAAAGAAAGTTTGGTTTTTTTTTGTTTTGAGTTTGATTTAATTTGAGAAATGTGAGTTGAGTTTGCTGTTCTAACCCATTCTCACATGTGTTTGATATTTGTTCAATTTTTAGATGATTAGATCCATTTTATATTTTGATTAGGTTAAGGTATGAATTAAGTGCATTAATTACCCTTATACCACCTTAGTATATTTAATTAAATAATTATGAGCCAATGAGATGACATAAAACCTCACAAGGAATTTAAATTTGTGATGCACCTAAGAATAAAAGGCCTAATACAATTTGGCTCAAGATTAATGATTAATTAAACTAAGAGATTTTAACTTAAGTAATTTCATAACCCCTCTCACACATGTGAGTTGGGTTTTGATTTCCTTAATGTACTTAGGCTCTTAAACACCTAAGCATCTATCCAAGATAGATTAATTAAGTTTTGAAAGATTTTAGATTTTTATGAAATTAATTAAGGGGGTAATTAGAATTAATCCTTAATTAATAATGGATTAAGTAAGAAAAATTTAGGGAATATCTCAGAAAGTCTCCCAAAATTATTCCTAAACCTCACATTCACTTAATCAAAACTTGACTTAATGAGAGGTTAAACCACTAATTATACCCTTAATTAAACTTAATTATATTAAGGGAGTAATTAGGAAATGAACTAATTCCAATTAAACCCAATAAATCCAAAGAAAATTAGGGAGGCAAAGTCATCCACTAATTAACAAGTTTGGGATTAATCGAGGAGTAATTAAAGGGTAATTAGAAAATTAACATTCCCAATAAAACCCAAATTCAGAGAAAAATACTATTCTAAATTTATTGAACATAATTTTAGAATATTCTATGTTCAATTGTCTTTCATATGCATTTTATTTCATATTTTGCTAATTTTTTTACACTTAGATATGAATTTTGAAGTTTGGTGATTAATTAGGAATTATTTAAAAGCAATTATATTATTAATCCGTCATTGCACACATGTACTGATGCATGCTTTACATGTGGCATGATGGGATTATTTAATCACACATCGTATGGTATGGTGGCTATTTTCTCCTCAGATCAATCAAGGATGGATGGCGAGATTAAAGCAGGATCAGAGGAAATATATATATATATATATATATATAATGCATTTTAATCTATGCCGTCCATCCAAAATGCATGGTTGGATGTCAATGATCATCCACTCTCGTGAGCCATGGACAGTCCATGTTTGAAATTGATTCATCGATTGAGCTCAATGGGATTAAACTCAACCCACACCATCATGCACCTAGATCACATCTAATGACTAAGATTTTATGGTATTAACATTCACTTCACAAACCCATAGCTAGATTAAAAAAAATGGCTAACCTCGAGGTGATCTGCTCGATTCCCGGAGAAGCTTGCCTTTAGTGAGACAAGGTTTCTTTGAAGGTTTGAACTCTTGAGGTTGAGTGGATTCTTCTATGGACCAACTCCCCGAGAGCTTGTCTTGATCAGATGGCTCCTCCCTTGCAGAACTTAGGAAAGAGTTTGGGTGAGCTGACTTGAGGTCCACGAGGGAGTGTGCAAAAGGAATTTATTGGTTTTGAGTGTGGAGTGAGTTGGCTCTTCAATGGGCCCCTATTTTCAAGCTATGAAAAGAAATGATGTTTTTTGAAATCACTCTGGAAGCTTGGAGAGAATGAAATTGGTTCTCCTTTTGCTTCAATCAAATTGAGGAATCTTAAGTTTAAAATGAATTAAGGGGAGTATATCTCCCCCTTTGGCAATCGATTTGATTTGATTGATTTGAATTTATATATGTGAGTATAAAAGAGAATATAAATGAGTTATGAGAAAATTTTATGGGTGAATTGATTTGAAGATGATTTTTTGCAAGACTTGAAATATTTAAATTTAGAATATCAATGTAAGTTTCAATCATATGGCATTGATTTGAGTTTGAAATCAATTAGGCTAAAATTGATTTAGGTTTCATGTTGATTTGATTTGGAGTTTGACTTGAAGGAAGGAAGTAAGGAAAGTGGTTCAAATATAGGGTGGGTTTCCATTTAGGCATGATTTTCATGGCTAACTCTTAAGTCTCTGGGTTGAGTTAATGTCCATAATCACTAGATGTATCTTAGGTAAGGATCTTAAAGTCTAAGAGAGTTTTAATTTGTAAGATGGAGGGTTGAGAACTCATTCTAAAATGAGGTCAATAGTTTAAATCACTTTATTTCATTCAAGCATGCTAAATGTTGTGTATATGAAAATAATGCATTTATATCTTTTAAAATCAAAATAAATGAAATGTTTCTTTTATGTCAAATTGGTTTTGGCCAAAATAAGAATATGAATTGGCTATTATCACTATTAAATTAAAAATTACTTTCAAAACTTATAAATCAAAGATTATAAAATTATGCTACTTATAAAACTTATAAAATGTGATTATAGCATAAAATGGTTTGTGATTTTCTTGTCTTTTCTTAACATAGGTTTGTATAATTTGCAAAGTGTATAGTTCATTTGAAAAGAATATAACATACTTAAATCCATTCTATAGATGTTATGACTTAGAAGGATCTTCATTACACATTGTATAATCCAAAATCAAACAAATAAACTTAAATTTGCATGATTCTTCATCCATTTATTTTCTTTTGTACATACATGTATTTAAGAAAAGTGGTATATTAGTTTGGACATCCAATTGGCGGGCTTTAAGTAGCCCTAAGAAGGTCTTGTACCTTATACCTTTGGTGTGAAAATAATGGCAATTTCACTTATGTCTTTCATACATGTAAATGTTCATTTGATTAATGGATAAAAAAAAATTCTTTTCTATAACAAAATCATGCATTCATAAAAACATAAAATCTCTTTGCATTCATCATTGGTGTGCTAATTTATTTCATATAGATATGTGAGGATCATTTTCATATGTTTGGAAAGAAATAAAGGTTGTATTTTGTGATAGTTTTAATTAATCTTAAAATGCCTTTCTTGTTGAATAGGTTTATTAAGAGCAAATCTAAACTTAGGATTAATTAAAATACATAATAAAACATTCACTAAGAAAATCATTAATGAATCAACCTTATAAATTACTTGTTAGAGAGGAAAGAGTTTCTTCTCTTTTTCTCTTTACAACATACTAATTATGTAGTTCATTCAAACCAAATCAAATAATCAAAATAAAATTAAACAAATCAACTAAATCACTTAAATGACCACCCTCTAAATTGAATCCTTCACACTTAGAAAATTCTAACCTTAAAGCTCTAAGACATTTAATGAGCCTTAAATTTTAAGTCACCATTTCTAGTTCTATGTTTGATGCATGGTTTGATGCTAATTTTATTTTATGATGTAATGTTTTTAGATTGATGTTAGGGTGGATGTGTGATGATGGATGATCTTAGTAATCATTATCAGAGGATTATGCTTAAGAGCGTAATAAAAATATAAATGCTTTTTGTGCAGGTTGCTTATACCCCAAGCATAATCCAAATAGGAAATGGACTTGGTTACCCATGTGTGGGGTGCTAAGTCCAATTTATTCATATACATGCTTGGGATTGTGTGGTATGTTTAGCTAATCTCTATTTTGCAAGTTTTAGTTAGATTTTACATTTCCCATTTTCATGTAATTTTGTAATTAAGATTTGGAATGAATGTTATGGGGGATTAGGATGAATATTGGTCATAATACTATGTCTTATGCACCATGTGAAGCCTTGGAGCAATCACATCCCAACCAACCAAAAGAAGAATCGAAGAAAGAAGAAAGAAGAAAGAAGAAAGAAAGAAGAAAGAAATGAAGAATGAAGACTCCCATAACATGAATTCTTTCTAAATTATGTAATTAATTTGTAATCCGGTTGTATAAGGTAAGCTGGCTATTTCCTTTTGAGTTTATTGGAGCATGACCACATCGACCTTTTATTCTTTTGCTTTAGCTTTATAAATTATTTGTTGTTTGTTTAGCTTATGCATTAAGATGGCATATTTTCCTAGTTTCTTCATTGATTGATGAATGGCCTAGATGCGATTAAGCTCTTAGGAAAAATAAATTTTCTATCCAATTAATCAACTCAAATTTAAAAATTAATAACTCATAACCTCACCTAAAGCCTATGTTATAAATCAAGATAAAAGATTTAGTAACCCCGTAGCTAGTTGTTGTATGTTCTCACATCATGCATAAAAAACATCTTGCTTCACTCTTGCTTATGGAGGGCTTCCACCTTTGCTAGGGAACTTGGCTTGACCTTTGAGAGCCATGGTGGAAACACACCTCCTTCTTGCTGATTTTGGCCCATAACCAATTTCTCATGCATTAGGCATATGAATCTCATAGCCTATGTCAAATAAATTCTCTAAAAATAAAACTTCATAAAAACTTGCATTTGATTTAAGTTATTATTCATGCCCTACATGATCTAGTCTCTTAGGGAGTGTGTTTAAGGACTTAGTCTCTTTCTAAATAAACTCCTAGCTGTCTTTTGCATAAGACTTGCCATGTATTTAAAATCATAGGAGGAGTTAGTTGGCACCACCGGCGGTTAAGTCCAAAGTCGTGGTTTATCCTCTCAGGTAAATTATATACCCATTTTACCTTAAATTTAGGTTGCATTGCCTTGGCAAAGCTCCCTAGATTTAGTTTAGATTCTTTGTTTCATGGCTATAAGCATAAATCCTCACCTCTTAGGCATTTTATGATCTTGTGTTTTTGAAATTGTAAGCCCTAGATTTCTAATAAAATTCAACTCAAACAATTAATCTCTTCAAATTTTTAAAATATAAAAAACCATATGATAGTTTGATGCTTACTAGCTTTCATCCCTATCTCTCATCTCCTTTTGGTTTCAATAATAACTCCCTCCTCTTGATCAATCTCACTTAATCTTCTAAAATAACCAATTGATTAGTAGTCCTATCTTTGAAGACAATGATAATTTACCTTAATCGAGAGTATTCTTAAGGAATCTCATTCCTTAGGATGTAATTAACTATTGGGGCTTGCCTCCATAGGGAACTTAAGAAACCCATTTAAAATAAACCCTGCTTTACTTTTCCATGTAAAGTAGGAGAAGAATTTCTAGTACATTCGAAGACCCATAGTCCTTAGTAGTCCTCATTAGGTGATTAGGTCCATTATAGGATGGTGACTTCTGTCTCTTGTGATAGTACATCATTCTTCAATTCCGTACCCGATCACCCTAATGAGAACGTCTATGGATCTACATGGTGTCCAATCAACAAGAATATTTTTTTTGTCTTCATTTATTTTTCAAAACTTAGATGAAGATAAAAAAAATTCACCACAAAAACTCACTTGGGAAGGTTCCTCTCCATCTTTGGTAAATGATCATTGTCTCCAAGTATTGAGTGATTATACTTTGTATAGAGACTATCCTTCTTTTCTGTTGGCACTTAGTTTATTTCATCCTTAAGCTAAGTTAGCCAACATCCTTTAGGTTTTAGGACCTCACTCTATGTAGGTCTTAAAATCCCTATTGGGTTCCCCAATAAGTGAAAATAAATATTTAATAAAAAGAAATAACCAAAGACTTCCTCCTTACCATTAAGGTTCATTCTTAAAATAAAGAAAACTCCTTTATAAAAATAACAATTTCCAAAAAGCACTTTTCCAAAATACACATAATAAAATATTTCAATTTCATCTAACAATCTTCATGATTGTTACATGTATCATCTTTTCAAAAATAAAATCCAAAATCATCTTTTCAAAAAGCACGAATGAACATCCTCATTCAATTTATTGAATGAAGATTTCATTTTCAAAATAAAATCAACAATCATCTTTTCAAAAAGCATAAATGAATATATTCTTTCAATATACCTAAATTTATTGAATGAAGATTTCATTTCAAAAACAAAATCAACAATAATCATTTCAAAAATAATTTCAACAATCATCTTTTCAAAAAATAAATAAAATAAAATAGAATCAACAATCAACTTTTCAAAAATAAAATCAACATTCATCTTTTCAAAAATAAAATCAACAATCATCTTTTCAAAAACAAAATCAACAATCATCTTTTCAAAAATAAAAATCAACAATCACCCTTTCAAAAAGCACATATTTGAAAATGAACATCCTCTTTCAATATACCCAAATTTATTGAAAGAAGATTTCATTTACAAATAAATTCAAATCATAACATTGAAATTCCATTTCAATATATCTCACATATGTTGAAGTTAGAATTTCTTTCTTTCAAAATCAAATTTGAAAATAAGCTTCAATCAATATATCAAATATCTTTGGGTGGAGTATTATTTTCAAATAAAATTAAACTTTGAAATTCACTCAACATAATGTTAAGTTAAATTTCTTTCTTTCAAAAAGCAATAATCACACAAAACTTCATCTTTGAAGATAAAACATAACTAACTCCCATTTGACATACCCAAATTTGTCAAATGATTTCATCAAAATACACTTGGATCCTTTATTTAGCATACCCAAATTTGCTAAGTAAAGATCCTCTTTTCAAAAATCCAAAAAAAAAAAAAAAAAAAAATCAAGCAAAACACATTTGGAATTTTCATTTAGCATACCCAAATTTGCTAAGTGAAGATCCTCTTTTCAAAAATTAAAAATTAAAACACATTTAGATTTTTAATTAGCATACCCAAGTTTGTTAAGTGAAAATCCTCTTTTCAAAAAAAAAAAAAAAATCAAAAATCAAAATTCCTTTGGATCCTTCATTTAACATACCCAAATTTGCTAAGTGAAGTTCCTCTTCTCAAAAAAAAAAAACATAAAAAAAATCAAACATATTTGGATCTTTTATTTAGCATACCCAAATTTGCTAAGTGAAGATTTCCTTTTCAAAATCACAAAAATCAAAAACACATTTGGATTTTTCATTTAGCATTCCCAAATTTGCTAAGTGAAGATCCCCTTTTCAAAATCAAAATCACAAAAGACAAACACACTTAGATCCATTATTTAGCATACCCAAATTTGCTAAGTAAAGATCATCTTTCCAAAAAAAAAAAAATCAATCAAAATACATTTGGAATTTTTATTTAGCATACCTAAATTTGCTAAGTGAAGATCCTCTTTTCAAAAATAAAAATTAAAACACATTTGGATTTTCATTTATCATATGCAAATTTTTTAAGTGAAAATCCTCTTTTCAGAAACCACAAAAATCAAAACACATTTGGAATTTCATTTAGCATACCCAAATTTGCTAAGTGAAGATCCTCTTTTCACAAAAAAAAAAAAATCAGAATCAGAACACATTTGGATCCTTCATTTAGCATACCCAAATTTGCTAAGTGAAGATCCTCTTTTCAAAAATAAAAAATCAAACACACTTGGATTCTTTATTTAGCATACCCAAATTTGCTAAATAAAGATTCCAAACTCACACATGATTCACTAACAAGCAAAAGAAGAAGAAAATTATTTTCAAACAACTCATTTAACATACCCAAATTTGCTAAATGAGTAATTCCTAAATAAATCAATTGACCCTTCATTTTAACATACTCAAATTTGTTAAATGAAAGGTCTCTAAACAAAATCAAATTCAAATATGAACCAATGGAAGCATCAATCTCTTCAAAATATTTGAGCCCATTTTCAACATACACAAATTTGTTGAAAATTATTTCTAAATTCAAAATCCCCTCTCCAATTCTAAATTCAAAAATCTCTCTCCTAAATGAAAGTGCCTTACTTAACATATTCAAATTATTGAGTGTGAGTTCAAATTCTAAAAACAAATTAAAGCAAAAATTTGATTTGAGTTTATTTTCCAAAATTTATAGATTTTCAACTTTCTCAATTTTCAGTTATTTCGATTCTAAATGGAAGCTCAAGTATGTTTACTTTTCCTTTTTGGATGGATTTTGGCCTTGGATCAGCCATCCTCCCATAGGTGACTTTGCCCACCTCATTCATTTTGGTCAAGGTTTTGAGGGGGTTAGGATCACTTGTGAGGGGACCACAACCTCTGAGTATGGTGATGGTGCGGTCATCCATGTTGAGATGTCATCAGACTCAGAGTTTCTCTCACTAAAGAGGAAGGCTGTGGCAGTTCTTGCAGCAGTTGCAATTTCAATGCTGGTTTACTCAGTGGTTCCTGTTTCTACCTTAGTACAAGCAAGCACCCACTCGTTGGCTTCTTCCAAGGGGAAGGCTCACCTGGTTCCAGGGATAGTCTCCCCTACCTATGAGGTAGGGTTTAGATCTTGTGCTGCTCCTCCTAGTAAGACCCAGCACTATAATAGATGCTGCAAGATCAAGTTGCATCATGTGCACATAGCTAAAGAGATGGAGTGGTGGTAGTAGTAGTAACCGGGATAATCTCTCATCACAGAACAAGTTTCACCCCTCTCTAGATGGATGAAGAATATATTAGGAGGATCTCGGTTTCACCTCCAGCGGTTCAGGCTCTACTAGAGATAGAAGAAGGTTGTATGCCAGCCTTAGATCAATTCTATGCCGAGTAGGCAGGGTTTATGAACGGTTAGAGTCCAGGGCCTAATTTGATTTATGATCTGTCATCCCTCGTAGCGTTGGTGAGCACATCAGGTAGGAGAGGGCTAGAGAGGCCCATGTATCAGTACATGTCACCAACAGAGAGAGACATAGGTATGCTAGACAGTCAGCTACCTCTGCCCTCATGGACTTTCCCGATCGGTGCACTACACGCACTGGTGATACTAATAGCATTCTATTTATGGGTACTACCCATCACAGGAGAGGAGCTCTTGCATAGAGAGAGTCGGTGGTTCTTCCACCACACTGCTCTACTCCACGTCCACCATCTCCAGTATAAGTTCCATCATCCATAGTTCCAGTAAAAGCCATGAAGGTTGCATCTAGGGAAAAGAGAGCCCCACTTGTGATCTCTCAATGGCTAAGAGATCCCATTCCATCAACACTATTTGAGGCGAGGTCTCTCACTTGATCTTGCTTCAATTATGGTGAGGAATGGCGACACCATGTCATGCCATCACCACCACCATTGGTGAGATAGCAACACTGAGAGGAGGAGATAGTTTAATTGCCCCATGTGGTGATCCTCCCAGTACCACTCCACTCAGATCTAGTGACTGTCAGGAGCATCTATCCTCTAGTGAGCATAGTACTCACAAGATTAGCTCTCCCATAGTAGGGAAAGTTATATGTCTCTCTATTCATAACAACAATCCTACTACCGATCAGCCTTGAACTTTTGTGCCTGCTCAGTTGGACCGATCCCTAGATGATATTGTAGCACATTACCTGGTTGAGAAGAAGGAAATTCTAGGGTATGCCTAGTCTAATTTAGAGGATGAGAAGGTCAATTTTGATCCTAATGAAGATGATATGTTGGAGGATTGAGGAGTGCACATGATGACACCGGTTCCCTCCTTGGGATCAACGAGTTTGGAAGGTGTTGCTACGAGCGGATGACACGCTCATTTAACCAACACCCTTAACTAAAATAAAAAAGGATGAATAGATGATATGATGGGAAAGAGGCTTGAAGACTTGCTATCGAATTTTGGCACTTAGATCCAAGCCCGATTGCATCCTACTATTGCGGTCGGTTAGCCAGAGTTGTTGCATGTCTTGGATCAAGCCAAGACTTCACCTCCAGTAGAGAAAGACAACACTAGCTTGTATAAGAAGGTCATGGATAGTACCTTTGTATAAGAAAAGGACATTAAACTCATGGTTGAGCAGCAAGTGAGAGAAGTGTTGGCGCATGCCCGAGGAGGATCATCAATTTCAAAGGGTAGACCCTACCCAGATGAATTCGATGCCATCTAGTATCCTAAGGGTTTTGTGCCATATTCTTTCAAAAGCTTTGATGGCGTGAGAACCGACACAGCACTTGAGGGCTAGCTATGTCAATCTTGGTGGCGATGTGCTATTTTATCTTTTGTCGGTTTTAGCGCATAGCCTTTGATTGGTATGCTGAACTCCCTAATAGTTTAGTGAAGACTTTTGCTGAGATGGAGCAACTTTTCATCAAGAGGTTTGCTGGAGCTCAACAAAGGGTGACTGTAGGTGATCTCATTGTAGCACAACAACACCTCAGTGAGTCCTTAGCTAATTATATTCTTAGATGATGCAATTTGAGTATGAAATGCAAACTGCTATTGTCTGAACATCATGCCATTGAAATTCTACTAAAGAATATTCATGACCCGGTCGCCTTCATGCTCAAAGGTTTTACCATTAAGACATTTGAGAAGTTAATCAACAAAGTGGCTAGCTTATAAGAAGAAGCCAAATAGTTGCCTTTTCTTGATCAATCAACAAAGCCAAAGCCATAGAAAGCTTATGAGAAGAATCCAGGGGTAATAGTAGTGTTGGACAAGGGGAAGCAACCAGCCAGGGATCAGCACGGGAGACCTCGAGCTCCAAGCCTTCACTTCCACCTTCTTTACCACCACCTATACCATCCTACCAACTGCCATAGTAGCCTCCATGACCTTCATCGCCTCCTCCTCAGCCATATTCACAGTAGCGGTACACATACATACCATACCATCATCCACCTATTTTGGATAAACTAAATATTCATTTAAGAGGAGGTAATCAAGAAAATCTTTAAGAATCTCTTAATAAAACCTGATTTTAGCTACTGAGCCTAGAAAGGGAGGAAGTAGGCAAGAGCAATGACCTAACTTTTCCCTACCACGCATGCTAGGTATTTGGAGGATTGCTTTACATTCCTGCTTGAGCATACCAAAAAGGAATACCTATCCCAAAACCATCCAGCCAGGTAATCCTTGGGGATACTGTGATCCTCAAAATTAAAGAAGGTTGGGATATCTCTTATCCAACCTCTAAAAGATTTCAAAAATCAAGAAACTTTCCTGTGTGAGGCTCAACCTCCAACATCAAGGAAGGTTTGCATTGCCAAAGATAACAACTTAGGGGAGTCAGAAAAGAAAGCAGTACCAGCCAAGGATAGCAAGTAGCCAACCACCTCCAATCGAGCCTCCATACTCAGCATTTCTGACACTTCTACTAGCTATTCTAGTAGACATCTGTATGAATGAGGCATCAAATCCCTCTCCTCTTACTTTACTAGATTTCTACTATGTACCTTATAATCCAAGAAATAAAGCTAGTTTGAATTACATCACGCACTATGGGTTATCTAACTCTACTCTTAAAAAACTCTCAAGTCTAAATAATTATAACAACTTTGATCTTTGATTCGAGAGTTGGACTTTCCTTCTCTGAATACTGTTCACCTCTTGAGATCTTGGAATCATCGATGAGGGTCCTAGAGGAGAAGATGGTGCCAATAAGCGTAGAATTCTTCCACTAACCTGCCACAAGAGATCACCAAAGTCAAACTCTATAGTGGAAATGTTCTATCTCCTAGGGCAGCACCTCAAGATAAGGGGAAATAAGTAATTGGTTTGATGATCGAGAAGTCCCTCACAGGATGCTCCACCCATGGATATGCTTATGGAGGATCAGCCTAGGGTTGATTACAATATCCTTGCTCACCTAAGAAAGTTGCCAGCTAAGTTAAGCATATATGATGCCCTTATCCAAAGATATGAGGGAATCATTAATCAAGACTCTTCTTGATCCAGAGATATGCTTAGCTCAGCTAATCGCTATTGGAGAGGGGACACATTATTCTAGAGAAGCCTAAGGAGCCACTTTCACAGATGAAGACCTTCTTCTGGGGGACATGGAGGACAACCGTCCCCTCTACATTACGGGATATGGAAGACTGCACTTGGTTCTTGTTGATCGTGCAGAACATTATGAGTTTAAAGACCCTTGCCTATTGAGGATTGACATCTCACCGAGGAGATCGATGATGTTGAGAGGATTCAATGAACAAGGTGAGAGGCTTTAGGTTCCATAGTGTTACCTTTGGAAATAGGTGACTGAAGATTGAAGCCAAGTTCTATATCATGATTTGAATACTTTGCTTCTTACTGATAGGCCTTGGATACATATGATGATTCCATCCTCCTTCATCTGCATCAAGTTCAAGGATGGATTGAATACCATGTCAAAGGAGATGAAAAGCCATTTTAGTCGAGAGAGAAGATGTGACCTACTATCTTCCTCAAAACACCATTTCTCATGAACTTCATCAAAATTCAAATGTAAAAGAAAAAAAGAAAAAGAAGAAAAAGAAAAAAAAAGAAAAAAAAAGAAAAAGAAAAGAAAAAGAAAAGAAAAAGGAAAATATAAGTGAACGAGAAAAGGATACCAAGGAAGAAGTAAAGCTGCATGTCACATTCCACCCATAATTTGTTCCACCATCATATGGGTAGATGACTGACTCCACCAAGGCGTAGAAGATACAAAGATAGAGAGGTGGAAGACCTAGTTGCCACCAACAGGGTTATGTTCCGCTCACAAGAGTACCTACTATTCACATAGACTGAATCTAGCTGAGGATGAGTCTAAGTGATTAGCATACCGCCAACCCCTCTCAGGTTTCATTGAGAGGTGACACTGAGGATAACATGAAGACTGCCTCCAAGCACATCTCAAATGTATTCAAATCAAGTTTATGTGAAACTATCGTGCAGAAGCTGAACCTTAGCTCTAACCTCACTTTCCTCTAAAAAAAGGAAGCCCCCGCCTTGGATGTTAAGCCAAGAGATTCCTATTAGATCATCATCCTCAAGTCCATTGATGTGACTTGAGGATAATTCATATAAAGAATTAATGGAATTCCCTTTTTGATTGGTACTCGCCTTGTGTTCATAATCTTGCAAAGAAGGGTTTGATTCCTTATACATGGTCCAAGCATGTCGAGTATTTCAAAAAGCTATGGAACAATAGAGAGATGCACAATCAAGATAGACTAGGATTCATAATGGTCTAGTCGATGATGATGATTACCGCTAGTACCAATCATCTGAATCGATAGTTTTTCTCAAACCACACTAACTCTTATGAGGATGTGTGTTTAGAAACTTCGATGATCCTATGATCTCCAAATCAAAGATGCACTCCAAAATTTGAAGAGAAAATCCATTCAACATTGACAAGCTCAAAGAAATCAACCTTGGGATAAGAAAATCCACCACATACATCAAAATGAAGAAGAAGAAACCAATGACTTAGTTAGGCATTGAGTTTAAGGACTACTTTGCATGGAGCTATGAAGAGATGCGATTATCTCTTGACATAGCAGTCCACAAACTAGCAATAGACCCTAACGCTAACCCTATCAAGCAAGCTAGATGCATGAAAATTAAAAAAACAACATGTCATTTCAAGTCAAGATTGATACTAGTTTCAGGAAGAAAAATACCCTACTGGTTATGTCATCAAGTTAAGAAAAGAATGGCCAAAATGCATCAATTTTAGTCTTAAACAAGGCATGTCCTAAGGATGAGTTTCCTCTTCCTATACTAAAATTACTGGTGGACATCACCTCATCTCATGCAATTTTCTTCTTTATGGATGGGTCATCTGGCTACAACCAAATTAAGATGGCCCCTAGGATGAAAGAAACATTGCTTTTCAAACCCCGATCAAATCTATTATATTATAAGGTCATGCCTTCGCCTTAAAATAACATAAATACCATGACTCATCTTCAAAACTCATTCATTATTAAGTTGAGTGCTATGTTGATGACCTAGTGGTCAAAAGCAAAGAGAAGGAATACCATCTCTTTGACTTGAGCATAGTTTTTGAATGGCTAAGACAATACAACCTCAAAATGAATCACCTGAAGTGTGCATTCAGAGCAGCTTCAAGGAATTTCCTTGGATTTGTTGTCCGACATCAGGGAATAGACATAGATCTAGAAAAGATCAAAGCTATCTTAGAAATTCCAGCACTTAAAAGTTTAACTCAACTCGATCTTTCCAAGGCGGTTGTATCTAAGATGCTTTATCTCCAATCTATCGAAGATGCAAGCCATTTTCAGCACTTGTCAAAAAAAAAGGAAAGTTCAAGTGGATGATAAGTGCCAACATGCCTTTGAAGATATCAAGCGTATTTGGTGAAGCCACAATTCTAGCCTATCTCGGCACTCATCCTCTATACTCATATTGATGACTCTCTTTGCTTTGTTGGCCCAAGCCAACGGTGAAGGGAAGGAGAGTGCTTTACTACCTCCTCAATCATCCGATCCCTCAAAAACTACCCACCTATTGAGAAACATTGCCTAGCATTAATCTTTACATCCCAAAAGTTATGACACTATATGCTTTCTCATAAGGTGAACTTGATTTCAAGAACCAATCCACTACATTATCTCATGACACAATGAACACTATCCAAAAATTTGGCATGTTGGTCCATGATTCTCTCGTAATTTGATATTATATTCGTACCCCTTCGTGTGGTGAAAGGACAAGCACTAGAGGATTTCTTAGTAGCACACCCACTACCTGCTGATTCCCTACTTAGTGATGATCTCCCTGATGAACAAATCATGAACTTAGGGGAGGTTGATAATCACCATTGGGAGATGTATTTTGATGGTGCGACTTCCTTTCACAAAGGAGAAGAACCATGATCTACTCTTCCGGAAAGGGGGGTAGGAATAGTTCTCTTAACTCTATGATGATGTGAGATTCTCATACTATCTCTCCAATCCACCAACAATGAAGTAGTATGAGGCTTTGATTGGTCCGAGTTAGCCATTATAGTGTGTGTCAAGAGCATCAACATCTATGGGGATTCTTAGTTGGTCATCAACCAAATTGTCGGGTCCTACAAGGTTCTAAAACTAAGCTTCTCACTACCATGAGTACCATGAAGTGTTGGCCCAAATGGTCACCATCTACAAGGTCCCTCGAGGAGAGAATGTAGTAGCAGATGCTTTGGCCAAACTTGCTAAGGAATTGACATGTGTGGAAGATAAGTTCATTCTAATAAGGGTCTAAAATAAACAAGTCCTATTTCTTATTGATGCTGAACTCGTTGAGTGGCTTTCTTTTGAAGGAGAGGTTGTCATTGCCAATAAAGAAGAGGAGCTGGATTGGAGGCAACAGTTCATAGATTACTTGAACACTGATAAACTACCTCAAGAGAAATTATAAGCCCATCATGTGGAATAGAGAGCTCTATCCCATGCTCTCGTAGATGTCACCTTGTATTGACGGTCTTTCGATCAAATGTGATTACTCTATTTAGACAAACACGAAGCCCATAGGATCATGACCAAGGTACATTCAGGTTTATGCGGAGTGCATCAATCTAGTCTGAAGATGAAAGCAAAGATCAAGAGACTAGATACTATGCCTTTGATGATTATGATCACATGAGGTGGGAGATGCCATCTGTGTACGGTGATCCTACATCAACCACCCAACATTCTACATCCTACATTGGCCTCATGGCCATTTGAGTGTTGGGGTACATAGGGTCCTATCGATCCTTCTTCTTCCAAGGTCATCGCTCATCTTAGCCACCGACTACTTTTCCAAGCAAAAGCAATCCCACTCGTGAGAGGTCAAACACATGTGTTTTTAGTTTTAGAACCATATCATATATAGTTCGGGCCTCGATGAATTATATCGATAATGCATTCAAAAGCACCAAGATCAGCTTAAGACATAGTATAGATTGGAGATACTCCACCATCTATCCCTAGCAAATGGCCTAGGCATTCAACAAAACTCTCATCCAAATAATAAAGAAGACACTTGATGACAAGATATGGCATGAGGTTGAAGCTTGTGGCATATAACACATAGAACTCAATTCACTCCCCATTCTCCTTAGTGTATTCAAGCATCCACCATTAGAAGTTCAACTCCCATCACTAAGGATAGTAATGGGTAGCAAGATCACTACAGAGCAGAATGCAAAGTTGCGATTAGAAGAGCTTGAAAGTTTGGAGGAGAGACGCCTACGGGCATGCCAAAATCTCGAGTTGTACAAAGCCAAAATAATTCAAGCTCACAATAAGGGGTCCACCCCTAACTTCCAAGTAGAGAGCTTGTCCTAGTTATAAGGAGACCAATTATTTGCCTCAAAAAAGATGGGAGGCAAGTTTGAACCCACTTGGGAAGGCCCTTTCGTCATAGAAAAGGCCTACCAAGCAGGATCCTATCAGCTCATGGACTATAAAGGGGAACACTCGATGCTTCCAATTAATGGGCTCTATTTGAAGAAATATTACCCATAAAACATGTTTGAAAATAATTATCATCAAAAGAATAAAATTTCATTTCAATTCATCAAAATCTTCTCTTCTTTCAAAGCGTTGTCTGCCACGACGTGTTTAGGATAGGTGTAAGATAACCCGAGAGGCATCCTATCCCTCTTTCATAATAAGAACATAATCAAACACAATACCCCAATGCTACTAGAATAGGTGTGAGAGAACTTAAGAGACATCCTATTTTGACTAGCACAACTAAGTTAAGTGTGAGAGAACCCAAGCAGCATCCTTTCTTAGTGGAATCACAACTGCCATCCATGGCACCATCTCATCAATTCCCATTGTGTTTTAGGATAGGTGTGAGAGAACCTAAGAGGCATCGTATTCCTTCTAACATAAACACAAACAAACACAAACACATATATTTTGTCTTGGGCTATTTTGATGTGGGAGAAAGCCCCCTGTGACACTCTCTCATTAGCTGCTTTAGGTCGGGCTAACATTCTACCATGCTAGTATGTCACTCCAGTGGTCATTTTTCTGGTGAATGTGAGTTCCTGCACTTTCTTCCTGACTTGACCAATGCAAACCAATGAGCACCTTTTTAGTTTGGTAGGCTTCACTGCCCCACCAGTAAGCTACCTCATGTTGATTTTGTTTAAGAAGATGTGAGTCCCCATGCTTTCTTCTTGAACTAACCATCATGATCTGACTAGGTCGAGTATACCTGAGGTTTAGGATAAGTCCCCCAGAGGCTCCTTTTCTTTTAACTACTCTTGAGTTGATATAAGTCCCCTATGAAATTCACTCAAGTCCCTAGTCGGATAACACCGCCAAGTCGAAGAGACTATCCCAATCAATTCCATTATAGGAGGATGTGAGTCCCCGATGCTTTCTTCTAGATTGTTGCAAACCAATGACACCTTAGGTTGGTTGATGTTTGCTATGCTAACAGTGACTCACCCAGTGGATACACCACTCTTGGCAGATGTGAGTCTCTGCGCTTTCTCCTTGAGTTGGCCACTGAATATCTATAGATATTATCTTCTCTAGGGTTTTGGATAAATCCCTTAGTTCTCCCTGGGTATTCTACTTGGATCATCCTTTGTGACCCCATTTAGACACGGTTACTTTGGATTGAGCCCCTCTTTCCTAGTACCCCCATGGTTGGAATTTGTTTAGCGGATGCACATATTCTCTCTTGGTTCAATAAATCTGAGATAGGTCTAGGCTGATATAAGCTTCTTCTTAGTATGATTCCTCGTGAACCAATAGGGTCTATAATAAACAAACAAAATAAAATAAACAAATTATTCTCTTGTGGATTAAGAATTCAAGGCCATAGTGGCCCATTTCCTAAGCATGCATCCTATCTTTAGGGCAGTGTTAGCAAAACTCCCTATAGGAATTGTTTGACTATGCTTGAGTTGAGATAAGTCGCTAGGTCGACACTCTCTCCATAGTTGCCCTTAGGTCAGGTTCAATCTATTTTGTCACAAATAGGTTGCCTCAACAGTCATTTCTCTTTGGAAGATATAAGTCTACTACACATTCTTTTTAGCATGACTATCGCAAACTAATGAGTAGCCCTAGGTTGGGTTGACATGATACCTCGCTAATGTGTCACCCCAGTGGTCTTTTATTCAGTAAAAATGTGAGTCCCTGTGATTTCTTCCTTGAATTAACCATTGCAAACCAAAGGCCACCCCTTTGGTTGGATAGTTCTCCCTCCGGGAAGTTACTCCTTTGATTGGTAAATCTAAGTTCAAAACATGACCCCTACTAGTTTCTATCACAAACCGATGGGATCATCAAAATAATTAAAAATAAAATTAATTTGACTATCTTTGAGGATTTAAGTCCCTGAGGCATTCAGTCTGAGTGGTCGTTGATTTGTTGCACAAGCAACCAATCAACCCAATGGTTCCTTATTTTGGAAGATGTGAGTCCCCGCACTTTCTTCTTAACTTGACCATTGCAAACTTAAAGGCAACCCCTTTGGTTGGATAGTCCTACTATGTGGTTGGTAGATTATCCCTTTGGATTGGTAAATTTGAAGTAGACCAAGGCCAACATGGCCCTACCACCCCATTGAAATAGATGGGATCCATCAAAATAATTAAAAAAAATAAAATTAATCTTGACTCTTGACGATTTAAGTCCCCAAAGACATTCAATAATACCCTAGGTCGTTTGATTTGTCACTATCAACCATCACCTGGTTCCTTGTTTTGGAAGATGTGAGTCCACACGCTTTCTTCTTAACTTAACCATTGCAAATTGAAAGCCACCCTTTTGGTTGGATAGTCCTACTATGTGGTTGGTAGACTACCCCTTTGGATTGGTAAACTAAGACCCCTACCTACTTAGTGCGTCCATCATAAACGATGGGATCCATCAAAAATATTAAAAATAAAATTAACTTTGATTATCTTTGAGTGATTTAAGTCCCCAAGGCATTCACTCAATAATCAACCTGGTTCAATCCATTGCCTATCAACCAATCACCCCAAAGAATCGATCCCTACTTTGGAGGATGTACTACACTTTCTTCCTAGTAGATGCACACCAAAGGCAACCCTTTTGGTTGGATAGTCCTACCATGTGGTTGGTAGACTACCCTTTGGATTGGTAAATCTGAAGTTAGGCCAACATGGCCCTACTCATGATCCATCAAACCAATAGGTCCATCTCAAAATTAAAAAAAAAAAATCTAAAACAATTCAACCCTCCCTAGTGGAGTCAAATAAAAACAAAAAAAATCAAATCAACCAATAGTCAAATCAAATCAACTTCTCCTGAGATGCAAAAGTTCTTCAATCTCACTAATTACACAACCTCTTTCCTTAGTGGATGACTTGAACTTGCTCCCCAGTGGAGAGTTCACTTTTCATCCCTAGGAGCACCAAATCAACAAATCAAATCAAATTTCTCCCATTTAAATCAAATCAAACCTCTCATCCCCAGTGGATGACTTGAACCTTTTCTGGAAGGTTCACATACTCATCCCTAGTGGATTCCTCCTTCACTCTTATTGACATGAGTAGAGTCACATTGCACTAAGCTCTTGATTCTTCTACACCTTGGGTGGGAGTACAGTGCTTATGATCATTTGATGTTGTTGATCTCAATATTCAATACGCTATGCCTTGTCACCACCACACCTATTGGGTGCTTTGTTGACCTCATTTTAGAATGAGTTTCAACCTTCCATCTTAGACATAGGACTCCTCTTAGACACTAAGAGTTCTTAGTCTTAAGACACTTCTGATTAGGTGAACACTTAACCTAACCCTGAGACTTAGAAGAGTTAGCCATGGAATAGGTCATGCCTGGGTGTAGAAAACTTTACCCTATAGCTTGAACCAAATCCTTACTTCCTCTTTCTTCAAGTCAAACTTTCAAATCAACTCAAATTCAAATCAACTTCAAATCAAATCAACTCAAACTCAAATCAACTTCAAATCCAAATCAAACTCAAATCAATTCAATCAAATCAAACCTTAAATCAATTCAATTTTTCTCAAATCATGAATCAATTTAAATGATTATCATCAATTCTAAATCCAAAATCTTCCTAAGCTCCTTTGTTTTCATCTTATGTACTTAGCTTAAATCAAATCCAAATCATTTTAAATTCAAAAGATTTTCTCATAACCCATTTATATTCTCATTCATATTCACAAATATAAATGAAATATAAATTCAAATAACCAAAACCAAATTTAAAAGTCAAATCCAAATCTAATCAAAATCCAACTTAAATCCTTCAAGTCAAATTCTTGAACTTAACCAAATCAAACTCAAATCATCCCAAACCTTTGATTTTCTTCAAACAATCAATCCTTCAATCATAAAAACCAAAATAAATCATAAACTTCAATCATAAAACCAAAAAAATTCAAAACTCAAACCCAAATCAAACCCATGTTCATCCTTTGAACTTGAAATTATTCAAATGAATCAAAACCCATTTGACTCCAAATCACTTGATATATTTATATTTCATCAGTCCATATGTGAGTTAAACTAAAATCAAGCCTTGACCAAACCAATTGATCCACTTAAGCCGCTTGACCCAAGTGATCTAAAACACCTTTGAGTCAAATTCTAATCCTACCCAAATTAGATTGAACTAAGCCCATCTAAGCCTCACATTGTGAGCAACAATCATCATGGGATGATCAATCACTCAAATTTGGTCAAACCAAGTCAAACCTAGCCAAATTGATTGCAACCAATGGGTCAAATTCATTCTAAATCACTTGTTGAACTTGACCAAAGCCTCAATTGGCCAACTAGACCCAACCTAGCCCAATTGACCATGAACCCAACTTGACCTAAAAGGTCAAATCAACTTGAAATTTAACCAAACCAAAATTGATTGAAACCAAAGCTTGCAAAAAATATTTCAAATTCAAAGCTAAACCAACCCATGACCTCCTATCAATAAAATGGGTCAAATTGTCAACTTGACCCATTTGACCTAAGTGAACTCAAATGAACCAAAAATAAATTAAATAAACCAAACCAATGATATCAAATCCCAAATGATCATTTGAACTTGACCTAACCCATGGTTTGACCAATTTGACTAATTATTGACTTGACCCAAGTTTTGACCTAAATGGGTCAACTTGAGCCAAATCATATCAAATAAACTCCAAATTCATTGAAAATTGGCACAACCCATTTTTCAATCATTTCAAATCTACCTAAATCAAAATCAAAGCCAAATGAACATTTTACCTAGGTCAGTAACCTATGGCCAAATTCCACTTGGAATTTGGTCAAATCCTTTCATGGCCACTTGGCATCCTCCTAGTGGACCATTTGGACACCAAGGGTGGTGCACACCCAATGGGTTTGGGTCACAAACCCAACCGGCCAAATGACCACCCCATTCAAAATTCTCCACATGGATCACCTTCCACACTCATTTTAACCCATGTGCACCTCCACACTCCCACTCCTCTGCCAAAACCAAACCACATGGAGCTCCTAATAACCTAAACAACCTATTCAATTAGTTCAATTTGATTAAAATGGAAGGCACCATCGATCCAAGTGAGGGAGATATACTCCCTCATTCCAATTCACTCATCTTATTGATTCAATTGAGCTCAAAGGATCAAAGCACCCACAAGCTTCCCAAGTTCTTAAGCTCATTCATTTTCTCTCTCGATTTTTTTAATAAAAAATAAGGGAGGTAGGAGAACTTACTCATCAATCAAAAGTCCAATTCTTGCAAGCACCATGAGGCAAGTTCTCATCCAAAGCATCCCAAGTCTCCAAGAAAGCCTACCAACAAAGCCATTTAAAGCAAGTCAATTGGAAGATCCACAACAAATTGAACCTTCAAACCTTCAACTGGGCTTCATCTCCACTAGACGAAGCTACCACAATGGTTGGAAGCACTGATAGCCTCGATGGTATGATTCAAAATCAAGCTTGGTTAAAATTCTTGGTCCTTTGTGAAGGAATTGTAATCCCATTGAATTTCCATCTGATCTCTTCTCTGCTTAGATGGTGTGGGTTGAATCAGCTATCCAACTCAAGTGAGCTGGATCAAGCCATGGGATGGATGGCTCCGCCTCTCATAAAGGCGTGGGATGAATCATGGACCATCCATCTCATGTTTTGGATGGATGATCCCGACAGTAGATCCATTGATTTAATCATAACCATAGTTTTATCAACCATCTTGATCCTGATGACCCAAGAGAAAGCGCGACCAACATCTGATGATTTGACAACTTAAATAATCCCATCGCCACGTGGAAAGTGCCGTCGGTCATGGCCTCGGGGATTAGTTATATAATTAGGGCTATTTAATTATCCCTTAATCACAAAACTTCATAAATTCATAATTAAATGTAAAAAAAAAAATGCAAACTCAACTCATTTTAAAGATAATTCAGAGGAATAATATAAAATTATTTCTAATTGATTTTGAATAGTGAATTTTCTTAATTTAATAACCCTAATTACTCTAATCATTTCAATTAATTCCAAACTCACATGTTTAGGGGATGACTTACCTCCCTAATTTTCTTGGAATTTATTAATGAGTTAATTAGGAAATCAATTAATGAATCACCCTCTTAATAATTAAGAGTAATTAAGCATGAATAGTAGTTTAATCAATTAAGATAATTAAACATTATTTTAAGTGGATGAGGTTTATGGAATGGGTTTGGGGTATTTTCCTAAGTTATTCTCTAAACCCCTTTCTTCTTAATCCAAATATTTAAGATTAATCCACTAATGATCTACTTAATTTAGCTTAATCAAATTTTCAAAATCAATCTAACTTAATCAATCTTTCGGTAGATCTTAGGTGTTCAAAAGCCTAAGGTAAATTTAAGGAAATCATTTCCAACTCACATGTGTGGAAGGTTATGAAAGTACTTAAACCTTATTTAATTAATTAAAAATTGTGAGCCAATTGCATTAGGCCCCTTTCTTTCTAGTGCATTGCTGATTTAAATTCCATGTTGCATATATATGTTGGCTCATAATTATTAGGTTAATTATGTTAAAGTGTGTGTAAGGGGTAATTAATGGACTTAATCTACACCTTAACCTAAACAAAACATAAAATCAACTTAATGGTTCTAAAATTAAACTAAATCAATTCACACATGGGGAAAATTAGGACCAACAAACTTTTTCACATTTTTAAATCAAACTCAAAACAAAAAATAAATCCCTTTAAAGAAATTTGATTTTTTAAATGATCTTATTTCATAAGATTATCTTTAGGAATTAATTAGAATGAAAGTTACATGCTTACATCACTTTATTTCTTTCCAAGCATGCTAAATGTTGTGTGCCATATGAAAATCATGCATTCATATCTTTTAAAAAAATCAAAATAAATGAAATGTTTTCTTTATGTCAAATTGCATGTTTTGGCTAAAGTAAGAATATGAGTGGCTATTATCACTATTAAATCAAAAATTACTTTCAAAACTTATAAATTAAAGGTCATAAATGAAAGTATGCTACTTATAAAAACTTATAAGCTTGCATGTGATTATAGCATAAAATGTGTTTTGTGATTTTCTTGTCTTTTCTTAACATAAGTTTGTATAGGATTTGAAAAGTGTATAGTTCATTTGAAAAGAATATAACACTTGCTTAAATACATTCCTATACACTTCTATGTTATGACTTAAGAATGATCTTCACATTTACACTTGTAAATTGCATAATCCAAAATCCAATAAATAAACTTAAACCTTTCGCATGATTCTTCATCTATTTATTTTCTCTTTGTACATGCACATGTATTTAAGAAAAGTGATATATTAGTTTGGACATCCCGAGGTAGCGAGGCTTTAAGTAGCCCTAAGAAGGTCTTGTACCTTACACCTGGTAGAAAATAATAATGGTGTCACTCACTTATGTCTTATACATATAAATGTGCATTTGATTAATGGATAAAAAAGATCCCCTTCTTTTCTACTTAATAAAATCATGCATTCATAAAACATCCAAATTTTCTTAAGCAATATCACTTTGCATTCATCATTAAGGTGTGCTAAAACCTTACATTGCATGTATAGATATGCTTAGGATCATTTCATATGCATGATACACATGTTGGAAAGAAATAAAAGGTTGTGTATTTGTGAGTAATTTACCTTAATTAATCTTAAAATGCCTTTCTTATTGAATAGGTTTATTTAGAAAATCTAAACTTAGGATTAATTAAAACATATAATAAAACATTCACTAAAAATCATTAAATGAATCTACCTTAGAAATTACTTAAGGTAGGAGGAAAGAGAAGTTCTCTCTCTTTTCCTCTTTTACAACACTTATTAATTATGTAGGTTCATTCAAGCCAAATAAAATCATCAAAATAAAATTAACAAATCAACTAAATCACTTAAATGAAACCACCCTCTAAGTTGAATCCTTCACACTTAAAAAATTCTAACCTTAACCCTAGCTAAGACATGCCACACAAGCCTTAAATGGCACACACATTAGGCTAAGTCACCATTTCTAGCTCTATGTTAGGGTGATGCATAGTTTGATGCTTGATTTTATTTTATGATGTAATGTTTTAGACTGGTTATTAGGGTGCATCTGCGTAGATTGGATGATAAGATGATCTTAGTCTAATCATTATCTTCTGTATGGGATTGTGCTTAAGTGGCGTTGTAATAAAAATATAAATGCTTTTGCATGTTGTTTATACCCTAAGCATAATCCAAATTAGAATTGGTTACCCTTATGTATGTATAATTTATTTATATATATGCTTGGGTATTTAGCTAATCTCTATTTTGTTGGTTTAGTTAGATTTACTTTCCCATTTTCATGTAATTTTGCAATTAAGATTTGGAATAATGTTATGGGGATTAGGATGAACATTGGTTAAGACTATGTACCATGTGAAGCCTTGGAGCAACACATCCCAACCAACCAAAAGAAGAAAAGAAGAAATAAGAAAGAAGAAAGAAAAAAAGAAAGAAGGAAAGAAATGAAGAAATGAAGAATGAAGAATGAAGACCCCCATAACATGAATTATTTCTAAATTGTAATTAATTCATTTATAATCATGGTTGTATAAAGGTAGAGCTTAAATACCCATTCCTTTTCAGGTTTGTGTGGTGGAGCCCGACTACAATGACCTTTTATTCTTTTGTGCTAGCTTTAGAAATTATTCGATGTTTGTTTAGCTTGTGCATTAAGATGGCATATTTTTTTTAATTTCTTCATTGATTGATGAATGACCTGGATGTGATTAGGCTCTTAGGAAAAATAAATTTTCTATCCAATTAATCAACTCAAAATTAAAATTAACAACTCATAATCTCACCTAAAGCCTAGGATATAAATCAAGATAAAAGATTTAGCAACCCTTAGGATGTTGTATGTTCATCATGCATAAAAAACATCTTGCTTCACTCTTGCTTATGGAGGGCTTCCACCTTTGCTAGGAAACTTGGCTTGACCTTTGAAAGCCATGGTGGAAATACACCTCCTTCTTGCTAATTTTGGCCCATGACCAATTTCTCATGCATTAGGCATATGAATCCAATAGACCGTGTCAAATAAATTATCCAAAAATAAAAATAAAACTTAACAAAAACTTGCATTAGATTTAAGTCATTTTTCATGCCCTACATGATCTAGTCTCTTAAGGAGTGTGTTTAAGGACTTAGTCTCTCTTTAAATAAATAACATCCTAGCTATATCTTGCAAAAGCATAAGACTCCTACATGTATTTAAAATGTAGTGGAATTAGCGACCACCCTAGCTTTAAGTCCAACAGTTAAGTAGTTTATCCTCTCTTGTGGAGGTAAAACTTATACCCATTTTTGCTTTAGATTTAGGTCATGCCTTGGACCTCACCAAAGCTCCTTAGATTTAAGTTTAGAGGTTGCTGTTTCCCTTCGTGGGCTACAAGCATAAATCCACACCTCTTAGGCATTTCCATGATATTGTGTTTATTAATTGTAAGCCCTAGATTTCTAATAAAAATTCAACTCAAATAATTAACTCTCTTCAAATTTCAAAAATATAAAGCCCAACCATATGATAGTTTGAGATGTTTACTAGTCTTCCTAGTATCATAAGCATCCCTTACTCATCTCCTTTTTGTTTCAATAATAAATCCCTCATCTTGATCAATCCCACTTGATCTTCTTAAAATAATTAATTGATTGATAATTCTATCTTTGAAATATTTGGAGACAACGATCATTTACCTTAATCAAGAGTATTCTTAAGGAATCTCATTCCTTAGATAATTAACTATTTTATCTCCATGGAACTTAACAACCCAATTTAAAATAAACCATGATTTTCTTTTTCATGTAAAGTAGGGGAAGAATCAGTACATCAAGACCATACTTAGGAGTCCTCATTAGGTGATTAGGTCTATTGTAGGATAGTGACTTCTATCTATCGAGATAGTACATCATTCCTCAATGTCATACCCGATCACCCTAATAAGAACATCTGTGGATCTACGTGTTATCAAAATAATAAGAATGTTTATTTTTGTTTTCATTTATTTTTTAAAAGGCAGATGAAGATAAAAAAAATTCACCACGCTAAGCTAGTCAACATCCTTTAGGTTTTAGGACCTCACTCTGTGTAGGTCTTAAAACTTCTATTGGGTCTCCCAATAGGTAAAAATAAATTAACCAAACTAAAGAAGATGAGAAAATTTTTTTAGAACCTCTTTACCATCCTGTTGGTGAGACAAGATTCATCCCATAATAAATACTTTACAAAAATATTATTTTCAAAAAGTACTTTTCAAATTAATTAAAAGTCACATGACAAAAGATTTGCATAAAATTTTCAAAAAGATTTAAAGATAACCAAACTCTATTTAACAATATCTATAATTGTTACATGGAGGTTCTTTTCAAATCAAATAATTTTAAATCCCTTATTCAAAAAGCACATTTTTGAAAATAGCTATCTCCATTTCGACATACCTAGGTTTGTTGGATGAAGATCCTTTTTTCAAAGAAAATCATGACATAAAATTGAATTCCATTTAGCACATTCTGTGCTAAGTTGAGTTTCCTTAAAGCAATATCACACAAAAAAAATCCCATTTTTTAAAACCAATAAATTCCATTTAACATGCATAAAGTTTTTAAGTGGAACTCCCATTTTCAAAAAAAAAAAAATCACCCAAAAAATAAAATCAAAGCCCATTTGAATTCCATTTGACACAGCCAGATTTGTCAAATGATAATTTCCCCTTTCAAAAATCAAGACAAATTAGACTCTACTTAACATACCCATATTTGATAAGTAGAGTTCCATTTTTCTAAAGAAAATCAAAACACATTTAAATTCCATTTGACATACACAAATTTGTTAAATGAGAATTCCCTTTTTCAAAAATCAAAACAAATTGGACTCTATGTAACATACCCACATTTTCTAAGTATAGTTCCCTTTTCGAAGTCACAAACAAATCAAAGACACTTGAACTCCATTTGACATACACAAATTTGTTAGATGAGAGTTCCATTTTTCAAAATTAAAAATAAATTATACTCTATTTAACATACCACATTTGTTAAATAGAAGTTCCCCTATTTCAAAATAAAAGAAAACAAACTCATCAAATACACTTGAGCCTTACTTACCATACCCAAATTTGTTAAGTAAATGTCTCATTTTTCAAAATAAAAAAAAATTACATCAAACACATTTGGGACTAACTTAGCATACCTAAATTTGCTAAGTAAGGACCCCATTTTCAAAACAACTTAAATACATGACTCACATTATCACAAACAAACACAAATGCTTTTGAATATTTTGAAGCATACACTTGAATCTCACTTAGCATACCCAAATTTGGTAAGTGAAGATTCCAAAATCAAATTTTCAAACAAAGGATAAAACAAAACAAATTCATCTCCAAAGTCTCTCCAAATGAACAAACCCCATCCAACATACCCAAATTTGTTGAATATGGGTTTTTACAAATTAGAATCAAATCTTATGGCAAAGACTCTCCTCAAATCTCTTCAATTCAATGAACCCCACTTAGCATACTTATATGTGTTAAGTGTGGGTTCAAAATTTCAAGTTAATATCAAAAATCAATTTTTAAAGACAAAAATCCAAACAAGGGTTTGACTCAGTTATGTTTCAAGAAATACATTACCAACATAGTCTTCAATTTATTCTACCTAAAAAAGTTCATTTTCATTTTCTCTTTGTAGATTTTTGATCCAATATCATGATGACCACCACCACACATATGATTCATTTTGACAGTGGTTTTGAGGTAGTTTTGATCACTTGTGAGGGGCCAACACTCACCACTATTAGTAGGGAGGATTTCAGAACCATGTTTCTTTGACTTACTATTGAATTCCCTTTGAAGAGGAATGAAGGTTCCCACAAATAATTTCATAGTCAACACCGTTCCCACTAGTTTAGTTAGTTGTCCTTACCATTTCCCTAAAGCAAGACCTCTTCACATTTACTTCTGAAGGCTATCTTGGTTTTAGATTGTATCTTACCTTGAGGTTATAGCTCTTGCTCACCCACACTCAATGTTGTAATAAAAATAGAAAGATCGCACATCAATGAAATGAGAGAAGAAGCCTCCCACATTGCCAAAGAGGGCTCTCCATGTGAGGTTTCCCCTTTCTTGGGTGGTAGCAAATTCCACTTCATGGAGGGGAGGATGTAGGAGGATCAGACTACCTCCACCACCAAATTTCGAAGCAGGCATCTAGAAGGAAGCATCTAGTCTCGTGATAAATTTCTTCGCATTGGCGAGCCTATTACATGAGTCAGCATTGTTTGACTTGAGTGATCAAGAATGATCAAATTAAGGGAGCCACCATGGATGAGCTCAAACCAAGAGGGCAAGAGGAAATGAGGTATGCAGATCAAATTTGTTTCTAAAAATCATCTAATAAATATAGTGTTGAACACATCACCGTCTTGGAGGAGAGTTCAGAAGATTATGACATCTGTTTCATCCACCATCAAGCTATGCCCACCATCACCTATTCAAGTTTTCCACAGTGGATCTTGGTTGTGATCGAGAGACATGCCCATGGTGATCCGGATGGATGATCCCATCCATCTATCATGAGGTGAGGTTGAGTTCTCTATTTGGCCTTCCACTTATGCTGGCAAGAAGTCAACCTGTGTCATGGTTGTACCACCATTACAATAGGAAAGGGAAATGACACCCCAAGTGACCCTCCTAGTGAGAGCATCCAATCAAGATGCTGCATTGAGTCATGAGCATAGTCTTATTCCATCATTTGTACTGTTGTGAGTAGGAGACCGTTCTTTAGACGACATCCTAGAAATTTACTTTGCTGAGAAGAAGTAGCTTCTTGAGAGCAATCACTCGGATCAAGAAGATAGTAGGGTAACCTTCGACCTCGATGAGGATGATCTATTTGAGACTTAGTCTTTGATACCTAAGGATCCCTTCTGACATCATAGAAGGTATTGTGGTTGAAGAGGATGAAACCACTCATTCAACCCAACACCTCATTCAAAGTCTAAGAGTATCTAGAATGGAGAGGAGGATTGAAGACCTATTAGCAGAAATTCTTGCACTACAGAACCAAGCCCCGATTTTATAGCCCAGTCCTATAGAGGCTGATTGGCTTTCACCAACATGTTTTAGATCCTCCCAAGAGTGCAACTTTCGTGGATCAAGATAGTGGCCAGATAGAAATAGATAGTACCCCGAAAAGGACATCAAACAAATGGTGAAATAGCAAGTGAGGAAAGCGTTGGTGCAAGCCTGGGGGTACCTCATTCGTTCCAAAAGGTAGACACTACCTAGAGGAATTTGACATAGTTCAGTATCCCAAAGGGTTTGTGCCACCTTCTTTCAAGATTTTGATGGCAGTGGGAACCCTCGGTAACATATAACACACTTTAAAATCTGCTATTGCAATGCTGGAGGTAGTTTATTAGAGATTGCATTTGACTAGTATGCTGAACTACCCAATAGTTCAGTGAAAATATTTACTAAGTTAGAGCAACTCTTTATCAAGAGGTTTGTTAGCATAAAGTAATGTGGCACAACAAATCCAATGAGTCCCTTGTTGATTACATTTGTTGACCTCATTGATGAGCTCTCAACCTCCATCTTATACAAGACTCTTATACTTTAAGAGATCCTTAGTCTTAAGACACATCTAGTGATTGGACACTCAACCCAGCCTTAGAGACTTAGAAGAGTTAGCCATGGAGGTCATGCCTTAGGGTGTTAGGAAAATTTGCACCCTATATCTTGAACCACATTCCTTACTTCCTTCCTTCAAGTCAAACTTCAAATCAAATCAACATCAAACCTAAATCTTAATTGATTTCTCCCAAACTCAAATCAATGCCATGATTGAAACCCATGATTGAAACTTATGATTGAAAAATTCAAATCTTCCTAAGTCCTTTAATCCCCTATTAAGGACTTAGCCTAAATCATGTTCAAATCAATTCAAACTCATGAAATTTTCTCACAACCTATTTATATTATTATTTATAGTCACATATATAAATGAAATATAAATTCAAACCAATCAAACTAAACTCAAAATTTAAATCCAAATTCTAAATCTTTCCTAAATCACTTTGATTTTCTCTTAATGACTTAGCCTAGATCATGTTCAAATCACCACAAATCCTTGAAATTTTCTCATAACCCATTTATATTCTCATTTATATTCACATATATAAATGAAGTATAAATTAAAATAACTAAAACTAAATCTATAAATCAAACTCAAATTCAATCAAAATCCAACCTAAGCCTTTCAAGTCAAAATTTTGAACTTAGCCAAATCAATTTCAAATCAAGCCAAACCCTTGATTTTCTTCATGATTCAATCAATCCTTCAATCATGAATCCAAATATAAACATAAACTTCAATCACCAAATCAAAACTCAATTCAAAAAATCAAACTCAAGTCAAACTCATGTTCACCCCTTGAACTTGAAATTGTCAAATGAATCAAAACCCATTTGACTTCAAACCACTTGCAAATGGATTTATATTTCAATCATAAGTCCATATGTGAGTTCAATCAAACTAAAATAAAGCTTTGACCAAGCTATTTGACTCACATAAGCTCACTTGACCCAAAGTGACCTAAAGTACCCTTATGAGCCAAATTCTAATCCTAATCAAATTGGATTGAACTAAGCCCATCTAAGCCTCACATGATCAACAATCATCAAGATGATCAATCACTCAAATTGGGTAAAACCAAGTCAAACCTAAGGGTTGACCAAGTCAACATTTAGCCAAAATGAAACCCAATATAGCCAAAATCCACCATAGGCTAAATGGTTTGAAACCAATGATCTAAGTTCATTCATGATCAATGTTTGAACTTGACCAAATCAACATTTGACCCTAACCTAGCCCAATTGACCACTTGACCCAAGTTGACCAAACTTAACCTAAAAAGTCAAAATGTGTCAAAACTTGATCTAAGCCAAATTGATTGAAACTAATGGGTCAAGTTCATTCCAAAATGATTGTTGAACTTGACCAAAGCCTCAATTATCCAACTAGACCCAACCTTGCCCAATTGACCTTGAACCCAACATGACCTAAAGGGTCAAATTGAGACAAATTCAAACTTAACCATAATTGATTGGAAAAAAAAGATATCAATCCATTTTATATGACCTACCAAACATGAACCAACCCATGACCTAACCCAAATAGGTCAAATTGGTCAATTTGGTCAACTTGACCCATTTGACCTAAATGAACTAAATTGAACCAAATTCAAACCTAAACTAAATTGAATCAAACCAAAGCCACCAAAATATTTTAAATAGTCATATGAACTTGACCCAACCCTTGGTTTGACCCAATTTGACCAATTCATCAACTTGACTGAAGTTGACCCATTTTGATCTAAATGGGTCAGCATGAGCCAAATCATATCAAACCAACTCCAAATTCAATGAAACTTGGCCTAACCCATTTTCAAACATACCAAACATGCCCAAATTGAAATCAAGGTCAAATGACCATTTTAACCCTAGGACATAGGGTAACCCAAAATCAAAACCACTTGGAATTTGGTCAATTCCTTTTCATGGACACTTGGTATGCTCTTAGTGGACCAAATGGTCACTAATGGACCGGCACATGACCCAATGGGTTGCCAAACCCAAAATAACTTTTTGAAATTGGCCACATGGAATCCTCCTCCACTTGATTTAAGCACATGAGCACCTCATCCACTCCTCCTCCGCCAAAATCAATTCAAGGACACCAACCTAAACCCATTGCATAAGCTCAATTGGATTAACATGGCAACCACCTTCACGGCCATTCGATCCTTCAAGGGAGACATATACTCCCCCTAATTCAATTCAATCTTCACTTTATCATATGAAGCCAAGGAAGCCGAGGAGCCATTGCCAAGTGATCCCAAGCTTCCCAGAGCCTATTTAAATTTTCCATTTTTGAATTTCTCTAAATCAAAAATAGGGGAGCTCAAGTGGAAATCCAACTTGATCCATACTTTAAACCGACCTAATTCCTCCTTTGAGCACCCTCAGAGAATCAAGCTGAGTTCACCCAAGCTCTTTCCCAAACTTTAAAGGCAAGGAAGGATCTACTTCAATCAAGATCGAGCCCAAGTGCAAGAGGAGTTAGCCCATAGGAGGATCTACCCAATCTCAGAGCCTCTAAACTTCAACAGAGCTTCATCTCCACTAGATGAAGCTTCTCCAAGAGAATCGAGCACTGGTGGTGAGGTTAGCCATTAAACCGAGCTTAAATTCAATGTGGTTTGGTCCTTTGTGAAGTGAAGTGTCATCCCATGAAATTCTAGCCATTAGATGTGATTCCCTTTCCCTTTAGATAGTGTGGGTTGAGTTTCAATCTAATATGAGCTCAATCAAGCTCGGATCTTCTTCTAAAAGATGGATGGTGTCCATTCCTCATTGAGAAGATAGGGAAGGATCATGGGCCATCCATCTGCGCATTTTGGATGGACAGCTATGATTAAAACACATAGCATCCATGTTTTATCCCTTTAGATTCGCCCGATCCTTGATCGATGAGGAGAAAGTGTAGCCACATGCACTACAATGTGATTATTTTAATATCCAATCCCATCACACTACATGGAAAGTGCAGACCGCATCAGCGGCCCACGTAGCGCCGATGGGATTAAATATTTAATTAGGCTATTAAATGTTTTAATTAATCATGGAAACTTCTTAAATTTATATCTAAGCCTAAAAAAATTAGAAAATATGAAATAAATTATATTGGATAGATAATTGAATATAGAATAATCTAAAAATAATTTCAATGAATTATGAATAGTGCTTTTCTCTAAATTTGGATTTCATTGAGAATGTTATTTTGCTAATTACCCCTATTTACTCCATTGATTAATATTTTGTGCATAATTAGTGGGATGACTCCTGCCTCCCCTAATTTTTTTGGGATTTATTGGTGGTTGAATTAGGAAAATTGCTAGTTCATTCCTTAATCACTCTCTTAATATAATTAAGCTTAATTAAGAGCATAATTAGTGGTTTAGCCCTCTAATTAAGTAAATTAAGTTTTGATTAAGTGAATATGAGGTTTATGGAATAATTTTGGGTTGTTTTCTTTAAGATATTCCTTAAACCCCCTTTTTCTTTCTTAATCCAACCTTAATTAAGGGTTAATTCACTAATTACCCCCTTAATTAATTTCATAAAATTCTAAAACTTTCTAGAACTCAATTAATCTATCTTGGGTAGATGCTTAAGTGTTCATTAACCTAAGTACATTAAGGAAATCAAAACCCAACTCACATGTGTGAGAGGGGTTATGAAAGTACTTAAATTAAACCCCTTAGTTAATTAATCATGAGCCAATTGCATTAGGTACCTTTCTTAGGTGCATTGATTTAAATTCTTGTGTGGTTTTATGTCATCTCATTGGCTCATAATTATTTGATTAAGTATGCTAAGGTGGTGTAGGTAAAGGGATAATTAACACACTTAATTCATACTTTAACCTAACCATAGCTTAAAATTAATTTAATCACCTAAAAATTAAACTAAATTAATAAACATATGTGAAAATGGGTTAAGAACAGAAAACTCACCTCACATTTCTCAAATTAAATCAAACTCAAAACAAAATCAAACCTTCCTTAAAAATAAATTGATTTATTTTAAGCTTTCTTATTTCATGTGATTATCTTTAGGAATTAATTAGGGTGAATGTGTTTACATGCTTTCATCACTTTAGTTCTTTCCTAACATGCTAAATGTGTATTTCATATGAATTTCATGCATTCATTCTTTTCAAAATCAAAATGAAAGTGAAATGTTTTCTTTATGTCAAATTGCATGTTTTGGCTAAAGTAAAATATGAATGGCTATTATCACTATTACATTCAAAACTATTTTCAAAATCTATAAATCAAACATCCAAAATAGAAAGTGTGCTACTTACAATTTTTTATGAGGTTGCATGTGGATATGAATATGAAGATGTGCATATTGTAGCTTTCCTTCTCTTTTCTTTTAGCATAATTTTGAATAGGATTTGGCAAAGTGTATAGTTCATTTGAAAAGAATATAACACTTGCCTAATCTCATTGATATTCATTCCTATGCTATTACTTAAGAAGAACATCCACACTTGTACATATAAATTGCATAAGCAAAATAAATCAACAAATACAAACTTTTTGCATCTTTCTTTTTTCCATTCATTTCTTTTGTACATGTGTTTGTATTTAAGGAAAGTGGTATATTAGTCTTGATAACCCCAGAGTTTTAAGGCTTTAAGTAGCCCTAAGTAGGTCTTATACCTTATACCCCTGGTGCTAACAATGACATTGTACTCACTTATATCTTTCATACATGCATGTGTGGATGTGAAAAATGGATAAGAAAATCTCTTTTCTACTTAATGAAAATCATGCATCACAATGCACTCAAATTTTCTTAAGTAACTCACTTAGAATTTATCGTAAGGTATGCTAAACATTTCCATTTGTATGTTTAGATATGCTAAGGATTCATTCATATGCATGTTATACATGTTGGGAAAGAAAATGAAGTGATGTGTGTTTTGATTCACTTTATTTAATCTTAAAATGCCTTTCTTTTTGAATATGTTTGTTTAGGGAAAATATAAACTTGGGACTAATTAAAACACATAATAAGACATCACTAAACAAAATCAAATATGAATCTACTTTAGAAATTACTTAGGGTAGGGAAGGAAAGAGAAGTTCTCTTCCCTTTTTCTTCTCTCTATAACCTTTAGTAATTAAGTAGGTTCACTTAAACCAAAGCAAATCAACAAATAAAAATCACTCAAATCAACTAAACAGCTTAAATAAAACCTCCCTCTAAGTTGAACATCTTCACACTTAAAAAATCTAAACCTTAAAGCCAAAGCTAAGCATACCACACAAACCTTTTTAAAGCACACATATTAGGTTAAGTCGCCACTTCTAGCTTTAGGTTAGGGCGGTGCATGGCTTGATGTTTGCTTTTGTTTTGTGAATGGTAGGTTAGAGTGTATGTACATAGAATGAATGGTAGGATGATTTCTTTTAATTATTATTTTCAGCAGGGGATTGTGCTTAAGGGGCGTTGTAATAAAAATATAAGTGCTTTTGCTGTGCAGGTGCTTTTACCCTTAAGCATAATTCAATAGGTCAGGTGGACTTGGTTACCCATGTGTGGGGTGCTAAGTACAATATACATGCTTGGGATTTGAATGGTTTGTTTAGCTAATATCAATTTTATAGATGTTAATTAGATTTACTTTTCCTTTTCATATAATTTTTGTAATTAAGATTTTGGAATGAATGTTATGGGGGATTAGGATGAGCATTGGTCTTAAGATTACATCTTATGTATCATGTGAATCCTTTGGAGCAACTACCTTCCAACCATTCAAAAGAAGAGACCAAAAGAAGAAATAAGAAAGAAGAAAGAAAAAAGAAGAAAGAAGAAAGAAGAAAGAAGAAAGAAGAAAGAAGAAAAGAAGAAATGAAGACCCCCATAACATGAATTTCCTTGATTATAAATTAATTCATTTGTAATCTGGGTTGTATAAGGGTAGAGCTCAGCTACCCAATTTTATTTTTCAAGTTTGTGGGGTGATGCCCTAACAATAATGGCCTCTTATTATTTTGTGTTAGTTTTATAAAAATGTTTGATATTTTGTTTAGCTTGTGCATTAAGATGACATATTTTCCTAGTTTCTTTCTTGCTTGATGTATGGCCTTGATGACGATTAGGATCTTAGGGAAAAATAAATCTTCTACTAAATTAATCAACTCAAAATTAAAATGAACAACTCACAACCTCATTTAAAGCCTAAAATGAAATCAAGATAAAAGAATTATCAACCTTTAATTGGATGAGTATTTCTGTTATAACATCATGCATAAAAGCATATTGTTACACTCTTGATTGGAGGGTTCCACCTTTTCCAGAGAAACTTGGCTTGACCTTTGAGAGCCATGGTGGAAACACACCTCCTCCCTTCTCTTTGATATTGGCCCATAATCTTACTTCTCATGCATTAGGCATATGAATCCTATAAGCCTGAGTCAAATGATTGTCAAAAATAAAAATAACATGTAATATATTTTTGTATTAGATCTAGGTCATTTTTCTTGTCCTCACATGATCTAATCTCTTAGGGAGTGAGTTTAAGGACTTAGTCTCTTTCTAAATAAATAACAATCTTGCTATCTTGCATAAAGCATATGACTTGCCTACATGAATTTAAAATTGTAGGAGGAGTTAGTTGGCTGCCACCCCCAGGCAGTTGTAAGTCTAAGCAGTTGGGTGGTTTGTTCTCCCTTGTGAAGGAAAACCAAACACCCATTTTCACCTTAGATTTAGGTCATGCATTTGGCCCTCACCAAAGCTCCCTAGATTTAGATTTTGAGGTTATTTCTCCCTTCTATGAACCATAAGCATAAATCATCACCTCTTAGGCATTTCTATAACCTTATATTATGGAATCATAAGCGCTTAACTTCTAATAAAAATTTAACTCAAATAAATAATTCAATTTCAAAATGTAAAGCCCAACCATAAGATAATTTGAGATGCTTGCAAGATTTCCTAGCATCGTGAGCATCTTCTACTTGTCTTTCTTTGGCTTCGATAATAACTCCCTCTCTTTGATCAATCCCATTTGATCTTCTAAAATAAACTAATCGATTGATAGTCCTACCTTAATCGAGAGTATTCCTAAGGAATCCACTTCCTTATGAAGTAATTAATTATGGGGCAATGCCCCTATAAGGAACTTAACGAATGCTATTTAAAATAAACCCTACTTTACTTTTCCATGTAAAGTAGATGAAGAATCTTTAGTACATATGCAGACCCATTATCCTTAGGAGTCCTTGTTGAGGTGATTATATCCATTATAGGGCGGTGACTTCTATCTTTCGAGATATTACACCTCTTCTCAATGTCATGCCTGATCACTCTCAATAAGAACATCTGTGAATCTATGTGGTGTTAAAAATGCATAAAATGAAAGAAGTATATTTCTATCTTTATTTTATCTCGTATAGAGTGAAGATGTAAATATACATTTTCTTTTAGAAACTTAAAAATTTCACCACGACATTCTCAGGTGGTGAAACCTGAGTATGAAATGTGAACCACAATTGACTGAACATCATGCCATAGAAATTATGCTCAAGAATATTCATGGTCAATTTACTTTCATGCTCAAGGGATTTACAATCAAAACTTTTGAGAAATTAATCAACAAGGAGGCTAGTCTATAAGGGGAAGCTAAATAGTTACCTTTTTTATACCAGTCCTCCAAGTCCAAGCCATAGAAAGCTTTCAAGAAGAAACCGGTAGTAGATAAATAGGCGTGGTTTTGAGAGACCTCAAGCTCAAGTTCACTTCACCTTCTTCGCCACCTCTTCACCATCATAACCACCACAAATACCTCCATTATCGTTGCCTCATCAGCCATATACTTAACAGTGATACACATATCCACCGCCAGGTAGCTACTATCTACATACTCTTATCGATAGATTAAACAAACCATATTCATTCAAGAGAGAGGTAGTCAGGAAAATCTTTAAGAATCTCTTAAAGAAGCTTGATTTCTAGCTACCAGAGCCTAAGAGGCCGGAGAAAGTGGGCAAGAGAGATGATCCTAACTTTTTCCCCTACCACTGCATGTTAGGCCACATCTTAGAGGATTGCATCACCTTCAAAGACTATCTTGAGTGTAGCTATAAGTTAGGCACCATAATTATCCCCAAGGAATAACTATTAGAACAACCATCCAGTTCTATTAGGGTAATCTTTGGGGATACATGTGATCCTCTTAAGAAAAAAGAAGGTTGGGATATTTCGTTATCTTGAACCTCTAAAAAGATTATTTCTAATATCAAGAAACTTTTCTTGCAGGTGCCTGAGATAGATTAAACCTCCAACACCAAGGAAGGTTGTTTAAAATAAATAAAGGGAAGGTAGGAGCTCAGAAAAATAATAATATTCTTACTGGTGTTGACCTCACTTTTGGAGTGAGTTCTAAACTTTCTCATCATAGATCTAGGACTCTTATCGATACTAAGAGCTCCTTAGTCTTAAGACACTTCTAGTGATTAAGTGAACACTTAACCTAAGCCTAGAGACTTAGAAGAGTTAGTTTCTAGAATAAGTTGTGTCCTAGGGTCTTAAAAAGACTTGCCTATCTTATAGCTTAAACCCAATCCATGCTTTCCTTCTCAAACCAAAGCTCAAATTCAACTCAATCATTTACTAAATCTAAATCCAAATTTCAAACCAAATGATTGAAACCTATAATCAAATCCAAAATCAAAGCCCTTCCTAAGCTCTTTGATTTCATCTTATGGACTTAGCCTCAACCAAATTCAATTGACTTTCTCCAAGATCAATTCAATCCCTCAATCATTTACCAAATCCAAATCCAAATCCAAATTCTTAACCAAATTATTAGAACCCATAATCATATCCAAAATCAAAATCCCCCCAAAGCCTTATGGTTGAATTCCATAAACCTAGCGAAATCTCCACCCAATTCAACCAAAATTTGATTGATCTCTTCATGAATCATTTATATATATTCATTTATACTCAGAAACATAGTGGATATATAAACTCAAATAGCCAAAACTAAGTCAAACTAAATCTAAATCCAATCAAAACCCTTTTTAAGCCATTTGGACCTACCTATAATGACTTAGCCAAATCTTATATAAATTAATCCAAAATCAATTGGTTTCTTTATAAACCAATTGCTCCTTCATTTATACTCATAAATATAAATGAAACCCACCTTCCAATGACCAAAAATAAATCAAACTAATTCAATTTTCTACGTAAGCCCTTTTGACCTACATCCATGAGCTTGGTCAAATTTGCTTCCAAATCACTCCAAACTAAAGTGATTTTCTCATGAATCATTTATATCTTCATTTATATTCCTAAATATAAATGAAATATAAATTCAAATAGCCAAAACCAATTCCAAAATCAAACCAAAATCCAATTTATACCCTTTAAGCCAATTTTTTGGACTTAACCAAATCCTATCCAAATCAAGTCAAAACTAATGAATTTTCTCTTAAGTCAATCATTCCTTCAATCATCTATCCAAATATAAATGATATTCATAATCATCAAGCCAAATCAAAATCAACTCAAGTCAAACCTAACCTAGCCCATTTGACTTGAAATATTCAAATGAACCAAATCTCATTTGAACCTAGACCAATTGTAATTGAATTTATATGTCAATCTCAAATCCATATATAAAGTTAACTAAATTAAACTCAACTCAAAATCAAGCCAACTAAACCCAATTGGCTCACTTGACCCAAAGTGGCCAATTTGACCTACATGAACCAAAATCCAATTCAATTCAAATCAAAGTGAATTAAGCCAATCCAAACTTCATGTCATGATTGTTGATCATCCTAGGTTAATCTATTATTATGAATTGGGTCAAACCAAGTCAACTAGCATGTTGACCAAGTCAACCCTTCAACCCATATGAACCCAAATTAGCCAAATTATAACCTTAACCAAATTGATTGCAACCAATGACTCAAGTTCATTCAAAATTGATTATTGAACTTGACCAAAGTCATAATTGAGCACAATTTGACTAATTGGTCAACCTAAGCCAACTTAGCCCAAATTGACCTAAAGGATCAAATTGGCCAAAATCCTAATTAAATCCAAATTAAACCAAATTGATTGATACCAATTGAACCAATGTACTCCAAATGATCATTTGAACATGATACAACCCTTGGTTTGACCCAATTTGACCAATTGGTCAACCTAACTGATTTGACATAATTTGGCCCAAATGGATCAAATTGACCCAAACTAAACCAAATGAACTCCAAATGACATGAAATTTGGTCCAACTCACTTTTGACTCATTTAAAATCTGCTCAAATAAAATCCAAACCAAATAACCACTCTCACATTGGGTCAAGGGCATCTCATGAGAAAAGATACTTGCCCAAATGGTCATTTCTCTTCCTTGGCCACTTGACACTTATCCATTGGTCTACATAGGCACCAAGGGCATTGACCAACTTGAGAGAAGAGGTGGTTGGGTCAGCCATGCCTCATGGGGAGGTGAATTCACCTCACCTCTCCCATTGGAACACTTGGCATGAAGGACTTCCACCGCCCCTTGCTAGGACACCCATTTGTCCTTCATGGCAGCCACTTCCCATGCCTTATCCAACCAAAATGAGCCACATAGGATGATTCCATTTCATTCCCAACCACCCCAAGCCAAGGACACCCATTTGGAGCCAAAAATTAAAAATGAAAGAAAATTTTTGCCAAAACCAAAGCACAGAAAATTAGAGACCATAATTCTCATTCTCCCACTCTCATTTCATCCCCATGGAGCTCCCAATCTAACAAACAAAGATTCCCTCTTGGTTTTGAGCAAAAGCAAAAAAAATCAAGTGGATTCTGGCGAGAAAGTGACGACAATTGGACAACACACCATTCCTCAAGAATGTCTCGGATCATCATACCACCAAAATCACCCCCAATGAGGTAACTTTCAAGAAAAGTCGTAGTTGGCCTTATGATTTTTTGTTTTGTGATGATTTTTGTGTGATTTTATGAATTTTCCTTACAAATCCATTGTATTCTTTATTTTATACAATCTTAATATGAAATAGAAGTTTTTCGGCGAAGATTGATGTGAAATTATTTTAATCAACCCTCATTTTGTTTACATTTCCCATTTTTCCAATTTGATTTTGGCCACTGAATTAGCAATACGTAAACTGAACGAACTAGATCATCGATACATTTTCTCCCTTCAGATAGTGCAGATTGATCTTGACCATTTGATTCATCAGCGATCCAGCGATTTGCATCACCATTGGTTTCTTCAGCCATATGGATGTGCAGCGATTTATTATGCACGCAATTATCATGTTGCCATGTGGATACATGTGGTGCTCACTCTGTTAAGTAAGAAATTAGGAATTTTTTGAATTTAAAAATTATTTAAATCACCTAAAACTTCAAAATTCATAGAAAATAAAATACTTAACTAAAAATTACAAATAATGGATCATTGGATTCGTCTTTCCGAGAGAAATTCAACAAACATAAAATCCTCAAATTTTACTAGATATTTTGGGCTTAATTTGAGTTTTCATAAAAATCAAATTTCATTAATTACACTAAAAATACACATCAGATTAAGTTGGAATTTTCAGAGATTGAAACTGAAGTTAAATGCACCCACCATAAAAATTTCAAGTCAAAAGAATTTCTAGATTGGAAGATATTATATTTTGAAGCTCAAATGGTCTATTTTAATAAAAATAAATTAATGGACTTTATAAAAATCATGACAAATTACTTAAATAAATTGAAACTATGAAAAATCATAATAAATCAAAGAAACATCATAAAAATACAAAAAAAATACTCATTTTAAAGGTATTTCAAAGAGTAATTTAATAAAAATATTCTCAATTAATTTTGAACAATAATTAAGGCTTAATTTGGGTTTAATTAAAAACTTAATTAGCTTAATTACTTCCTAATTACTCAAGTAATTAATTCCAAAATTTTTGAGGTTGATTAATGGGATGACATCTGCCTCCCCTATTTTCCTTGAAATTTATTGGTTGCTTAATTAGGGAAATTGATTGATTAATCCTTAATTACCTTCTTAACTTAATTAAGTGATAATTAAGTATATGAATAGTAATTAATTAATTATTTGGACTCATTAATTACTGTTGAATAGTAAGGAGGCTTAGGAATTTAGATTGGGGCTTCTCCCTTATTCCTTTCCCTAATTTCCTCTCTAATGAATGTTTAATTAATTAATCAATGACTTAATTGGCTAAATTAAAACTCAAATTATATGAATTCATGGTTTATTAAATGGATAGATTATGGAATTAGGTTGGGATCTCTTTTCGAACCTTTTTCCCTTAAGTCAATCTCATTTTCAAAAGATAATCAAATTTAATAATTAAGAAAGAGAAAAATGAATTAATGGATTAATCCTTTGATCAATTAAAGTAAACTTTTAATTAAATCTGATTTCCCTAATTAATCCTTGGGTAGTTCTTTGGGTGTTCAAAGAAGAGAACTAATAAAACTATGGTTAGCTAACATGTGTGATAAAACCATAAAAGTAATTAAGTGAGTTCCTTAAGCTTAATTAATTAATGATTATGAGTTAATTGGATTAGACCCCTTTCATTTCATAGGAGCATTGCTATTTACTTTTCAATTTATTTTGCATATCAAATTAGCTCATAATTCTTTAGTTAATTACCTTAAGGTAACATAGGTAAGGGTTTAATTAATTGATTTAATCCATGCTTAACTTAACTAATTCATAAAATTAACCTAATTCCATTTCATTAAATCAAATTAACTCACATATGGGGAATGAGATTAGGATTAACAAATCTTTCTCACATTTCTTAAATCAAATCAAACATGAAATTAAAAAAAATGGCATTAAGGAACTTTGGTTTGTCTTAAATGGTCTTATTTAATATGATTGTTCTTAGAAATTAATTAGATTGAATGAAATTATGTGTTTATGTTATTTTATTTCTCTGCAATTGTATTAAATGTTGTATGCCACTTGTAATCATGCATCTTTTCAAAAATAATTAAATGAAATGATTTCCTTTATGTAAGTTGCATGTGTGTTAAATTAAAATGTGTGGCTATTATCACTATTAAATAGAAAATTATTTTAAAAGTTTATAAATCAAGTATAACACATAGAGTAATGATAATTATGAGTATTTATAAGCTTGTATGTGCTTAAAACTGGGGTTCCTATCTCATTCTCCTGGTCAAACAATGGTGAAGTACTTGTTTATAACTTTTATACACTTGTGTGTGCATTTGGCTATTTAATGAAAACCTCACCTTATTCCATATGCATAATTCAAAAAAAAAAATAATACAATTTTGCATGATTTCCATTCTTATGGTTATTTATACATCCCAATGTATTTAAAAATAGCGGGTATATCTAGTCTCAATTCCTAATGATGCATGACTTTAAGTAGCCCCGAGGAGGTTCCTACCTCGTTCTCCTGGTCAAACAATGACGAAGTTCTTGCTTAGAACTTTCATACATTTGAATGTGTATTTAGCTAATGAATGAGAATCCACTTTTTCTATAAAACAATCATTCATGTATCCTGCATTTAAGTGTGCCAAAAACATTTTGTATGCATAGATATGTTTAGGACTTAATCATATGCATGCTATATATGATGTAAATAAATGAATAAACATGTGTTGTGATATAATCTCAATTAATCTTAAGATGCCTTTCTTATTGAATGAGATTATTTAAAGTGAACCTAAACTTAGGATTAATTAAAATATATAATAAGCCATTCATTAAAGAGAATAGATTAATTAATATGCATTAGATATGGCTTAAAGTACAGATAAAAGAGGGTAATCCTCTCTTTTCTTCTCTTCGTAACACTTAGTTGTTAAGTGTAAACCAAGTGAAATAAAACAAAATATTAAGCAAAACTTACAAATCAATTAAGACACTTAAAGTGAATCATCCTTTATAATTAAATCCTTTCTCACTTGGAAAGTTATAACAAAGCCTAGTTAAGGTATACCCCACAAGACCTAATACACACACCTTAGATTTAATCACCACTTTTAGCCTTATATTAGGGCAGTTCCTGGTTTGATGTATGTTTGGTTTTATGATGTAATATTATAGGCGATATGTATGCTTGTATGGATGTTAGGACATGATTAGCCTAATTATATTTTATGTAGGAGATTGTGCTTAAGGGGTGCTTAAAATAAATATAAATGCTCTCTTTTGTAGGTTGCTTAACCCCTAACCATAATCTAAATTAGGACAGGTGGACTTGGTTACCAATGTGCAGGGTGCTAAGTCCAAATCAAACATATAACTGCTTGGGTTATATGGTGTGTTTAACTAACACTTATTTTATAGGTGTAGTTGGATTTACTTTTCCTATTTTAATGTAATTATGCATTAGGAATTAGGATTAGTGTTATTGGAAGATTAAGATGAGCAGAGGCTAGAAGGCTTTGTCCTAGGAGGCCTCTGTGATGCCTTTGGAGCAAGCAAACCCAAATGAAGAAATAGAGGAGATATGAAGAAAGAAGATAAGAAGACTCCCTCCATAGCATTTATTTATTTATAATTGTAATTATTTTTTCATATATTGGGTTATATAAGGGTAGAATACTCATTTCTCTTCTCTTTTTTAGATGCGGCACTTGCTTGGCTGTTATTCTTTTATGTTGGGTTTATAAATTGTTTGATATTTTCTTTATAATTGTGCAATAGAAATGGCATATCTTTTCTTATTTTTTTCATATATGGTGATTTAATCTATGGTCTAGATTTGATTAGGCTCTTAGGAGAAAATAAATTTTTTACCCCAACTGCAACTCATAATTAAATTTTATAAATAACTCATAACCTCACATAAAGCCTAGGCATTAAATCATGATAATTAAAATATTTTAGCAACCCCTTAGTTGAATGTTGTATACTTAATATCACGCATATCATCTTGAATCACTCTTGTAAAATGAGGGCCTTCGTTCTTGCACATGTGGGAACTGCTTGACCTATGAGAGCAACTCCTACTAATAGAGATTCACCCTTTTCTCTCTTGATTTGACCCATAACTCATTTCAACATGCACTTAGGCATATAAAAATCTTATAGCTTTTGTCAAATGAAGAGTCCAAAATCAAATAAAAAAATTGAAAAGATTTGCATTATACTAAGTCATTATTCATACCACTCATGCTCTAGTCTCTTAGGGAGTGGGTTTAAGGACCTTAATTTCTTTCTAATAATAAGAACCTAACCATCATGCAAAACATATGACTTGACCACATGGTTTTAAAGCATAGGAAGAGTTAGCTACGCCACTCAGATGTCTATAGTTGGGTAGTCTTTCATGGAGGTAAACCATATACCCATCTTCGCTTAGATTTAGGATGTGCTTTGGCCCTCATTAAAGCTCCCTAGATTTAGGATATGAGGTTGTTATTTTCTTTAGACTACAAGCATAAATCCCCACCTCTTAGGCATTTCCACAATCTTATGTTGTGAGATTATAAGTCCCAGCTTTCTAATAAAATTTCAATTCAAATATATAATTCTTCTCAATTTCAAACATATAAAGCCCAATCATAGAATAGATTAGAATGCTTACTACATTTCCTAGTATCATGAGCATTCCCTATTCATCTCCCTTTAGCTTCGATAATAAGTCTCTCGTTTTTGATCTATCCTTATTGATTTTCCAAACATAGCCAATTTATTGATAGTCATATCTTTAAATTATTTGGAGATAATAATTGCCTACTTTAATCGAGAGTATTCTTAAGGAACTCACCTTCCTTATGATGTAATTAACTATGGTGGCTTGCCCCATAGGGTACTTAGAAATAAACCCTTCTTTATTCATCCATGTAAAGAAAAAAATCTGGTATATTCAAGACCCATCATGCCTTAGAGTCCTTAGTGAGATTTATCTGGGGTGGTGATTTTTATTTTTTGATATAGTGCACCATTCATTAATGTTGCACCCAATCACCTCAATAAGAATAGCCTTAGATCTGCGTGGTGTCCCCCATACACATAACTGAAAATAAACACCACACTGGAATAGGCTAGTAGTACAGTCGCCAATCGAGTCCAGCCTCCATTCCATAATTACAGCTACTACCATGCTGTCCAGCTCATCCAGCTCTTCTTCAAGCAAAAATAATATATTAGTCGATGAGGGCACCAAATCACTCACCCCACTCATTTTACTTGATTTCTACTTTGTACCTCCTTTAAAAACTAAGAAATTAATGAAGAAAGTTGGTACAACTTTCATCTGATTTCCTTCATATAAAAAGCTCTCCAAGTCTTAATTTTGATAATTCTGATCATCACCTTTATGATTCAGAAATGGAATTTCCTTTTTTAAATTATACGATTCATTTGACTCTGAGAGTCCTATAGGAGAAGATGTAGGTGTACCTGATAAGCAGGTAGAACTTTCCACTAACATCCCACAAGAGATCACCAAAGTTAAACTCTGTAGTGGCAAAGTTCTACCTACTAGGGTAGCACCTCAGGATAAGGGCAAACAAGTCATTGATTCTAGTGAGCAGATGATGCCTCCATAGGATATTCCACTTACAACATGCTCATGGAAGATCACCCAAGGTTGACTACAACGTCCTTGCCCACTTGAGAAAGTTGCTTAAGCTAAATATATATGACACCCTCATCTTATCCAAAGAGATGAGGGAATCTCTAATCAAGGCCCTACTTGATCCTAAGATATGCTTGGCTTAGCTGACTGCTATTGAAGAGGAGGCATGCCATTTAAAGGACATCTTAGGAGTCACATTTAATGATGAAGACCTGCTTCTAGGGATGACTTTGCACAACGTCCCCTACATCACGGCTATTTATCTTAGAGTGTTGGTTGATCCAAGTGCATCAGTCAATATTATGAGACTAAGAACCATTTTCAACTTAAGGAAGTAGAGGGATGATGTTGAGAGGGTTCAATGAACAAGGAGAGAGGGCCTTAGGTTCCATAGTGTTGCCTTTGGAGATAGATGATTGAAAGATTGAAGCAAAATTTCAGATTATAGACTTAGATACATCCTTCAATGCTTTGCTTGGGAGACCGTAGATACATGAAAATAATAAGGTTCCATCCTCTCTACATTAGTGTATGAAGTTTATGAGAGGTGGGATCGCCTATTATGTCAAAGGAGATCTCAAGCCATTTACAATTTACAAGGTCAACATTTATGAGGATGCGACCTACTACCACCCTCAAAATCAACAAGTCTATTCTCGCAAACTTGGCCAAAGCTGAAAAATAAAAGAAAAAGAAAAAGGAAAAGAAAATAAAATGGAGCGAGAAATAGACTTGAAGGAGGATGTGGATCTTGATATTATATTCCACCCACAGTTCGTTACCCCATTGAACATGTGGGTAGGATGACCCGACCTCCACCAGGCAGAGGAAGAGGATAGTTCAAAGGCAGCCCTAGAGGTGGAAAGCCTCTTTATTGGCCACCCAATAGGAGGTATGTCCTAGCCACCAAGAGTACCCCTCCTATCCATATAGACTTAAAATCTAGTTCAGAGGATGAGTTTTATCTATACCAACTCTTCGCAGCCAGGTGACACTTGAGCTAGACAGTGATGAAGATCGGGTTCTAAAGTAAAGCATGAATGTACCCAAGTTTGTATGTGAAACAGTTAGGCATCAGTTGGGAATCTTAGCTCTAACCCACTTTCCTCATAAAAGTTGAGGGTTTGGTAATTAAGGAAGCTCTTAAGTCATCCACAGATGTGAAGACTCAAAGGTTCTTTCTGGGAGCATCATCCTCAAGTTAAGAAGTTGATATAGAACTTTAGGATGATTCATATAAAGATTTAATAGAATTACCTTTTGATTGATACTCAAGTGTTCTAAATTTAACAAAGAAAGGATTGATACCACATGCTTAGTCTAAACACAGGTCGGATTACTTCAAGAGATTATGGGATAACAAATGTAGATATTCTCAATCAAGACCAGGACTAGGATTCGATACAGTGGGTCTAGTCGATGATGATGATTATTGCTTAATCATCACCAATCATTTGGAATTTGATAGGTTCTTTTCAAATCACATTAACTCATATGAGGAGGTGTGCTTAAAAACTTCAGATGGTCCCGATGATTTTGAAGGCAAAGATTCACCGCCAGAGTTCAAAGAGGAAATCATGTCAACCATCAATGAGCTCAAAGAAATCAATGTGGAGATTAAAGATAATCCACACCTAACATACATCAGTTCCTTGTTGAATGAAACTGAAACCAATGACTTAGTTAGGCTATTGACTGAGTTTAAGGGCTACTTCGCATGGAGTTATGAAGAGATACATGGTTTATATCCTAATGTAGCAGTCCATAAACTAGTAATAGAACTTAACACTAACCCTATCAAGCAAGCTCCTAGACGCATGCGATTAGACATTATACAACTGATCATTTTTGAAGTTAAGAAATTAATTGATGCTGGTTATATTAGGGAAGAAAAATATCCTACCTGGTTGGTCATCATCCCAGTTAAGAAGAGGAATGACCAAAATTTGCATATGCGTCAATTTTAGGGACTTAAATAAGGCATGTCCAAAAGACAAATTTTCACTACCAATACCAAAACTGATAGTGAATATTGCCTCATGTCATGTAGTATTCTCTTTAATGGATGGCTCATCTAAATATAACCAAATAAAGATGGCCCCCCGAGGATGAAAGAAATGCTGCTTTTCAAACCTCGATCAAAATATTTTGCTATAAGGTCATGTCTTTCAGCCTTAAAAATGTTGGTGCAACATACCAACGAGCTATGACTCGAATTTTTGATGAACTCATTCATCATCAAGTCGAATATTACATCGATGATCTTGTAGTTAAAAGTAAAAAAAGGAAGACCACCTCTTTGACTTAAGAGTAGTTTTTGAATAGTTAAGGCAATTTAACCTCAAAATAAACCCCTTGAAATGTACATTCAGAGTAGCTTCAGGGAAGTTTTTTGGGTTTATTGTCCAACATCGGGGAATTGAGATCAATCTGGAGAAGATCAAAGCGATATTAGAAATGCCACCCCCTAATAATCTAATTCAACTCATAATTTTTCAAGGGCGGTTGGTATATCTAAGATGCTTTATATCTTATATATATGGAAGGTGCCATCCATTCTCAGCACTTGTCAAAAAGGATGCCAAGTTCAAGTAGGATGGAAAGTGTCAACATGGCTTTGAAGACATTAAGCATTACCTAATGATGCCACTGGTTCTAGGCCGCCTTCACGGGCAAGCCACTCATCCTCTACACCACTGTATTAGACGAGTCCCTTGGCTCTTTGTTGGCCCAAGCCAATGATGAAGGGAAGGAGTACGCTCCCTCAGCCATCATCTAATCCCTACTGAAGTGAATTATCCACCCATTAAGAAACATTACCTAGCTTTAATATTTGCATTCTAAAAGTTACGACACTACATGCTTTCTCATAAGGTGAACTTGATCTCTAGGATCAATCCACTGTAATATCTCATGATATGACCGATGCTATCTGGATGGTTGGCACATCGATCCATGATTTTGTGGTAGTTTGATATTACTGCATCTGTGGTGAAAGGACAAGCACTAAATTTCTTAAGACACCCACTTGGTTGACTCTGCTAGTGATGACCTCTACGATGAATAAATCATTAACTTAGGGGACACTATCATTCACTGCTGGGAGATGTACTTTGATGGTGTGGCTTCCTCTCAAAGAGGAGAAGATCCACAATCTACTATCTTAGGAAAGGTATGGGTAAAAGTACTTCTCCTAACTTGGACCGTGATGTGATGAGATTATCATATCACCTATCCAATCCTTGAACCAATAATAAATCCTAATATGAGGCTTTGATTGTCGGTTTGGAGTTAGCCATCACTCTAAGCATCTAGAACATCAACATCTTTTGGAATTCTTAGTTAGTTTTTAATCAAATCCCTGGGTCCTACAAGGTTATAAAGCCTAGGCTCCATCACTACCATAAGTACACTATGGAGTTGGTGGCCCAAATCCTAGAGGTTACCATTTACAAGATCCTTCAAGGAGAAAATTCCATAGCATATGCTTTAACCACACTTGCCAAGGAGTTGGCATGTCCAGAAGATGAGTCCATATCGAGAAGGGTCCAAAATGGACAAGTCTTATCCCTTTTGAACTGAACTCATAGAGAAACTCTCTCTTGAAGTGGAGGTTATCATTGCCGAAAAGGATGGTGAGTCATATTGGAGGCAACCATTAATGGATTACCTAAATAGAGGAAAACTACCTTAAGAGAAGTCACTAACACATCAGGTAAAGCAGAGAGCACTTTTCTACGCTCTCATGGATGACGCCTTGTATTGGCGGTCCTTTGATCATATGCGGTTATGTTGTTTAGACAAACACAAAGCCTGTAAGATCATGATCGAGGTACACTCAAGATTATACGGAGCACACCAATTCGGTCCGAAGGTGAAAGCAAAGATCAAGAGACTAGGATACTACTGGCCATTGATGATCATAGATTGTATGGACATAGCTAGGAGATGCCACCAATGTCAGGTACACGATGTGGTCCTACACTGGCCACCCAAAATTCTACATCCTACATTGGCCTCAAGGCCATTCGAGTGTTGGGGTACCGACATAGTGGGTCTGATTGATCCTACTTCTTTCAAGGGTCATCGGTTCATCCTAGCTACCATCGACTACTTTTCCAAGTGGGTAGAGGCGATCCCGCTCAAAGAGGTCATATCTTAGCATGTTCTCCAATTTTTCAAGAACCATATCATATATAGGTTCAGAGTACCTCGACAAATTATATCTGATAATGGTACTGCATTCAAGAGCACCAAGATCAACAGTTTCAACCAGAGACACAACATAGATTGGAGATATTCTACCATCTACCACCCGAGGGATAATGACTTGGAAGAAGCCTTTAACAAAACTCTCATCCAAATATTAAAGAAGATGCTCGATGATAATAAGTGACAGTAGCATAAGCAGTTAGTTAAAGTTTTGTGGGCTTACCACACCACATTCAAAACTCTAACTCAATCTACCCCTTTTTTCTTAGTGTATAGGTTCGAAGCCATTTTACCTTTAGAAGTCCAACTCCCATCACTAAGGATAGATGTGGGTAGCAAGATCACAATGGAGCAGAATGCCAAGCTATGGTTAGAAGAGCTCGAAGGTTTGGAGAAGAGACACATATGGGTATGCTAGAACCTCAAGTTGTATAAAGATAAAATGATTCAAGCTCACAACAAGTTGGTCCATCCTAGAGCTTTTCAAGTATGAGAGCTTACTTTAGTTCTAAGGAGACTAATTATTTCCCATCGTAAGATGGGAGGCAAGTTTGAACCCACTTGGGAAGGCCCTTTTTTCATGGAGAAGGCCTCAAGGAGGATCTTATCGTTATCAACCATAAGGAGAGTGCCTGATTCTCCCAATCAATGGACTTTACTTAAAGAAATATTATCCCTAAATTTATGCTTGAAAATATTTATCATCAATGAAAATTCGATTTCAAATTCAATTTCCTCTTCCACATTGAAAACATCTTTGTTTGTAAATTTGCCATGATATGTTTAAGATAGGTGTAAGAGAACTCATGCGACATTATATCCTTCATCAACACAACACAAATATAAACTACACACAAACACACACAAATAAATACACATCTTTTGTCTCAGGCTACTTTGGTGTGGGATAACGCCTCCTATGACACTCACTCATTAGATGTTTAGGTGGTGACGCGATATCACCCACGTCTTCTTATTTAAGATGTAAGTCACATATGCTTTCCTCTCTTACTTGGCCACTGGACACCGACGAGCACCTTATTAGTATGGTAGGCTTTACTACATGGTTGGCAAGCTACCATCATATTGGCTTCGTTTAAAAGGATGTAAATCTGCTACACCTTCTTCTTAAACTAGCTATCATGAACTAACTTGGTCAAGTAGAGGATTTAGGTAAGTCCCCCAGTGGCTCCTTTCCTCTTGACTACTTCAAGTCTGGGTCCAGACCTTCTTTGGGACTCCCTACTTAATAGTCACCCTTAAGTCAGGTTGATCTATTGTGCCATCAACGGGTCGCTCTGGTTGCTTCATGATGAACCAAGATAATCTGAGGAAATTCTCAATTCGAAGCTGCCTTAAATCAATCTATATATTTCCTACAAGGTGATATTCCAATATATTTTCAAAAGATCTGATCAAGCACACAATGGAACAAAATGCCAAGCTACAGTTAGAAGAGCTCGAAGGTTTAGAGAAGAGACACATATGGGCATGCTAGGACCTTGAGTTGTATAAAGCCAAAATGATTCAAGCTCACAACAAGTTGGTCCATCCTAGAGCTTTTCAAGTATGAGAGTTTGTTTTAGTTCTAAGGAGACTAATTATTTCCCATTGTAAGATGGGAGGCAAGTTTGAACCCACTTGGGAAGGCCCTTTTTCCATAGAGAAGGCCTACCAAGGAGGATCTTATCAGCTTATCAACCATAAGGGAGAGTGCCTGATTCTCCCAATCAATGGACTTTACTTAAAGAAATATTATCCCTAAATTTATGTTTGAAAATCTTTATCATCAATAAAAATTCCATTTCAAATTGAATTTCATCTTCCACATTGAAAACATCTTTGTTTGCAAATTTGCCATGATATGTTTAAGGTAGGTGTAAGAGATCCCATGCGGCATTACATCCTTCATTAATATAACACAAATACAAACTACACACAAACACACATAAATAAATACACATCTTTTCCCTCAGGCTACTTTGGTGTGGGATAACACCTCTTGCGACACTCACTCATTAGATGATCTAGGTTAGGTTGACGTGCTACCCTAATAGCACGTCACCCCAGTGGTCTTCTTATTTTAGAAGATGTAAGTATGCTATGCTTTCCTCTCTTAATTGTCCACTGCACACCAATGAGCACCTAGTTAGTATGGTAGGCTTTACTACGTGGTCGGTAAGCTATCGTCATATTGGCTTTGTTTAAGAGGATGTAAATATGCTACACTTTCTTCTTAAACTAGCCATCGTGAACTGACTTGGTCAAGTAGAGTATTTAGGTAAGTTCCCCAGTGGCTCTTTTTCTCTTGACTACTTCAAGTCTGGGTCTAGACCTTCTTTGGGACTCCCAACTTAATAGTTTCCCTTAAGTCGGGTTGATCTATTGTGCCATCAACGGGTCGCTCCAGTGGTTGCCGATAGATAGACTAAGATAATCTGAGAAAATTCTCAATTTAGAGCGCCTTAAATCAATCAATATATTACCTACAAGGAGATATTCCAATATATTTTCAAAAGATTTGATCAAGCACACAATGGAGTAGAACATCAAGCTACAGTTAGAAGAGCTCGAAGGTTTGGAGAAGAGACACATATGGGCATGCTAAAACCTCGAGTTGTATAAAGCTAAAATAATTCAAGATCACAACAAGTTGGTCCATCCTAGAGCTTTTCAAGTATGAGAGCTTGTTTTAGTTTTAAGGAGACTAATTATTTCCCATCGTAAGATGGGAGGCAAGTTTGAACCCACTTGGGAAGGCTCCTTTTCCATAGAGAAGGCCTACCAAGGAGGATCTTATCAGCTTATCAACCATAAGGGAGAGCGCTCGATGCTCCCAATCAATGGACTTTACTTAAAGAAATATTATCCCTAAATTTATGCTTGGAAATCTTTATCATCAATGAAAATTCCATTTCAAATTCAATTTTCTCTTCCATATTGAAAACATCTTTGTTTGCAAATCTACCATATGTTTAAGGTAGGTGTAAGAAAACCCATGTGACATCATATCCTTCATCAACACAACACAAACTACACACAAACACAAACAATTACACATCTTTTGTCTTAGGCTACTTTAGTGTGGGATAACACCTCATGCAGCACTCACTCATTAGCTATTCTAGGTCAGGTTGATGTGCAACTCTGATAGCGCATCACCCCAGTAGTCTTCTTATTTTGGAAGATGTAAGTCTGCTATGCTTTCCTCCCTTACTTGGCCACTGCACACCAATGAGCACCTTGTCAGTATGGTAGGCCTTACTACGCAGTCAGTAAGCTACCGTCATATTGGATTTATTTAAAAGGATGTAAATTTGCTACACCTTTTTATTAAACTAGCCATCATGAACTGACTTGGTCAAGTAGAGGATTAGAGTAAGTCCCCTAGTGGCTCCTTTCCTATTGAGTACTTCAAGTCTGGGTCCAGACATTCTTTGGGACTCCCTACTTAATAGTTTCCCTTAAGTCAGGTTGATCTATTGGGCCATCAACGGGTTACTCTAGTGGTTGATCCCTGCTTTAAAAGATGTAAGTATGTTATGCTTTCTTTCTAGCACAGTCATTGCACATCGACGGTCAGCCTTAGGTTGGATAGTACCTGTCGAGCCGATGATAAACTATCACATCGATCAGTTCTGCTTTAGGAAAATATAAGTCTACATGACTTCTTCTAGACCCATCGATGATGGACACCTTGGTTGGTATCGATGACCCACGGTAGATACACCACTCTTGGCTGATATAAGACTGTTACGCCTTCTCCTTGAGTTGGCACCGAATACTTATAGGCTTTCTTATTTATAGGGTACAAGATAACTCCCCTAGTGGCACATCCGTGGGCACTCTATTTGGATCATGTCCTTTGCAATCCCATTTAGACATTACATGGGTTACTCTTGGATTGGACAATCCTCCTTTCCTAGTAACCACTAATGTGGGTGGAGATTCTGTTCCGCGGATGCGCAGATTCTCCCTTGGTCTAGTAAATCTGAGATAGGTCAAGGCCGACATAGCCCCTTCTCAGTGTGGTCCCTTGCACACTAACAAGGTCTATGATAACAAACAACAAAATATATATTCGCTTGTGGATTAGGAGAAGGCCCCAGTGGCACCTTTCCCAACCAGACATCCTATCTTTAGGGCAGTGTCAGCAAAACTCCCAATAGGAATTGTCTGACTACTTTTGAGTTGAGAAAAGTCCCTGGTGGCACTCTCTCAGTAGTCGCCCTTAAGTTGGGTTCAACTTGTTGTGCCACCAATAGGTTACCTTGATGATCATCTTTACTTTGAAAGATGTAAGTCTACTTGGCATTCTTTCTAGCATGATTGTTGCACACCGACGGGCGGCCCTAGGTCAGGTTTGATTTATTATACATCAACAGGTCACCCTAGTGGCTGGTCCCTACTTAAGAAGATGTAAGTCCACTATGCATTCTTTCCAAAGATTGTTGCACACCGAAAGGAACCCCTTAGGTTAGATAGTCCTACCCTTCGGTGGTATGCTACCCCTTTGGATCGATAAATCTTAGATAGGCCAAGGCCGACATAGCCCTTTCTCAGTGCGATCTATTGCATACCGATAGGGTCCATCAAATTAAAATAAAATTAATCTTGACTACTCTTGAGCTGACATAAGTCCCCAGCGGCATTCACTCACCTTAGGTTGGGTTTGATTTTTTGCTCCATTAATAGGTCACCCCAATAATTGTTCTCTGCTTTAGAAGATGTAAGTCTGCTATGCTTTCTTCTTAGTATAGCCATTATACACCAAATGGAAACCCTTAAGTCAGATAGTCCTACCTTGTGGCTAGTAGACTACCCTTTTATACTTGTAAATCTAAGATAGGTCAAGGCTGACATAGCCCCTTCTCAGTGGGTACATCACACGCTAACAAGGGTCCATAACATAACACACCAAACAAAATCATATCAAATCAAATCAAATTAAAATGATATTAATTTTGACTGCTCTTGAGTTGAGGTATGATCCCTAGTGGCACTCTCTTAGCAGTCTCCTTAGGTCAAGTTTGATTTGTTGCGCATCTAATAGATCACCCCAAAAACTTTTTCCTAGTTTGGAAGATGTAAGTCTGCTACGCTTTCTTCATAGACAGTCATTGTACACCGAAAGATAACCCTTAGGTTGGATTGCCGTACCCTATGGTAGATGGACTATCCCTTTGGACTTGTAAATCTAAGATAGGCCAATGCCCCCGTGACTCCTTCTTAGTGGGTCCATCGCACACCTACAGAGTCCATTATAAATTAAATTTAAAACCAACCTCCCTAGTGGGGTCAAGTCAAATATGTCAAGAAAACTAAACTTCTCTCTAGCAAGGCACAAATCAAATTAGTCTCCCTAGTGGAGCCTAAATCTAAATCAAATAAATCTAACCGAGTGTACATCCCCAACAGATATTGCCTCAATCTAGAACCATTCTCCCCAGTGGAGCCATAACAAATTAAACTAACCTTCTAGTGGAGTATTAAAAAATAATATAAAAAAACTTTTATCTCAATAGATACATCCCTAAACAAATCATATATCAAATTCTTATCCCCTGTGGATAGCCCAAACCTGCTTCCCTAGTGGAAGGTTCATATACCCAATCCATAGTTGATTTGAACCCATATCCCTAGCAGATATGCCTACCCATCAATTAAAATAAAACAAATTAAAATTAATTCAATCTTGATCCCCAACAGATTATAGATCCCCATCAGATCTCCCTTCCCACAAATCATATTCACAATTAAACTCAAATTTATATCCCCAGTGGATAGCTTGAACCTGCATCCCTAGTGGAAGGTTCATGTACTCAATCCCCAGTGATTTCTTCTGACTCTCTTGTGCCCTTGGCAAAAGGAGAGCTGCATTGCACTAAGATCATGATTTTATCTACCTTCTTAGGTTTAGGTATAGATCATTTTCATTAGCACTTGCAATCTTTTAGACATTATTGATCATCTCAGTCAACTCCAATACGTGTGGCCTGCCTTGTCAATTACACCCCACCTATTGGGGGTCATTTTGTCAACCTCACTTTTGGAGTGAGTTCTCAATCTACTCATCTTAGACTTAGGAGTCTTCTAGACACTAAGACTTCTTTAGTCATAGATACTTTTAGTGATTAGGTGACTTAACCTAAACTTAGAGATTTAGAAGGGTTAACTTAAGATTAGGTTGCCTCAGGACTTAGGAAAATTCACCTACCTTGTAGCCTAAACCCCAAATCCCATCAGATTCACCCTATCAAACCTATAATCAAACTCAATTTCAAATCCAAATTCACATCCAAATTCAATTCCAAGCCAAATGATTGAAGCCCATGATCAAATCTAAATCTAAGCCTTGTGAATCAACCTTCATGAACTTAGCCAAAATCCAAATAAATCCAAAATCAAATGATTTTCTCATAATCAATTTATATATTTAATTATCTCAATAAATATGAATCAAATCTACATTCAAATGATCAAAACTAAATCAAACTAAATCAAATAAAACCAAAACCATTCCTAAGTCCTTTGAATCAATTTCATGAACTTAGCCAAAATCCATCTAAATCAAACCAAAATCACTTAATTTTTTCTAACAAATAAATCATTCTATTAATCACCATTCCAAATATAAATGAAATTTACAATCATCAAAAATCAAAATCAGCCAAGTCAAACCTAACTTAGCCCATTTGACTTGAAATATTCAAATGAACCAAAACTCATTTGAACCCAAACCAATTGCAAGTGGATTTATATATCAATCTCAAATCCATAAATAAACTCAACTAAATCAAACTTAGCCCAAAATCAAGCCAACCAAGCCAAATTGGCTCACTTGACCCAAAGTGGCTCATTTGAGCTACATAAACCAAAATCTAATTCAATCTAAATCAAAGTGAATTAAGCCAATCAAAACTTCATGACATGATTGTTGATCATCATAGATTGATCAATTATCATAAATTAGGTTAAACCAAGTCAACCCTTTAAACCATATGAACCTGAACTAGCCAAACTAAAATATAAGCCAAATTAATTAAAACTATTGATTCACACGAACTCATAATCAATGATTGAGCATGACTTGACCTTCAATTGTGGCCCTCTTGACCCAAGTTGGACCAAATTGACCTAAATTGTCAAAATGGGTCAAATCAAAATCCAATCCAAATTGATTGCAACAAATGGCTCAAATTCATTCCAAATTGACTATTGAACTTGACCAAAGCCTCAATTGAGCCCAATTGACTCAGTAGACCCAAATGACCTATTGAACCCAACTTAACCTAAAGGGTCAAACCAACATAAAACCTAATCAAAATGAAAATTTAACCAAAGCTCAAAAAATATTCCAAATGATTAACCAAACCCAAACCAAGCCATGACTTAAGCAAATTTGGTCAATTGGGTCAAATTGGTCAACTTGACCCATTTGACCCAAATGAACTCAAATGAACTAAAGCTAAGTCTAAACCAAATTGAACTAAACCAATGACACTAACACACTCCAAATGGTCATATGAACCTAACCCAACCCTTGGTTTGACCCAATTTGACCAATTAGTCAACTTAACCCATTTTGACCCAATTTGACTCAAATGGGTCAAATCAAATGGGTCAAATTGAGCCAAACCTAACCTAATGAACTCCAAATGACATGGAAATTTGGGCCAACCCACTTTTGACTCATTTAAAATCTTCCAAATCAAATCCAATTCTAAGTGACTATTCTACCCTTGGGTCAAGGGTATCACATAAGATAAATAATCTATGTAAGTGGTCATTTTCATTCCTTGGACACTTGACACCCTCCCATTCATCCACCTAAGCTCCAAGGACACTGACCAACCTGACCCAAGAGGTGGTTGGGTTGGCCATGATTCATGGGGAGGTGAATTCACCCCACCTCGCCCATTGGAGCATTTGAAACCCATAGGACACCCACTAATCCCTCTTGGTCGACCAAACTAAGCCACCTAGGATGATTCCCTGCCATTCCCAACCACCCTAAGCCATAAGGACATCCACAAGGAGCCAAAAAAATCACCATTATAGGTGATTTTTGGCCAAAACCAACCACAAGGGAAGAGAAGCCTCATTAAAACTAATTATGGTATCACACACCCAATAGGAGCTCCCCCAAGCAACTAGAAACTCGTTCCCTACTTGCTTTGGGCTAGAAGAACACCAAACTGAGCAGATTCTGACAAGGGGGTGGTGGCCATCGGTGGATACAACATTCCAATGGGAGACAAGGATCTAGGTTCATCCCAAGGCTTCTTCTCTCATCTAGGAGTGTGCTCGAATCAACACATCCACCGAAAACCATCCTAGTGAGGTAATTTTTAAATCCTTTAGCTTGCCATAGGTTCTCTTGTTTGTGATGATTCTTAGTTATTTTAAGAATTTCCCTTAGAAAACCCTTTGATTCTTTATTTTATATAATCCCAATGCAAAAATAAGAGTTTTTTATGAGAATTGATGCAATTTGCCCATTTGGATAAAATTTTGTTCAATTTTATGAAAATCTCATAAACCCCTCTCGATTTACTATTCATCCTATCGCTTTCACCGACTGGGAAGCAGCAGCTGTTCGATCTCGCTTTAGGGAAATGGACGACTGTGATTTCATGTTAGATCCACGCACTTTCCAGGCTTCAGATCATGGATCCGATCTGGATCGTTCGATTTGTGATAGGATAGTCCGATTGGAACCACACGTCCATACCGTTTTGAGTGGTTTCTTGCTCAAAGGTTGCATCAATGAGGCGTAGCACCACATTGCCACATCAGTGCTGCGTGCTGCTGACTAGGTTAAGTAGGAAATTTGGTCATTTTTTATTTTAAAAATGATTTAAATCACCTAAAACTTCAAAAATTCATAGAAAATAAAATACTTGACTACAAATTACAAATAAGGGCTCATTGGATTCATCTTTTGAGAGGAATCCAACAAATCTAAAATCCTTAATTTTTACTATATATTATGAGCTTAATTTAGGTTTTAGTGAAAATAAATGTTTATTGATTAAACCAAAAATACACATTAGATTGATTTGAAATTTTTAGGGATTGAAACTTAAGTTAAAATACATATACCATAGAAATTTCAAGTCAGAAGGATTTCTGGATTGGGAGATGTTACATTCTGAAGCTCAAATAGTCCACTTCAAGAAAACTAAATTAATAAACTTTATAAAAATTATGGAAAATTGTTTAAATTAGTTGAAACTTTGAAAAATTATAATAAATCATAGAAAAATCATAAGATTGCAAATAAATACTCATTTAAAGATATTTGGAGAGGAATCCATTAAAATTGATTCCAATTAATTTTGAATAGTGATTAAGGTTTAATTAAGGCATAAATTAAAATTTAATTAAGTTAATTAAGCCCTAATTACTTATGTAATTAATCCAAAATTTATGTGTTAGTTTAATGGGATGACCTCTGGCTCCCATAATATTATTAAGATTTATTGCTTGGTTAATTAGGGGAATTGATCATTTAAGCCTAATTTAATGGCTAATTAACACCCTAAATAGTAACAAATTAATTAATTATACTCAATAATCACTATCTGACAGTGAATGGGCAATGGGAGTGGGGTTAGGACCCCTTTCCTAGCTTCTTCCCCTTAGTCCTCTTCATTTTGGAAGAAAGTTAATTCATATGAAGATTAATTAAGGGTTAATTAACAAATTAATTGGCTTAACTAATAAAATTGAAATCATAATCATAACATCCATTTGCATTAGGCTCTTGTAGGAGCTTTGCAATTTTATTTTCTCACATGTTCATATCATTTGTAGCTCATAACTAAGTGGTTAACCAAATTAAAGAAGCATAGGTAAGGATAATTAGTTGATTTAATTAAGGATCCAACTTAATTAATTCATAAAACTCACTTAATTACCTTTTATTAAACTAAATCAAATTACCAATGTGGGAATGGGATCATAATAACAAATAATTCTTCTCCTCTTTAAAATTATTAAAATCCTAAGTCATAAAGTAATTAAAAAGCTTTGGTTTTCTTAAATGCTTTTATTTGAGATGATTATCCTTAGGAATTAACTCAGTTGAATGAAATCATGTGTTTATATTTAGTAATTTCTTTCCAATCATGTTAGATATTTTATGTCACTTGAATCATTCATCCATATCTTTTAAAAATTAATTAAATCAAATGATTTTTTTTTATGTTAAGCTTGCTTGTGCTGATTAACTTAATATATGTGTGGCTATTATCACTATTAAATCAAAAATCTATTTTTTTTTCAAAAATTTATGAATCAACTACAATATTTGGAGTGATAGTAGTTATAAATATTTATAAGCTTGCATATGTTTATAGATTAAATGTGTGAATGAAAGCTTATTTTCCTTTAATTCAAATGTGGCTTTACATGTATTTGAATGTAATAAGTATATAGTCTGAATATCTTAGGAATACGAGGCTTTAAGTTGCCCCAAGAAGGTCAATTGATTACCTCACCTCCCTAGTTAATAATGACATGCACTTATTTAGTTTTATTTACATGTATTACTACATTAGAATTTGGATAAAGCTTTAATTCACATACATAAATGACTCAATCAAATAAAAATAATTTTTGCATGATTTTCCATTCTTGTAGTTATTTATACATTCATGTGTATTTAAGAATAATAGGTATATCTAGTATGGACACCCTAGGAATACAAGGCTTTAAGTACCCCAAGAGGTCTTTGATTACCTCATTTCTCTGGTTAACAATGACGAAGTACTTGCTTAAAACTTTTATAAACTTGTATGTGTATGTAGCTAATGAATGAAAATCTCATTTTCTACAAAATACACATATGCATCTTTCATTTAAAGTGTGCTAAAAGAAATATGTTGGATGTATAGTTACACCTAGAATTAAGTCATATGCATGCTACATGTGATGGAAAGGAATAACTTGATATATATCATATGATAGTAATTCAATTGAGTTAATCTTAAGAAGCCTTTCATATTAAATGGAATTATTTAAGGTGAAGCAAAACTTAGGATTAATTAAAATATTTAATAAGCCATCACTAAAGAGAACTAAATCAAATTAACATGCTTTAGAAAGTAGCTTAGGGTAGGGATGAAAGAGAGAAATTCTCCTTCCTCTCTTTATAACACTTAGTTGTTAAGTGTAGGTTACATGAAATCAAACAAATACAAATTAAAATTCTCAAATCGATTAAATAACTTGAAGTAAAATCATCATTTATGGTTAAATTAAATTACTTTCACACTTAGAAGATACAACTCTAATGCTTAGTAAGATGTACCACACAAGCCTTAACACACATATTAGAATTAAGTCACTACTTTGAGCTTTATGTTAGGTCGATGCTTGGTTTGATGTATATTTTTTTGTGATATAATTTTTTAGACTGGATGTTAGGGTGTATATTATGTAGATTGGATGTTATGTCATGATTAGCCTAATCATGTATTCTGCAGGGGATTATGCTTAAGGAGTGCCTAAAATAAATATAAATGCTCTCTTTTGCGTTTCTTTATCCTTAAGCATGATCTAAGATAGGACTAGTGGGTTTGGTTACCCATGTGCAAGGTGCTAAGTCCAAATTATACCTATAACTGCTTGGGTTGTATGGTATGTTTAGCTAACACTTATTTTACAAGTATAGTTAGATTTACTTTTCTTATTTTTAATATAATTTTACATTAGAATTGGGATTAGTGTTATGAGGGGGTAAGGATGTGCATTGGCTAGAAGGCTTAACCCTAGGGTGCCATGTGATGTCTTGAAGCCTACGAAATCAAAAGAAGCAAAAGACATGAAGGAATGAAGGAGATATAAAGACTTGAAGATTTGAAGACAGCATTTATCATTTGTAAATTATAATTATTATTTAATTTTCTAAGTTATATTAGGGTAGAGTTCGGCTATCTGTTTCTCTTTTCGGGTTGTACGGTGGTGCCCGACTGCACTGGCCTCTTATTCTTTTGTATTAAATTTATAAAATTGATTGATGTTATATTTAAATTGTGCAATATAAATGGTATATCTTTTCATAGTTTCTTTATGAATGATGATTTAATGTGTGGCTTAGATTTGATTAGGCTCTTAGGGAAAAAGAAATTTTTTACCCAACTACAACTCATAACTAAAGTTTTAAATAATTCATAACCTCACATAAAACTTAGGTATTAAATCAAGATAATTCAAGATTTAGCAACCTTTAGCTGAATGTTGTATGTCTCACATCATACATATCATCTTGAATCACTCTTGTAAAATGAGGGCCTCCATCCTTACACATATAGGGAATGCTTGACATGTGAGTGCAACCCTTACTAACGGAGCTTCACCCTCTTCTCTCTTGATTTGGCCCATAATTCATTTCAACATGCATTTAGGCATACAAAAATTCTATGACCTTGTTCAAAATGAAGTGTCTAAAATCAAATAAAAATTAAAAAGGTTTGCATTAGACTAAGTCATTGATCATACCACTCATGCTCTAGTCTCTTATGGAGTGGGTTTAAGGATTTTAATCTCTTTATAAATAATAACTACCCTAGCTATCTTGTAATTCATATGATTGGACTACATGAATTTAAAGTGTATGAGGAGTTAGGCGCCACTTATGACTTTAAGTTAGCCGGTGCTTTATCATCTCTTGTGGAGATAAATCTTATGCTCATTTTTGCTTAGATTTATGCCATGCTTTAGCTCTTCCTAAAGCCCCCTAGATTTAGGATTCGAGGTAGCTGTTTCCTTTGGGCTACACACATAAATCCTCACCTCTTAGGCATTTCCACAACCTTGTGTTGGTGGATTATAAGCCCTAGCAATCTAATAAAAATTCAACTCTAACAAATAAACCTCTTCAATTTCAAACATATAAAGCCCAATTATATGGTAGATTGGAGTGCTCACTAGGTTTCCTAATATCATGAGTACTCCCAACACATTTCCTTTGGCTTTGATAATAAGTCTCTCCTTTCAATCTATCCCGATTGATTTTCCAAATATAGCTAATTTATTGATAGTCTTACCCTTGAAATCTGAGGGACAATAATTGCCTACTTTAATCGAGTGTATTCCTAAGAAATTCACCTTCCTTAAGATGTAATTAACCATGGTGGCTTGCTTCCCCTAGGGAACTTTAAAACTTGGTTTAATTTAAACCCTACTTTATTCATCCATGTAAAGTAGGGGAAAAATCTCTAGTACATTCGAAGACCCATCATGCCTTAGGAGTTCTTATTAAGTGATTAGGTCCATTGAAGGGCGATATCTCTATCTTTTGAGATAGTATATCATATCTCAATGTTGTACCTGATCACTTCAATAAGTATCTCCTACGATCTGTGTGGTGTCCCTCCCATATGTCAAAAATAAACACCACACCCCCATAACATTCATTCATTATAATTATAATTATTCTTTTGTAATTCTAGGTTGTATAATGGTAGAATCTAGGCTACCCATCTTTTCTCTTTTCGGGTTATATGGCACTTTGACCACCCTCTTATTCTTTTGCATTAATTTTATAAAATTAGTTGATGTTATATTTAAATTGTGCATTAGAAATGACATGCTTTTCTTAGTTTCTTATATGCTTGATGCCTTAATGTGTGGTCTGGATGGGATTAAGCTCTCAGGGTTAAATAAATTTTTTACCCCAACTAATCACTTATAATTAAAAACTAAATATCTCATAACCTCACAATAAAGTGTAGGCATTAAACAAGATAATTAAAAGATTAGCAACCCCTTAGCTGAATGTTGTATATTTCATATCATGCATCATCTTGAATCACTCTTATAAAATGAGGGCCTCCATCCTTACACACATAGGGCTTGACTGTCAGAGCTATCAGAGCTTCATGTTCTTTCACTTTTGATTTGTCCAATAACTTTATTTTATCATGCATTTAGGATGCTTAAATTATGTCAAAAAAAATCATGCATTTAGGCATATAAAACCATAAAGCCTTTATCAAAATGAAGTGTCATAATTGAAATAAAATTTGAAAAGATTTTGCATTTGTAGATTAAGTCATTAACCAATACCACTCATGCTCTAGTCTCTTAGGGAGTGGGTTTAAGGACTTTAGTCTCTTTCTTAATTAATGACAGCCCAACTATTTTGCAATTTCATATGACCAGACCACATGGATTTAAAGTGTAGGAGGAGTTAGCTGGCCACTCCAGATGGTTATAAGTCTACAAGTCGGGTGGTTTATCCTCTCTTGTGGAAATAAGTCTTATACACATCTTCACTTAGATTTATATCACATTTTAGCTCTTGCTAAAGCTTCATAGATTTAGGATCTGAGATAGCTGTTTCTTTCAGGCTACATGCATAAATCCTCATCCCTTAGACTTTTTTTCATACCTTGTGTTTTGGATTATAAGCCCTAGTAATATAATAAAAATTTAACTCAAACAAAATAATTCCCTTCACTTTTAAAATTATAAAGCCTAGCCATATGATAGATTGAAATGTTTACTAGGATTCATAGTATCATGAGCATTCTGTACCCATTCCCTTTGGCTTCCAAAATAAGTCTTCTCCTTGATCTTTTCCAGTTATTTTTCCAATATAATCAATTTATTGATATTCCATCATTAAAATTTTAGAGACAATAATTGTCTACTTTAATCGATAGTATTCCTAAGGAACTCACCTTCTTTAGGATGTAATTAACTATGGGGGCTTGCCCCCATAAGGAACTTCTAAACTAGGTTTAATATAAACCCCACTTTATTTATTCTTATAAAATAGGGGATAAATCACTGGTACATTTGAAGACTCATCATGCCTTAGGAGTCCCTATTAGGTGATTAAGTCCATTGAAGGATGATATCTTCTATCTTTCGAGATATATATCACACCTCAATGTCGTACCCGATAACTTCAATAAGTACCCCATACGATTTGCATGGTATCCCCCTCACATCCAAAAATAAACACCACAAATATAACATATGATATTCATAAATATAACAAATTTATTCCATCAACTCTTTTCCATTGTCTAAAAGATTAATAAGTATAGATTCATAAAACTAAACACATACTAAAAAAAATATAAATTCTTGCTAAGTTTATAATAAAAAGGAATAATAGTTATATACCTTATTGAAATCAACTTGCATGAGATCATCAAATGCATGAGAAATGATGTCATTTTTATTCATACCCTTAATGCATATTCTTGACTTACTAATATTTTATATTGAAATGATACATCTAATTCATTTATAATTGATATCATTTCATAAATAAAGATACTTGTATACTTTAATTAATGATTAGATAGACTATCTTTTGTATCATATCAATGTAATTATTAAAGTTACAATTGCACAATAGATATTCTTCATCATGAATAGAATCATCACCCTATTTCAATGGCATCATGTTAATCTAATATCATTTATACACATTATCCAAACTTGTGTATATTCATACATTCCCTTTTACCACCATATAGAGAATTATCTACTTATTCTCTTTCATTCATGTAGACAAACTCATAAATTTGCACTCATATATGGATAATCTTTGGATCTACCTACTTGTGGGTCATTCATTTAGCTAGCCTTTCATTATAAACATGCAATTTTAATCATATGCATGATTTGTCATTTATTAAATGCATACACATAATCAAAATAATGCAAGTCATAATTTAAGTATGTTTTGAATGACCATTTACTTTATTTGAAAAGCATGTATATAAAAAAGTGATAATTACATAATAAATATTTCATATTAATTTCTAATTTATATTGAATGCTTTGCATATTATCATAAATATGCTACAAGAATATATAATAATTCTACTTAGATGAATTTGTTTACCTATGAATTAATTACTTGTTATCATGAATTTAATTATGTGTTTACAACACAAATCACATATTAGCTACTTATTTTGAAAGATACATCATTAAAACAATGATATATATATATATATATATATATATATATATATATATATATATATATATATATATATATATATATATATATATATATATATATATATATATATATATTTACGGATATCATTAAATTGTAGGATACATAATCTTATTAATAAAAAACAACATAAATTATATCAAGATTTAAGTAAAATTAACATTTGATGAGTAGTTAACATGAACTACATGTAGAAAGTGTAATTAGTTTTTTTTTGAATATATTGTTTTCTTCAACAAGAATAATCTCTATTAAAAGGATGGTATCTTATCTTTTGGTGAGTAAAATTTTTAAAAAATTATCTTCACAAGCTTGTTAAATGGAAACCTACCAACTACTATTCTCCTTCTCCTCTCCTCTGTAGCACTCGCCCATGTTTTTCGTTAATGTTTTTTAAAATAAGAAGCTTCCTAAAGTCAATTTCTCATCTATTCTTTTGCCACCCAAGCTAGCAAATCATATTCACCATTGAGTTTTCTCCTTACCCAATGTCATTATTTTCATTTATTTAATCATATATTAATTATAATATAAGTAATTATATTGATACTAATTCATATAATTAATATAATTTATCTTTAACTTTTGTCATAATTAAATTTATCTAATCATGCTTAAAAATAAGCCAAGTTTATAAATTTAGACATATTAATCACCTTTTATTATTTTGATCATAATTTTGTCATTTTTATCCCAAATTTAAGCTCTTATATATTTTAAAAAGCTAATCAAATGTTTCCCAATTTTATATTGATAATTGTACTCAAATTAATCTCTAAATGCTTCAAAATACGAAAATATCAAGAGAAATATTTATAATTCTTCATCTTGATGCTGCTGACTATATCTTAATATTTTTATTATAATTTTCTCAGTTGTTAACTAAATTTTAAGTTCTTATATGCTCTAAAAAGGTTACAAAATTGTTTACAACTTCTATATTGATAACTTCATTTAATTTGGCATTCCTTGAAAATTATTAAAAATCAAGACTAAAATTTATAGCTCCATTAATGAAATGTCACATCTTCTATATTGTTATAACTATGCTATTTTATTTACATTTTATTATATATATATATATATATATATATATATATATATATATATATATATATATTAATTATGATAGAATTATTATTATATTTATAATTATTTAGAGCTATTACATAAAGCACCAAGGTTTAACCCTATTCTATAAATTACTATAGCGGTGCCATGGCACTTGACCAAAATGGCATGGTGCTCTAAAATGAAACTGTTCCATCCAAAAATATTTTTAACTTAAAACCAAAGAAGTTTTAGACTGTCTTGGAGAGTTATGTCAAAGAATAAAATGAAGAAATTTTGAAAATTAAAAAAAGAAGGCTTTTAAATAAGAACGAGATACTATTAGAAGGGATTGGAGGATAACACCAAGAAGAAAAAGAATCTAATACAATTTTGGGAACAAAGTTGCCAATGATTATATTATGAGTTTCATGATTTTCATGTAAAAATTATCATGAACTAATTTCTTTTTATAAGTATATGGTTTAATCACTTTTCTTTATCAATGAAATAGTTTGAGTGCTATAACATTATTTGAGAATTATTTGATTTATCTTGTTCTTCATTTAACTTAAACTCTACAATATTTAATAATAACTAAAAGTTGCTTTATGTTTGAGAAAGATAAATCAATAAGTTGCTAGTTGAGATAGGAATATACTCAATTATAACTTAAAATTGTGTTAAAATTAAATTTAAAGGTGGATTTTAAATTAATTTACATAGAAATATAATAATTATTTAAAGGATTATAACTTTAAGTTATCAAAAAAGCTTATAAAGATACAACTGTTCTTGATTATTATTATTATTATTGTTGTTGTTGTTGTAATATCAAACTATAGATTTAATTAAAATAAGTTATTGTGAAACCATGAATCCAGATTTTCTCATATATTTAAATTAAAATTTTAATTAGTTGAACTTAAAATAATGTAATCCTAACTATCAACTAGTCTAATAAAAGTGTTAAGAATATAAACTATAATTAATTAATTTTAAAATTAATAATTAATCCTCATGAGAATGACAGCCTACTTCGTTTATATTACTTGAATGATAAGTGTACTCACACTACACATTGAAAAGCTGAACACTGTCTCCTAATTAATCCATGGGCCTTAGTTAGCATCAGCCTTAATATGCACATTAAACTATATGCCACATCAAAAACTTAATTCAATCAAGTCATCATGCCTATAGGAATAGATTGCAAGACTACTATTAAGTTGATTCTAATATTAAATCATAAAACTTATATGCAGGCATATCAAAGTTAAGACTGCATACATGTCTTGAGCATGTAGACAATTCATAAATAAATTATTAAGCCTCATATTTAGAATCAAATTAATTGTAAAAACTAAACATAAATTAAAAACACATTTCTACATAATGAGTCTTATAGTGGTATAAACTCTACCCCAATGAACATGTAATCTCTATTCTTGGGATTTCTTGTCCTCATGGTTATAAAGTCTTTTTATCAACCCTCCAATGGATATCAATCCTATCCCAATTAATTCAATTTGGCACACATTTAAAAAAACTCACTAAATCAAAATTTAAGTCCTTCAACGCAAGTAGACCTCATTCTAATTGATTTAGTCAGTTAATGCCAAAAAACTCATTAAATCAAATATTGTATCACTAAAATATGTAAGTTATATCATTTTTAATATGGGTTGACATAAAGCCAAGAAATATATTGAATTAGAACTTAGATTTTATGATGGATATATGCCTTAACCTAAATTTAATGCAAACAATCTTACTTACATGATAAGGTAGTAAAAACTTATCTCTAGGTTTTCTTTGTCCTAGAGATTGAAAGCCCAATTTTCACACCTTTCAATGGATGTAAGCTACACCCTTAAAATTTTTCTATGCTAAGCCAATAAATCCATTTTCTGAATATATATAAAGCCTAGTTCAAATTAAGCACAACAACATTACCTTAGGGTAAGGCCATAAGACCCATCATTGAGCTTTTCTAATCTTTGAAATTATAAGCTCAACTTTTTGAACCTTCTAATAAATGTAAATCTCATTCTAATTAATGCCAATGTAACATTAATAAATCCCTCAAAATAATACAACTCTGATCACCTTACTTATAGGATAAGATTGTAAGCCTAATTATTATACTTCACTCATCCTTAAGTTTGTAAGATGCATTTATAAGCCTTCTAATTGATGTAATCCTTGTCCCAAATCAAGCTAGAGCTAACTCCCATGCTAATAAGCATGTTCATCAGAATTAAATTCAATAATCAAAATAATGAACAAAATATTCTAAGTGCTTTAGGCACAACTCATTTAGTCAAAAAAATTCTCTGTCTTAAGTCATAATTTATTTAGCCGAATTAAAATATATGTACACGTGGTGGCCATACCATTTCTTATGATAGTTATAAGACTTGTTTAGTATTCATGAACTGTTAGTAAATGAGTCAATGCTAATTTTAAAAACATGTCTTTGACACAAGCATATATTTTCATTCCAATTTGTTGAGGATACTTGAGATATGATAGCTATAGATGCCAATCAAACTCTTAGATATTATTGCTTACAACCCTTTAATATTGGTAAATTAGATCCATTGGTATGCTTGAGATGTTTGAACTATGGCATCTTGATCAATTCTATCTCCATCCTCTAACCATTCTTTACTAATTTAATTCAAAAGAAACATTAAATTATATAAGTTGAGTCTAAGCAACCTATGTAATTAAGAGTGTTCTCTCATGAGTGGGATATGTAATTTGTGCTCATAGAAGCATAATCCATGCATCTAAAAAAAATCATGGTTTAGTTATGGAAAAAAATTTGATTCAAATAAGCCTAATCAATTTTATAAAAGACTATTAATGAGTAAACTTTATCTCTTATACATGTCATGGAGGTTCTCAAGAAAGGAACTAATTTTTTTTACTAATAAAAAAATATTTTTAGTTTTTGGATTTCTCATCTCTGAAAATCTTAATTTTTTTAGAGATTGGGCATGTGCATTAACCACGTGAATGCACCCTTCCTTTGATTTGATTTTGTTTAGGCTTTGATAGCCTCATCTTAATTTTTAACTCTTATTCTTGTGAAGTGTAATCATATTTCTTTTTTTTGGAAGAAATTGAGAGCATGTGCCCAATTTAATTCCAAAAGTAATAAAAGTTATAATTACATAATTTCATCAGACTGTTGACACAATAAAACACCTATACCAGAAAAAAACATCAATCGGCTGGAGGAGAATAAAGTAAAGACAGAGCTATACCACCAGCCCAAAAAAAAAACAACAAAACCAAAAGACAGCTAAACTACAACAATTAAAAAGGAAGGACTCAGATCATCCAAAAAGTGTTAGATTGCTTATCTGATTAGGAGATCAGCATAAGGAATCCTGCGGTTTCCTTCGCAGCCGTCCACTGTTCTTGACTTTCCTGAATATAAACATTGTCCAAAGACGCTTGACCGCTTTGGAATTCCATCCAAACAGATCCTTGCAAACGAGCAATGATCATCATAGTCCTTTTCCTTCAAAAACACCCACTTAATTCTCGAAACGGGAGAAATCGAGGGGAGTCAATATCGCCACTTGATACACATATCATAACAACCCAGAATTTGAATTTCCACCCAGCAGAATTTGGGACATGCCTTCGGATACCCTGAACAGAAACCAAGCAGCAAAAACAGCCTCCAGCCGGCACCCAAGGAGTTAATCACCTTGAGTAACAATTTTTTTCCAATTAGATAAGATACGTATAACATGTTCAGGCCAAGACTCCTTTACTTTCCATCTAATCACTTTATAAGCTATCCTTTCCTTAATCTGATTGATTAAAACAGTGTTTGTAGAGGCAATGTGAGACATGATTCTTTTGTTTCTTTCTCGCCAAACACAAGAAAACAATCAGCAGAGAAAGGTAGTGGATAATGCCTAACTATCTTATGCACTTGAGAATCCATACTTTAGAACTTGTTTCAAGGTAGATTGCATTGAAAAGAAGTTACCATATGGCAAAATACTCCTAATTAAATGCATGGAGAAAGGGCATTCAAAGAAAAGATGAGAATGTGATTCAATATCCCCAAAACAAAAACAGCAATCTGAATTTACCCCTAGCCCTCTCCTTGCAAGAATATCGGTGGTTTTTAACCCGCCAAGGTAAGCCAACCAACAATATAAAGATAAGTTTATAGCCCCACCTTTAAACCAAATGCAGTTATACCAATTGGTAGATGGTAAATACTCAAAAAGAACCTTTTTAAAATCTCTAGATGAAGGAGCTTTGTTTGAATCCCAAGTAATCCAATCCTCTCCCATAGCTATGGGGTAGATTTGATAGCCATAGCAAGCATTGGGTGTTCAATTTCGAACCAATTAGGTATATGCCATCTGCCATCCAACAAGAAGTCCTGTAGCTTAGCATTGTTAGAAAGAAGCAATAAGTTAATATCATTGAAGTTTAAAGAACCAGCCAAACACTTCCTTTCGCACCAAGGATCAAACAAAAGGGAGAATTTGTTTCCATTCCCTATGTGATAGGAAATGTTTTCAGAAAAACGTTTTGCATATAATTTGAGATCCTTCCACATGGGTGATATAAACCGAATCGATTGCTTCCATATTGATCCATACTTTTGATTACACCATTTAGCAAATAGTGAATCATGAGTGAGTGTTTTCCACAATGTTTTGATCTTGCATAAATCATTAAGAGAAAAAGTTGAAAGCACTCCTATTCCTCCTTTTTTTCCTTTTTCTCCCAAAGATATAGGAACCAATATAGAAAAATGAGAGGTTGTTAACCGAGAATTTGATTAATTGAAGCCTGCCTCCCAATGATAAAAATTTACATTTCCATCCTGCTAACCATTTTTGGATCTTTTCAATGAGACTAGAGAAATTTATCAACTTAGGAGTTCCCAAAGTTAAAGGAATTCCTAAGTATTTAATGGGAAAGGTACTTTGTGAGATATTAAGGATTCTACAAAGATTCTCTATCCCCTTGGTTCCTCTAGAGAAGCAAATGAGAGATTTCTCCAGATTCACAGATAACCCCGTATATCTGTTTAAACTATCAAGGCAGAGTTTCAATGATCCCAGAGAATGAATAGTTGCTTCTCCAACCACTAAGAGATCATCTGCAAATAATAAGTGAGAGATATGGCAAGAGCCAGTTGAAAGGGGCACATATCTGAATAGATTTACTTCTCTGTCAATCAAACAAGAAAAAGTATCAATGGCCAAGGTAAATAAGAAAGGAGAGAGTGGACATCCTTGTCTTAGACCATTTTTTGAGATAAAGTAGCCTTTTATTTCTCCATTCAGATTAACTGAAAAAGGAATATCAGTTATGCACGCCTTTATCCAATTAATAAATCTAGGGGGAAACCAATTGAGTGGAGTCTATGCAATAATGCCTCTCTATTTATAGAGTCAAATGCCTTTCTGAGGTCAAGTTTAGCAAAGAATCTTTCTTGTGTGCAGTTTTGGAGCATCTCATAACATATTTCATGTGCCATTATGATATTATCCGAGATATCCCTCCTTTATTTGATTGTGGGTGAATCAAAAGAGGAAGTACACTTTTAAGTCTTGTGGCTAGAACTTTAGCAATCACTTTGTAAAAGGTGTTACAAAGTGAGATAGGACGATACTCTGAGATTTGAGTGGAGTGCTTGACCTTGGGAATTAAAGTAATCAAGGAATGTTTAACTCTCTTTGGGAGCTTCTGTGTTTTAAAAAAATGATGAGCAGCATTTAATAAGGTCCCACCCGTTACCTCCCATGTAGATGAGAAAAATTTGGAATTGAATCCATCCGGTCCAGGGGCTTTGTTCTCATGAATGCTTTTGAGAGCCTCTTTGATTTCCAAATTACTAATATCAGCATCCAATGCTTTAGCAGAATCAGATAATGTGTTCCCCAGTGGAACATCCTGCACAATGAAGGAATCTGAGGAATTATTATTGAACAAAAGTGAGTAATACCTGCATATTTCCTCAGCAATGAGGTCCTGCTCCTTCAAAATTCCTATGTCTGAATGAATTTCCCTTATACAATTGGTGCTTTTCCTTTCTTTTATAGAAAAATATAGGAAATTTAGATCATCCTCTGATGAAGTCAACCAATGAGCCTTAGCTCTTTGCTTAACCCAAGCATTTTCCTTTTGAAGCAAGCTTATATAAGCATCTTTTGTTTCTTTAGCCATACCTATAAGATTTAGATCATCTGGATTGTCTTCAAGCCTTTCCAAAATTTCCTTTTGATCTCCTTTAGCTTTTTCAATTTGTGATAGTAAAGAAGAAGAACTCTTCATAGAACCTTTTTTGCACCTTAACATTAGAGTTTGCAAGTACAAATATGGGGTCCCCTGTAACAAAACCTTTCCAAGCATCTTTGGTAATCCTCATGAAGTCATGATCATAAATCCAATAATTCTGAAACATAAATCGATGAGCTTTGGGGCATGAATGTTGAAAATGAGTGATGAGTGGGGAGTGATCGGATGAGAGAGGAGGAGGCACATTGTAAAAAGAGGATGGAAATTTCTCCAGCCAAACCGCGTTGCAGAAAACTCTATCTAATTTTGAAAAGATGGGATTCCTAATCTGTTGATTGGACCATGTATAGAATAGACCAGTATTGGGAAGGTCCAACAGCTCGCAGTCATTGATACAGTTAGAGAAAGCTTGCGAGTTTGTGAGGGATAGGGAATTGCCACCAAGCTTTTCCTTATTGGAAATACAACAATTAAAATCTCCCATAATCACCCAAGGATCCAACATCCCTTGTGCAAAATCACGAATAGAGTCCCAAAGAGAAATACGCGCTAGAGCATCATTCTCGGCATACACACAAGTTAAAAAAATAGATAATGAGCCATAAATAGTCACAAGCCCATGTATCAATTGGTTAGTAATTACCAACGGTTTGAAGTCAATTTTATCCGATCTCCATTTGATCATCCACACATGGCATTCACAAAATTGAACAACATTGAAGGGAATAAAGAGAACTTACGTATACGGAATGGATTTAGTGATTCTTCTGTATTCATCTTGGTTTCAAGAAGACAAAAAGCTCAAGCTAAATCCTTTGAGTCTCGAGCAATCTAGAATTATTAGCCCTCGGTAGTCGTTCCATACTCCAAGATTGGGAAGGGTCATTGAGAGGAGGATGAGGCGGGTTTCTTACCCTTTTTGTGTTTCCCTTTTTGATTCGAAGGTGTGGCATTAACATTTTGTTTCAATTCGTCTCCATCGGAAGAAAGTTTAATCGGAGTATTTGGAGGTTTTTCTATATCTTTCCCTTTTAGAAAGGGAGAGTTTGGAATCAAGATCTTTGATTGAGCTTCGGAAGGTCTAGAAAAGTTTGATTTTCGGTTTGCTCAAATTGTTCTTCCAATTGAGGCGATAAGATAGGCGACTGGTTGAGATCAGTTGAAAGCACGTTTAGGGATTGCCTTACATTCGTTTCCGCTTCTCCCATCTCCGGTTCCTCCCCGATGATCTCTCCCTGTTCAGCCAATGCGCTGAAATTGTTGACAAGTGGAATTTCGATAGCTCTGTTCCGGCTTCGACTCCTATCTCGAATTGGATTGCGGTTTACAATTTCTCTAATGACACGAGACTGAGGGCAAGTTTTATCATCGTGTGAAAAAGTGTTGCATTTAGAGCAGACCGTAGGTTTCCAATCATAAATCACTGGCTGATTAAACTTCTTCCCGTTCATATTTATAGGAATCGAAGGTAACAGGGGCGTTGTAATGCGCACCGCAAAGGTTATCCTCGCTTTAGATGAGGTTATCAACCGCAACATCATACTCCCAACTCTCGAGAATCCTTTTTCGTTCCAACAGCATAACGGGAAATTGGGCAATTTGATCCAGATTGGGATTTCGGTCACCTGATCCTTGGTCGGCCGGAAATCCCACATCCACCTCTGAAAAATAAAAGGCCTTCCATTGAGGAAGCATGGGCCATCGTTCCACACTGTGTAGGAAAGTCAAATGTTTTTGCAAGATAATTGGGCTGTTATTATTTAGGAAGAATCTAAAGTCTTTAAACCCACTCCTTAAGAGACTAGAGCATGAGTGGTATGAGCAATGACTTAGTCTAACGCAAATATTTTCAATTTTTATTTAATTTTTGACACTTCATTTTGACAATGGGCATAAAATTTTTTATGCCTAAATGCAAATTGAAATGAAATTATGGGCTAAATCAGAGAGAAAGAGGTGTTTTCCATCATAGAGGAGACCCTCAAAGGTCAAGTCTTCCCCTATCGTGTAAGGATGGAAATCCTTTCTTAATAAGAGTGAGACAATATGAATGCATGGTGTTAAGCATACAACATTTAGCAAAGGGGTTGCTAAATCTTTTAATTATCTTGATTTAATGCCTAGGCTTTATGTGAGGTTATGAGTTACTTAAAACTTTAATTATGAGTTATAGTTGGGTAAAAGATTTAATTTTCCTTAAGAGCTTAATCGGATCCAAGCCACACATTAAATCACCATTAATAAAGAAACTATGAAAAGGAATGCCATTTCTATTACATAATTTAAATAAAATATCAATCAATTTTATAAATCTAATGCAAAAGAATAAGATTCAGTCTGAGATGCAAGCGAAAAGAAAAAATGGGTAATAGCTCTACCCTTATACAACCCAGAGTATGAAAGAATAATTACAATTTATAAATGAATAAATGTTATGGGGTTCTTCTTTTCTTCATTCTTCATGCCCCTTCCTTCTTTGATTTAGATGTGCTTGCTTCAAAGGCATCACAGGGCCTCCTAGGACAAAGCCTTTTAGCCACTGCTCATCCTAATCTCCTATAACACTAATCCAATTCCTAATACAAAATTATATTAAAAATAGGAAAAGTAAATCTAACTACACCTGCAAAATAAGTGTTAGCTAAACACACATACAATTCCAAGCAGTTATATATATAATTTGGACTTAACACTATGCACATGGGTAACCAAGCCCACCTGTGCTAACTTGGATTATGCTTAGGGGTTTAAGCAACTTGTCAAAAGAGCATTTATATTTATTTTAAGCACCCCTTAAGCATAATCCCCTACAGAAAAAATGATTAGGCTAATCACAGCATACCATCTAGTCTATAAAACATACCTAACATCCAATCTAAAATAATACATCAAAAAACTAAGCATACATCATACCATGCACTAACATAGAACTAGAAGTGGTAACTTAAATTCTAATTTGTGTGTATTAAGGCTTGTGTGGTATGCCTTAACTAAGCTTTATTATGATTTTTCTAAATATGAAAGGATGTTTAATTATAATGGGTTGATTTCACTTTAAGTGGTTTAATTGATTTAAAATTTTACTTAGTATTTTCTTTTATTTCATTTGACTTACACCTAGCAACTAAATGTTATAAAGAGAAGAAAAAGAGTACTCTCTTTCATCCTTATCTTAAGCCACTTCTAAAGCATATTAATTAGTAAGTTCTCTTTAGTGAAGGGCTTATTAATTAATTTAATTAATCCTAAGTTTAAGTTTACTTTAAATGACCTCATTTAATAAGAGAGACATCTTAAGGTTAATTGGAATGAATTACTATCATATGACGCATGTTCATTCATTTCCTTCCATCATATGTAACATGCATTTAACTAAATCATAAGTATACCTACACATACAATATGCCTTAACACTTAAATGATGGCTGTAAGCACATACATTTGGAATTTAGATGTTTCATTTGATTGAATTATTTTTATCATATCACTTAAGCTCTATCCAAATTCTTATATAAAAATAGATAGGAATGAAATTAAATAGGGATGTGTCATTGTTAACTAGGGAAGTGAGGTAATCAAATGACCTTCTTCGGGCTAGCTAAAGCCTCAAGTTCCCGGGATGTACAAACCATATACCCATTACATTCAAACATATGTAAGTTTATACACATGAACATAAGAAGCAAGACTTTAAATCATATGATCAATCAATTCAATCACTTGAACAAATATGAATGCATGTCTTTCTTAGTAGAAAAGGGGATTTTCATTCATTAGCTAAATGCACACACAAGTGTATAAAAGTTTTAAGTGGATACTTCACCATTATTAAACCAGGGGAGTGAGGTAAAGACCTCCTTAGGGCACATAAAGCCTTGCATCCCTGGAATGTCCAGATTAGATATACCCACCACTCTTAAATACACATGAATGTACAAATAACTACAAGAATACAAAAATCATGCAAAAGTTATATTTGATTTAATTAAATGAAGATTTTCATTCATTAGCTAAATGCACACACAAGTGTATAAAAGTTTTAAGTGGATACTTCATCATTGTTAAACCAGGGGAGTGAGGTAAAGGCCTCCTTGGGCTACTTAAAGCCTTGATCCCCAAAATGTCTAGACTAGATATACCCACTACTCTCAAATACACATGAGTGTACAAATAACTACAAGAATGGAAAAATCATGCAAAAGTTGTATTTGATTTAATTAAATTATTTATACAAGTGAGATAAAGTTCCATTTATATTCTAACATAGAGGTACATAGGAGTGAATCCAAACAAATGTTGTGTCCTTTTCAAATAAACTATACATTTGTTAATATTCAAGCCTTATGTAAATCCATGAAGATTAAAGAAAGAGAACTCCATTTCACCTGTTTTAAGCTAGAGGCACATGCAAGCTTATGAATATTTATAATTATTATCATTGCTCCATATATTATAATTGATTTAAATACTTTTAAAAATAATTTTGATTTAATAGTGATAATAGCCACACATATTTTAATTTAAATCAACACATGCATGCTCAACATAAAGAAATTATTTCATTTAAGTGATTTTTGAAAAATATGTATGCATGATTACAAGTGAGATACAATATTTAATATGATTTGAAAGAAATAAAAGGTACATAAGCATATGATTTTATTCAATCCAATTAATTCTAAGGACAATCATACTAAATAAGTTCATTTAAAATAAACCAAATCTTCTTAATGTCATTTTTAATTTCATGTTTTGATTTGATTTAAGAAATAGAGAGAAAGATGTTTGCTAATCCTAGTCCCATTCCTATATGTGTGAGTTAATTTGATTTAATGAAAAGTAATCAAGTCAATTTTAGGGATTAATTAAGTTAAGTTATGAATTAAATTAATTAATTAAAACCTTACTTATGTTAAGGCAATTAATTAAATGATTATGAGCCAATCTAATATGCAAATGAATTGAAAAGTAAATAGTAATGATCCTAAGAAATGAAAGAGGCCTAATGCAATTAGCTCACAATCATTGATTAATTAAGCTTAAGGAACTCAAATTAATTACTTTTATGGTTTTCTCACACATGTGAGCTAACCATAATTTTATTAAACCATTTTAGGCATATTAAACACCTAAAGATATACCCATGAATTAATTAAGAAAAATCAAATCTATTTTAAAATTTGATTAAGCTAATTAAGTTATGTTGACCTCATTTTTAAGATGAGCTCTCAACCCCTCCATCTTAGACATAAGACTTATCTTAGACACTAAGAGTTTTTTCAGTCTTAAGACACATCTACTGATTAGGTGGATACTCAACTTAACCCTAGAGACTTAGAAGAGTTAGCCATAGGAATAGATCATGCCTTAAGGGTGTTAGGAAAATTTGCCTACCCCATAGCTTGAACCAAATCCTCACCTTCCTCCTTTCAAAGTCAAATTCCAAATCAAATCAACTCCAAACTCCAAATCAAATCAACATCAAAACTTAAATCAATTCCAACTTAATTGATTTTCTCAAACTCAAATCAATTCCAAATGATTGAAGCTTATGATTGAAATTCCAAGTTCAAAAATTCTTCCTAAGTAACATTGATTCTATCTTATGGATTTAGCCTAAATCAAATCAAATTCAAGAAATTTTCTCATAACCTATTTATATTCACAAACATAAATGAAATATAAATTCAAATAACCAAAACTAAATCCAAAAGCAATCCAAATTCAACCAAAATCCAACCTAAGCCTTTTAAGATAAAATCTTGAACTTAGCCAAATCAAATTCAAATCAAGACAAACCCTTGATTTTTCTTCGTGATTCAATCAATCCTTCAATCATGAATCCAAATATAAATATAAACTTTGATCATCAATCCAAAAAATCAATTCAAAAATCAAATCCAAATTCAACCTAAATACAACTAAGCCTTTCAAGTCAAATTCTTGAACTTAGCCAAATCAAATTCAAATCAAGACAAACCCTTGATTTTTCTTCATGATTCAATCAATATTTCAATCATGAGTCCAAATATAAACATAAACTTCAATCATCAAACCAAAACTAAATTCAAAAATCAAACCCAATTCAAACTCATATTCACCCCTTTGAACTTGAAATTGTCAAATGAATCAAAACCCATTTGACTTCAAATCACTTGCAAGTGGATTTATATTTTAATCATAAGTCCATATGTGAGTTCAACCAAACTTGATTCAAGCTTTGATCAAGTCAATTGACCCACTTAGGCCCACTTGACCCAAAGTGACCTAAAGTATCCCTTTTGAGCCAAATTCTAATCCTACCCAAATTGGATTGAACTAAGCCTAACTAAGCTTCACATTGTGAGTAACAATCATCATGAGATGATCAATCGCTCAAATTTGGTCAAACCAAGTCAAACCTAAGGGTTGACCGAGTCAACACTTAACCAAAATGAAACCTAAACTAGCCAAAATCCACAATTGGCCAAATTGATTGAAACCATTGATCTAGACTCATTCTAAATCAATGTTCAAACTTAATCAAGTCATCATTTTAGTCTAACCTAGCCCAATTGGCCACTTGACCCAAGTTGACCCAATTTGACCTAAAAGTCAAAATGTGTCAAAACTTGATCTAAGCCAAATTAATTGAAACCAATGGGTCAAGTTCATTTCAAATCACTTGTTGAACTTGATCAAAGCCTCAATTGGCCAACTAGAGCCAACCTAGCCCAATTGACCTTGAACCCAACTTGACCAAAAAAGTCATATTGAGCCAAAATCAAATTAAACCAAAATTAATTGGAAATAAAGATACCAATGCATTTCATATGACCAATGAAACCTAAACCAACCAATGACCTAACCCAAATAGGTCAAATAGGTCAAATTGGTCAACTTGACCCATTTGACCTAAATGAAATCAATTGAACCAAAACTAAATATAAGCCAAATTGAACCAAACCAATGATGCTAAAACATTTCAAATGGTCATATGAACTTGACTATATCCTTGGTTTGACCCAATTTGACCAATTGGTAAACTTGACCCAAGTTGACCCATTTTGACCTAAATGGGTTAACATGAGCCAAATCACATCAAATCAATTCCAAATTCATTGAAACTTTGCCCAAACCATTTTTTGATCATACCAAACATATTCAAAATGAAACCCAAGACAAATGACCATTTTACCCCTAGGCCATAGGGTAACCCAAAATCAAAACCACTTGGAATTTGGTCAATTCCTTTTCATGAACACTTGAAATTCTCTCAGTGGACCAAATGGTCGCTAATGAGGATCGTGCACATGACTCAATGGGTTTGGTCAGCCAAACCCAACCCAATGGACAAATTGATCACCCACTTAGAAATTGAGCACATGGGATCCCTCCTCCACTCAATTAAGCACATGGCAACTCCTCCACTACCTCCTCAGCCAAAACAAAATTACATGCAACCCTAAATGGCCTAACAAACCCATTGCATGAGGGGAATTTGATCAAAACAAATCTCTAAGCTTGGCCGTCCGATCTGCCTATGGGGAGATATGCTCCCCCTAATTTCACTTCATTCACACTAATTCACAGTAAATTGAAGCTAGGGAAGCCAAAGAAAGCAATTGCAAGCTCCTCCAAGCCTCCTACTTCCACTTTTCCCTTCTCTTTTCTTCAAGCCAAAAATAGGGGAGCTCCACCATTTTTCAAACTCATCAAATACAAATTTCGATTGCTCTTCCAAGCACCTTGAGGGAATCCAATCGAGTTCACTCAAACCTTCTTCTAAGTTCTAAAGCCACATGAGAGAGGACTTTGATCAAGGTCGCAAGCTTAGGAGGAGCATTTTGGTCAATTGAAGGAGTCACTCAATACCAAATCCTTAAACCTTGAACATAGCTTCATCTCTATATGATGAAGCTACCTCAATGGAATGGAGCATCGGTGATAGCCTCTGGCGAGGTATGCCTTCAACCCGAGCTTAAAATAGGGATTGTGTGGTCCTTTGTGAAGGAAATTTTCACCATATACAAAATTGATCGTTGGATTTACTTGTGCTTACTCCTATATGGTGTGGGTAAAGTTTGAGTTTAATCAAGCTCAATCGAGCTCAGATATTGCCCTAAAGAGTGGATGGATGTCCTCTCCTGTAGACAAACTCAGTGATGGATCATGGACCATCCAACCATGCATTTTGGATGGACGGTCTTGATCAAGCCGCGTAGGATCCTCTGATTTATCCTTTAAGAACCGCGAGCTCAATCTCAACCATCCAATCCATGGTTGGACGATCCGTGGAGAAAGCGCGTAGTGCCACCACTGACGTGGTACTAGGATGTGACAACTTAAGTGACGAATCCCATTACGTTACGTGGAAAGCACGCACTGCGTCAGAGGTTCACGTGGCACCGATGGGATTAGTTATATAATTAGTGGTTTTAATTAATTCCATAATCATTGAAACTTTAAAATAACATAACTAAATGTAAAAAAATCAAAAAATACAAAATAAAATGCATTATGATGATAATTTAGTAAGGAATTCACTAAAATTATTTTTAAGGGATTTTGAATAGTGCATTTTCCTTAATTAGGGTTTTAGTAAAAAATTAATAACCCTAATTACTTCATTAATTCATTTCAAACTTCTCAGATGCATTTAGAGGGATGACCTCTACCTTCACTAAGTTTTTTTGGATTTGTTGATGAGTTAATTAGGAAAATCAATTAATGAATCCTTAATCACTATCTTTATGTAATTAAGGGTAATTCAGCATGTGAATAGTGGTTTAATCCCTTTAGTAAGTTAATTAACCTTGCTTAAGTGAATAAGAGGTTTATGGAATGGGTTTGGGGAATTTTCCTTAAGCCATTCCTAAACCCCTTTCCTTCCTTAATCCAAACTCAATTAAGAGCTAATCCACTAATGACCTACTTAATTAACTTGATAAAAATTTCAAAACATTTCAAAACTTAACCAATTCATCTTGGGTAGGTGCTTAGGTGTTCAATAACCTAAGTATCTTAAGAAAATCAAAATCCAACCTATATGTGTGAGAAGGGTTATGAAAGTACTTAAATTAAACCCTTTAGCTTAATTAATCACTAATATGAGCCAATTGCATTAGGCCCTTTCTTTCTTAGGTGCATTATTAATTTAAATTCATTAGAGTCTAAAGGTTTTTGTTTAAGTTGATTTAAAATTGAATATATGGAGTGTAATTTTATTGTAGAAGTTCTAGTGGTAGTGTTGTGACATTAGGTGAACAAGTCATTAATAAGAGTGCGATTGAGATATTTAGGCTCTATTGTTCAAAATGACGGTGAAATAGATGGAGATGTTATTAGTAGAATTCAAGTTGGATGGTTGAAGTGGAGGAATGCATCTGGTCTATTGTGTGATAGAAAAGTTCCGCTTAAACTTTAAGAGAAAATTTTATAAGATGGTGGTAAGACTTAACTTATGGTGCGAATGTTGGCCAATAAAGAAGTATAGACTAAGTTAAGTATTCTGAGATGAGGATGCTCGGGTGGATGAGTGGCTTTACTCTTAGAGATAAAATGCGAAATGAGTATATTTGGGAAAAAGTTGGGTAGCTCCAGTGGTAGATAAGATTAGAGAGAGTCATCCACATAAAGCATCAAATGACTTTGGTTAGAGAGTAGATGCATTAGATTTGACTTATGTTAAGAAAGGTAGAGGTAGAATTAAAAATACTTGGTTAAGATGTATAAAAAATGACTTTAGTATACTTGAATTAAATGAGAATTTGACACATAATAGGACACAATGGAGATGAAGCATTCATGTAGCCGACCCCACTTAGTGGGATAAAGGCTTGTTGTTGTTGTTGTTATTATTATTGTTGTTATTATTGTGTTGTTTTATGTCATACATTGGCTCATAATTATTTGATTAAATATGTTAAAGTGGTGTAGTAGGGGGTAATTAATGAACTTAATATACACCTTAACCTAAGCAAAGCATAAAACTCACCTAATGGTTCTAAAATTAAACTAAACAAACACACATGGGAAATGGGTTAGGAACCTTTTCACATTTCTTAAATTCAAATCAAACTTAAAAAATAAAACAAATATCTCTTTAAAATAAATTTGGTTTACTTTAAATAATCCTATTTCATAAGGTTGTCACTTTAATTAATTAGGGTGAATGAATTTTACATCTTTGTCATTATTTCTTTGCTAAATGTGTATGTCATATAAAAATCATGCATTCATGCCTTTTGAAAATCAAATTAAAAATGAAATGTTTCTTTATGATGTCAAATTGCATGTTTTGGCTAAAGTAAGAATATGAATGGCTATTATGACTATTAAATCCAAAATTACTTTCAAAACTTATAAATAAAATATCATAACTGAAAGATATGCTACTTATGATTATTTATAAGCTTGCATATGAGTATAAATATAAAGATGTGTATTGTGTGGCTTTCCTTCTCTTCTCTTTTAAAATGAATTTGGATGGATTTACAAAGCGTATAGTTATTTTAAAAGAACATAACACTTGCTTATATCCTTTCCTATCCACTTTTATGTTATGAATTAAGAAGGATTCTCACATCTACACATGTAAACTAAACAACCAGCAAATTAACCAAACAAACATCAACTTTTGCATGATTCTCTTTCCATGCATTTCTTTTTGTACATGCACATTTATATAAGAAAAGTGATATATTAGTCTAGAAAAACCTGGGGTTGTAACACTTTAAGTAGCTCTAAGTAGGTCTTGTACCTTGCACCCCTAATTACTAATAATGGCTTTTTACTTATGTCTTCTGTGCATAAAATGGATAAAAGAATCACTATTTTTCTACTTAAAAAAATCATGCATCATGAAGCATCCAAATTTTCTCAAGTAACTCTCTTAGCATTATCATTAAGGTGTGCTAAACATTTCCATTTGCATGTATAGATATGCTTAGGATTCATCCATATGCATGTTACACATGTTGGGAAAGAAATGAAGTGTTGTGTATTTTGTTGTGTATTTTGTGATTGTATTTTACTTTACTTAATCTTAAAATGCCTTTCTTTTGAATAAGTTTATTTTGGGAAAATATAAACTTAGGATTAATTAAAAAAATTAATAAAACATTCACTAAATAATAATCAAATATGAATATACCTTAGAAATTACTTAAGATAGGGAGGAAAGAGAAGTTCTCTTCTCTTTTCCTCTCTTTACAACACTTAGTAATTAATTGTAGGTTCATCACAAAATAAAAATCAACCAAATTAACTAAATCACTTAAATGAAACCACCCTCTAAGTTGAACATTTTCATACTTAGAAAACTCTAACCTTAAAGCCTAGCTAAACATACCACATAAACCTTAAATAACACACACATTAAGCTAAGTCACCACTTCTAGATTTAGGTTAGGGTGATGCATGGTTCAATGTTTGCTTTTATTTTTTGATGTAATATTTTAGTTTAGATGTTAGGGTGTATGTACATAGACTGAATGGTAGGATGATCTTAGTCTAACCATTATCTTCTATAGGGGACTGTGCTTAAAGGGCGCTGTAATAAAAATATAATTGCTTTTGCTGTGTAGGTGCTTATACCCCTAAGCATAATCTAAAATAGGTCAGATGGACTTGGTTACCCATGTGTGGGGTGTTAAGTCCAATTTATATATATACATGCATGTGATTGTATGGCTTGTTTGGCTAATCTCTATTTTATAGGTTTTAGTTAGATTTTTATCCAACTTTCTATCCAACTAATCAATTCAAACTAAAAAGAAACAACTCATAACCTCACCTAAAGCTTAGGTAATAAATCAAGATAAAAGAATTAGCAACCCCTTAGTTGGATGTTGTATTACTTTTCTCACATCATGCATAAAAAAAGAATATTGTTTCACTCTTGATTGGAGGGCTTCCACCTTTTCCAGAGAACTTGGCTTGACCTTTAAGAGCCATGGTGAAAATACATCTCTTTATCTTGCTGATTTTGGCCCATAATCTAGTTTTTCATGCATTAGAATATGAATCCTAAAGCATGTGTCAAATTGATTGTCCAAAAATAAAAATAAAATGTGACAAAATTTGCATTAGATTTAAGTCATTAAATCATGTCCTACATGATCTAGTCTCTTAGGGAATATGTTTAAGGACTTAGTCTCTTTCTAAAAAAAAAAATAGCTTAGCTATCTTGCAAAAGCATTTGACTTGCCTACATGTTTTAAAATCATAGGAGGAGTTAGTTGGCGGCCACCCCTAGATGGTTGTAAGTCTAACAATTGGGTGGTTTATCCTCTCTTGTGGAGGTAAACCAAATACTCAATTTTGCCTTAGATTTAGGTCATGCTTTTGGCCCTCACCAAAGCTTCATAGATTTAGGTTTAGAGGTTGCTACTTCCCCTTACGGGCTACGAGCATAAATCCTCACCTCTTAGATATTTTTATGATCTTGTGTCATGGAATTGTAAGCCCTAGATTTTTAATAAAAATTCAACTCAAATAAATAAATCACTTCAATTTCAAAAATATAAAGCCCAACCATATGATAGTTTGGGATATTTACTAGACTTCCTAGTATCATAAGCATCCCCTACTTATTCCTCTTTTTGGATTCAATAATAACTCCATCATCTTGATCTATCCCACTTGATCTTCTAAAAATAAACCAATTGATTGATAGTCATATTTTCAAAATCTTTGGAGACAATGATCATTTACCTTAATCGAGAGTATTCCTAGGGAATCCTGTTCCTTAAGATGTAATTAACTATGGGGGCTTTCTCTTGTAGGGAACTTAACGAACCATGTTTAAAATAAACCCTGCTTTACTATTCCATGTAAAGTGGGGGAAGAATCTATGGTGCATTCCGAAGACCCATAGTCCTTAGGAGTCTTTATTAAGGTGATTAGGTCCATTGTAGGGTGGTGATTTCTATCTTTTGAGATAGTACACCTTCCTCAATGCCGTACCCGATTACCCTAAAAAGAACATCTACGGATCTACGTGGTGTCCTGACAAGGCATGATATATTTTTTCTTTCATTTATCCTCTTTCCAAAAGGGGATAGATGAGGCAAAATATAATAATTTTCACCACAAGTAATTAATTAGTTAATTAATTCCTAATTAATTTCTCTTGAAAAAGTTAAGGAAACTTAGGGAAAAGATTAAAGGCCCTAATCACATTTGCTAAACTTCCCTAAACTTCCCTACTGTTAATCAACACCAAATGAGTCTAATTAATTAGTTAATTTACTGTTCACATGCTTAATTAATCCTCAATTAAGTTAATAAGGTAATTAGGGCTTAATCATTCAATTTCCTCAATTAATCAACCAATAAATTCTAAGAAAAAAGGGAGAGGCAGAGGTCATCCCTCTAAGCAACCTCAAAAATTTGAAACCAATTGGATGATTAATTAAGGAGAAATTACATTAATTAAGTTTTCAATTAAATTTTAATTAAGCCAAAATCACTATTCAAAATTAATTAAAGATAGTTTTGATGGATTCCTCTCTGAAATACTTTTAAAATGAGCCTTTATTTATATTTTTTGGATTTTTTTTGCAATTAGTTATTAATTATAGAAGATTCAGCCTTAAAAACTAATTAATTAGCCTAATTAAGCATTAATCCCGTCAGTGCCATGGGGCGCGTTGACGCGGTGCCCTTCCACATGGCACCACAAGATTGGCTATTAAAGTTGTCATCCATGGACTAGAATGGTGGTAAGATGCACTTTTCTATGGGCCATCTGATCTAAGATATGATGAGGTATGTGGAAGGTATGTGTAGGAGGAATTAAGCTTTGGTTGAGAGATGAGGAAGTTTGGATCAGGATTGAGCTCCCCTATTTTGGTTGTGCACGGGAGGAGAAAATATGAAGTGGGGAGGCCTTGGGAAAGCCTTGGAATGTGCTAAGGAGTTTTGTTTCTCTCTTGGGAATTCATAGGAGATGAATGCAAGTGAAATCCAGTTTGAATTGAGGAAGTATATCCCTCAATTTGAGGTGGACAGACAAGATTGTCTCCCATTTTTTAGTCGTCCAGCCACTGCCAGGGCGCTGGGCTGGTGGTCGCCATCATGTCCACGTGGCTCAATTTGAATGGAGGAGTGCTTGGGAGGTGGCTCAATGCTTGATATGGTATGATATCCTCGCTTGGATCAAATGGGTGCTTAGTTTGTAGGAGAGGTGAATTAACTCACCTCCCTTTGGTCCTTGGCAAGTCCTAGCCCACTTAGAGTGGGCTAGGAGGTTAGGTCATACCCCAAATGGGGTGAGTGAGGGCTTCCAAGTGATGAGAGAGTGAACTTTTCCATTTATGGGTGGAATCCTATGTAAAGAGGGCTTGACCAATGGGAAATAGCTTTGATTTAACTCACTTGATTTTTAGGATGATTTTAGGCTGGCCCAAGATGGGTTTGGGTCTTGTTTGATCAGCCTCCAATGGGTCATGGGTTTGTTTCATGGTTTTGGATTAGGCCATGCTGGTTACATTGGGTCTAGTTCAAGTTAAATTTGGTTAATTAAAATGATTTAGTCTTTGAATCAATTAATTTAATTTGGATTTTTAGCTAATTTTTTAGGTCAATTTGGATAAGGGTCAATTGGGATAGGTTGGGTCTAATTGACCAAATTGCTTTGGTCAAGTTTAAAATGAATTTGGAATGAACTTGTGCCAATGGTTTGATCAATTTGGGTTGGATCATGACAATTTGGCCCTTTAGGCCAATTTGGGTCAACTTGGGTCAAATGACCAATTGGGTTTGGTTTGGCTCAATTGATGGTTAAATCATGTTTAAACATTAATCATGAGTTGGTGTGGATCAATGGTTCCAATCAATTTGGTGTATGGTGAGTTTTGGCTAGCTTAAGTTTCATTTGGGCTAAGGGTTGACTTGTTTTGACTTGATTCAAGGCAATTGATCAATTTAGGGTGATTGTTGATCATGATATGAGGCTTGGATGGACTTGGTTCAATACATTTTGGGTTGGATTAGAACTTGGCTCAAAAAGATCCTTTAGGCCACTTTGTCAAATGAGCCTAAGTGGATCAATTGGCTTGGTTTGGGCCTGATTCAAGTTTAGTTGAACTTATATATGAGCCTAAGATTGAAATATAAATTCAACTGCAATCAATTTGGAGTTCAATAGGTTTTGGTTCATTTAGAATTTTCAAATCAAAAAGGCTAACTTGGGTTTGACTTGAGTTGACTTGAATTTGATTTGATGATTGTAGGTTTCATTTATATTTGGATAGATGATTGAAAGAATGATTGATTCAAGAGAATATTCATTGTGGCTTGATTTAGGTTGGTTTTGGTTAAGTCCAAGGAATTGGCTTAAAAGGCTTGAATTGAGTTTTGATTTGATTTTGGATTTGGTTTTGACTATTTGAGTTTATATTTTTATATTTGTAAATATTAAAGATATAAATGATTGATGAAAATTACTTGAGTTTGGAGTGACTAGGAAGCAAATTTGACCAAGCTCATGGAGGTGGGTCAAAAGAGCTTATAAGGAAATTTATTTAGTTTGATTTAGTTTTGATCATTTGGGTTTTTATTTTATTTATATTTGTGAATATAAATAAAGGAATAATTAATTTATAAAGAATTGAGATTTGGGTTGAGCTCATGGAGTTGGGTCCATATGGCTTAAGAAGGGTCTTGGTTTTGTTTGATTTAGTTTGATTTGGTTTTGGTCATTTGAATTTGGATTTCATTTATATTTATGAATATAAATGATGAAATAATTGATTCATAAAGAAATCAATTGATTTTGATTTGGTTTAAAGGGAATTATGGCTAAGCTTATGAGAGTGGATTAGATGGCTTAAGAAGGATTTTGGAGCTTGAATTTGATTTTGGGTTTCAATCATTTGGAATTGAGTTTGGACTTAAATTTGATAAATGATTGAAGGATTAAATGATATTTGAGAAAATCAATTGAATTTGGATTGAATTGGATTTGGCTAAGGTTAAGGCCATGAAATTCAATCATAAGGCTTATGGAGAATTTTGGACTTGAATTTGATCAAGGGATTGAATCATTTGAAGTTGGATTTGAATCAAAATTTGATAGTTTTATTGAAGGATTTAATTGATATTTGAGAAAATCAAATGAATTAGGATTGATTTGAATTTGGCTAAGCCTAAGTCCATAAGATGATATCAAAGGGCTTAGGAAGGGTCTGAGTTTGATCATCAATCAAATGTTTTGGAATTTGGAATTTGGGTGAATTGGGATTTTAGGTTTGGTTTGAGATTTGAATTTGGATTGAATTTTAGAATGTGCATATGGATTAGGTTTAGGCTATAGGGTGGATGATTCCCTTAAGTCTTAAGGCATGGCATAATCCTATGATTAACCCTTCTAAGTCTCTAGGCTTAGGTTAAGTGTTCACCTAATCACTATAAGTGTTTTAAGACTAAGGAACTCTTAGTGTCTATAAGTGTCCTAGATCTATGCCAAGGAGGTTGAAGACTCACTCTAAAAGTGAGGTCAACAGTAGTACTACTCATAATATTTTTAGTAACATCTTCAAGTTTATAGTCTAGTAAATCTACAAAAAATAAATATTTTTAACTTAGAAATGTGCATTTTATAAAATATGTAAGAAGTAGATAATTAAAACTATGTTCCAACTTCCAACCTTGGTCACCACATAACCAATCCTTTGTACACACCAGTGCCTCAACAATGTCATATTTTAGTACACTTCGATATTGATCAAGAATTCTTCCACTATTACTAAATGCACGTTCCGAAGCAAAAGTCAAAATTGGTTTACACAGAACTTCACGAGCCACACAAAAATTTTGAAAACTTTTATTGGTTACCTCTCCAATAGTGTAAAATATCTAGCTAAATTTTATTTTCAATCATAGGTTCATCTAACTAAAGCTCAAGCTCAGACTTTCTTGGTATACTATCTTAATCCTTAAAAGAATTAAAGTCTTTACAAATTATAATAAATGAGATATGATAAATATTAGCATAATGAAATGTGTAAGATTGAATTGACTTAAAAATTATAAGTAGTACTTGTAAAAATTAGAATTTAATAATCATTGAGTTGGATGTTCTTTAACTATCACAATGTGTTGCTTGAGTTACTCTTGATGCTCATGCTAAGGAACCTCAAATATTTGAGTTACTATCATAATGAGAATAAATTTTCCCTCACATTTGCAACTTCACTTAAGTAGTCACCCTCATATAGTTTCTTATAACACCACTCAACAAAATTGAACTTATATCTTGGATCAAGGATGACAGCTTTTACAAGAATTATACAAAAATTATACCAATGCTTCTCAAACTTTATGACCATTTTTTTGCCATAGTTTTAATGTAGTCATGAGCACTTGAACTTTTATAATTCAATGTTGTATATGTTGTAGAGATGTTAGGATAGTAAAGATTTGTAGTATGATATTTCTTGACCTCACTTTTAGAGTGCATCTTCAACTTCCTCATCATAGATCTAAGACTCTTATAGGCATTAAGAACTCCTTAGTCTTAAGACACTTCAAGTAATTAGGTGAACACTTAACCTATGCCTAGAAACTTAGAAGGGTTAGCCATATGAATAGGTTATGCCTTAGGGACTTAGGAATACTTACCTACCCTATATCCTAAACCCAATCCATGCTTTCCTTCTCAAACCAAACCAAACCTCAAATTCATGCCAAATCCAAACCAAATTTCTAAGACTCATAATCAATCCCATGATGAAATTCAAGCTCAAAGTTTTCCATGAGCCTTATGATTGAATTCAAAACCCTTTATAAACCCTTTGATTTCATCTTATGGACTTAGCCTTAACCGAATCCAATTCAATTCCAATTCATTTGATTTTCCCAAATATTAATTCAATCCTTCAATCAAACTATCAAATTCTAATTCAATTCCAACTTCAAATAATTCAATCCTAAAACCAAATCCAAGTTCCAAAATTTCTTCCTAAGCCTTATGACCCACTCTCATAAGCTTAGCCAAATCTCCACCTATGTTATCCCAAACTTGATTGATTTCTTTATAAATCAATTATTCCTTCATTTATATTCACAAATATAAATGAAATCTATACTCAAAATATGCAAAATCAAACTAAAACCAAAGACTTTTAGCCATATCACCTCATTAAGCTTACCAATCAATCAATCTTTGTTACTTTATTAAATATTGTTCATTTTTCTCTTTATAAATGAAACCCACCTTCCAATGTAATAATTAAATCAAACTATAATTTCCTTCTTTCCTTTTGACTAATCATATATCAAATCTCAAATCCTCTTTTCTTGAATCATTATCTTCATTTATATTCCCCTTATTTATCAAATTCCTCAAACCATGATCATCCCTTTTTTTACCTTTCTTTATTTTTACATATTAATCATTCAAACCAATCAAAAATTTTTAATTTTCTATTCTTCATTCTTCTCATTTGTTATCCCTTATATAACCATTCTTTCTCCAAACTCAACAGTTAGCCCTTTTCAATTTCTTGTTTTCCATTACTCCTTATTGGATTTGATTTCAATTTCTACTTTCTTATACTAACTAAATCAAATCAAACAAACAAAACAATGACCCATTTGATTTGAAAGTTAAGGACCTTTTTTAAGTTCCAATCCATTAAATTGAAGTCAAACTCATATCATGATCAACAATCACCCTAAATCAATCAATTGCCAACCAAGTCAAGTTTTCCAGTCAACCTTCTTTACCCAAATTAAATGAAACTTAAACTAGCCAAAACTCACCATACACCAAATTGATTGAAATTGATTCACCCACCAATCAATGGATTGAACATACACCTCAAATTGCCAAATATAAATAAAACCCAAATCAACAAATCATTGACCCAATTGACCCAATTGATTTTTTGAAATTAAATGATAATCATTACCAAATTGATTGCAAACCAATTCATTCATTTAACAAATTGATAGCCAAACAATATCATTGGTCCATTGACAAATAGCCCAAATTTTGACTAATTCAATCAAAAATTAAACCAATTCAAACCAACAAAATCAAATTGATTCCAAATACATAAACCCAATAATTTCTTTGAATAATTCCCAAATGAAACAAATGGAAAATCACATAAGCCATTGATTGAAACCCCTTGAACCAAATCAATGATTCATAATTCCAAACTCAATCTTTTGACTCCCTATTGTGGCCAATTGGTAAAATAATCAACATGACCCAATAGAACCCATTTGACCAAATGAAGCCAAAACATGAAAATTGACCATTGGAATTTCAACTGGCCCAAAACCATATTTAAAATCAATAAAAAATTCAATCAAACCCATTTTAGCCAATAAATAAAAATCCAACCCATTTTTTTGTCAAAATGGCCTTTCATTTGATTTGTCATAAAATGGATCAAATTATTACTTCCCACTCTAAATCTTTTTCCACTCATCTTGGGATATGAGAGATGGACTCAATCCCATGCTATACCCTAAATAGCAAAAATCCAAGGTCATGATGGCTTGATAAAATCAATCACCAAATCAGAAAATGGACAATAATGACTCATGACTTCTCATTTTTTGATAAGTTATCCCTCCTTTATGATTCATTTGAGATTCATTATTAATATTGACATACATTATTTATAACTAAAATTAGAAATAATATTACATTTGATCATAAAACAAACTTTGAACTTTGACTTATAATATGATCATCATTGACCTCATTTTGAGCTTCATTTCATATTCTTAGACTTTAATCATCTTAAACACACATGATTTCTCAAATCAAACTTAAATAGCCATAAATTCATGCATTGAATTTTCCCCTATTAAAATTCCAATTCTTCCTTCAATTCAAACTCAAATCAAATCAAATCAAACTTAAATCAATTTCATGATTTTCTCAAACTTAATCATATGATTGAAATCCATGATTGAAATGATTAAAATTCAAGTTCAAAATCTTTTAAGTCCTTTGATTCCATTCTTATGACTTAGCAAATTTCAAATCAATTCAAACTCATGATTTTTTACAACTTATTTATATTCTTTATATTTTCATTTATATTCACATATATAAATGAATATAAATTCAAACCAAACCAAAACTCAAACTCAAATTCATTCAAATAAACTTTCAAGTCAAAATCTTGAACTTAGCAAATTAATTTCAAATCAAAACCCTTGATTTTTATTCATGATTCAATCAATCCAATCATGAATCCAAAATAAACATAAACTTTAATCACAACAAACTCAATTCAAAAAAATCAAACTCATCTTCATGGAACTTCAAATTATCAAACGAACCAAAACCAACTTGACTTCAAACCACTTACAAATGGATTTATATTTCAATCATAAGTCCATATGTGCGTTCAATCAAACTCAAATAAAGCTTTGACCAAGCCATTTGACCCATTTAGGCTCACTTGACCCAAAGTGACCTAAAGCGCCCTAATGAGCCAAATTCTAATCACCAAATTGGATTGAACTAAAGCTCTCTCATCATGATCAACAATCATCATGAGATGATCAATCACTCAAATTTGGTCAAACTAAGTCAAACCTAAGGGTTGACTAAGTCAACACTTAGCCAAAATGAAATCTAACATAGCCAAAATCAACCATAGGCCAAATTGATTGAAACTATTAATCTAAGTTCATTCATGACCAATGTTTGAACTTGACTAAGTCAACATTTGAGCCTAACCTAGCCACTTCCCAAGTTGATCCAACTTGACCTAAAAAGTCAAAATGTGTCAAAACTTGATCTAAGGTAAATTAATTGAAACCAATGGATCAAGTTCATTCTAAATCACTTGTTGAACTTGACCAAATCCTCAACTGGCCAACTAGTCTTGAACCTAACTTGACCTAAAGGATCATATTGAGCCAAATTCAAACTTAACCAAAATTGATTGGAAACAAAGATACCAATCCATTTCATATGACCAACCAAACATGAACCAACCCTTAACCTAACAAATAGGTCAAATGGGTCAATTTGGTCAACTTGACCCATTTGACCTAAATGAACTCAATTGAACCAAAACCAAATATAAACCAAATTGAATCAAACCAAAGCCACCAAAACATTTCAAATGGTTATATGAACTTGACCCAACCCTTAGTTTGACCCAATTGGATGAATTGGTAAACTTGACCCAAGTTTACCCATTTTCACTAAATGGGTCAACATGAGCCAAATCACATCAAACCAACTCCAAATTCAATGAAACTTAGCAAAATTTTTTCTCATCATCAAACATATGAAATCAAGGTCAAATGACCATTTTAACCCTAGGCCATAGGGTAACCCAAAATCAAAACCACTTGGAATTTGATCAATTCCTTTTCAAGGACACTTAGCACTCACTTAATGGATCAAGTGAACACTAGGGAGTGTGGGGTACCCAACCCAATGGGTTTGGGTCAGCCTAACTTAGCCCATTGGCCAAACTGACCACTCCCATTAAAATGGCCACATGGAAATCCTCCTTCCACTCAATTCAAGCACATGGCCACCTCACCAACTCCTTCTCTGGCCAAAATTGAACCACATGCAATTCAAAATAGCCTCACCAACTCATTAATGAGGTGTATTAGATAAAAATGGCTATGAGGCTTATGACCATTCGATCCTTCAATGGGGAGATATACTCCCCCTAATTGAATTCAATCTTCACTCTCCCTTAGTCAATTGAAGCAGAGGAACTCAAAGCAACCCCTAGCTAGTCTTCCCAAGCTTCCTAGAGAGAGTTTGAAACTTGATTTTCTCCATTTTCATCACTTGAAAATAGGAGCTCCACTGAAAGTTGAATTTACTCCACACTCAACATCAACCCAATTCCTTCTTCAAGCTCCATTAGAGGACCAAGTTGAACTAGCCCAAACTCTTTCCTAAGCTCCAAAGGCAAGGGATGATCCAATTTGATCAAGGCCAAGCTCAAGGAAAGGAGGAGTTGACCCATATAAGCATCTACTCAATCTCAAGATCTCAAACTTTCAGCAAAGCTTCATCTCAACCAGACAAAGCTTCTCAAAGGGAATCGAGCGCCGGAGATCGCCTCCGGTGAGGTATGCCATTTTTTGAGCCTAAGTTCAATGTATGTTGGTCCTTTGTGAAGTGGATTTCAATCTTATGTTGATTTAGCCATTACATGTGCTTGTACTCATGCTTAGATGGCGTGGGTTAATTTTCATTCCAATCCGAGTTCAATCGAGCTCGGATCATGGCATCAAAGATGGACGGTCTCCATTTTACATAGAGAGTGGCAGGGATGAATCTTTGGCCATCCATCCAAGCATTTTGGATGGACAACTGAGATTAGAACATGTAGGCTCCCACAATTTACCCCTCTGATCCATGGCTTTAATCTTAGCCGTCCGATCCTTGATCGGATGAGAAAGCATAATGCCGGCGGCTATGATGTGATGGGTTAAAAGCCAATCCCATCCGCGTGGAAGAGTGCATTTGCGGCGAGATTAAATATTAATTAGGTATTTAAATATTCTAATTAATTATGGAAACTTCTAACATCCATATCTAAGCCTAGAAAAATAAAAAAATATGAAAAAAATTGCATTGGATAGATAATTGAATTTAGAATATTCTAAATTTGAATTTAATTGATTTTGAATAGTTTTTCTCTAAATTTGGGTTTTATTGGGAATGATATTTTGCTAATTACTCTCTAATCACATCACTGATTAATTCCAAACTTCTTGAGCATGATTAGTGGATGACTTCTTCCTTCCCTAATTTTCTTGGGATTTATTGGTGGTTTAATTAGAGGAATTGCTTGATTAATTCTTAATTATCCCCTTTATATAATTAAGCTTAATTAAGGGTATAATTAGTGGTTTAACCCTCTTATTGAGTCAATTAAGTTTTGATTAAGTGAATGTGAGGTTTAGGGAATAATTTTGGGATACTTTCCTTGAGATATTCCCTAAACCCCTTTTCATCCTTAATCCATCCTTAATTAAGGGTTAATTCACTAATTACCCCCTTAATTAATTTCATAAAATTCTAAAACTTTCAAAACTAATTATCTTGGTAGATGCTTAGTGTTTAAAGCCTAAGTACAATCAAGAAATGAAAATCCAACTCACATGTGTGAGGGGTTATGAAATTACTTAAGTTAAAACCTCCTTAATTATTCATTAATCACAGCCAAATGCATTAGCCTTTTCTTACTAGGTATTACAAATTTAAATTCCTTGTGATTTTGTCATGTCTCATTGGCTCATAATTATTTGATTAACTATGCTAAGGTGGCATAGGTAAGGGGTAATTAACACACTTAATGGCACCTTAACCAAAATCAAAGAATAAAATGAATCTAATCATCTAAAAATTGAACTTAAATATCAAGCATATGTGGGAATGGGTTAGGAACAGCAAACTTACCTCACACCTTTTAAATTAAATCAAACTCAAAACAAAATCAAATCATCTTTAAAAATAATTTAATTTACTTTAAGCTTTCTTATTTCATAAGATTGTCTTTAGGAATTAATTAGGGTGGATGTGTTTACATGCTTTCATCACTTTAGTTCTTTCCTAGCATGCTAAATGTGTATGTCATATAGATTTCATGCATTCATGCTTTCCAAAAATCAAAATTAAAATGAAATATTTTCTTTATTTCAAATTGCATGTTTTGGCTAAAGTAAAAAATATGAATGGCTATTATCACTATTAAATTCAAAATTAGTTTCAAAATATATAAATCAATTACCAAAAAAAGAAAAGTTTACTTATAGTTTATTTATAAGTTTTACATGAATATAAATGTCTTATGTTTGCTTTCTTTCTTTCTTCTTAACATGGACTTGGATAAGATTTGCAAAGTGTAATTCTTTTAAAAGAATATAACACTTGCTTAAATCTACTCTTATCCCTTTCCATGTTATAACCTAAGAAGGATCTTCATATTCACACATATAAATTGCATAAGTGAATCCAAAAATACAAATACAAACTTTTTGGATTTTCTTTTCCATTCATTTCTTTTATACATATGCTTGTATTTAAGGAAAGTGGTATATTAGTCTAGACAACCTTAGGATAGCGAGGCTTTAAGTAGACCTAAGTAGGTCTTGTACCTTACACCCTTGTGCTAACAATGGTGCTGCACTCACTTATGCCTTTCATACATTCATGTGTGCATGTAAAAATTGGATAAGAAACCTCTTTTCTACTTAATGAAATTCATGCATCATAAGCATTCAAATTTTCTGAAGTAACTCACTTAGTATTCATCATAAAGTGTACTAAACATTCTCATTTTATATGTATAGATATGCTTAGGATTTATTCATACGCATGTTATATATGTTGGAAAAGAATTGAAGTGATGTGTGTTTTGTGAATTTAATTCACAGTACTTAATCTTAAAATGCCTTTCTTTTGAATAAGTTTGTTTAGAGTTCATCTAAACTTTTGGATTAATTAAAACACATAATAAAATATTCACTAAACAAAACTAAAATATGAATCTATTTTAGAAATTGCTTATGGTAAGGAAGGAAAGAGAAGTTTTCTTCTCTTTCCCTCTCTTTAACAGTAATTAATTAGGATTCACTTAAACCTAATCAAAACACAAAATAAAATCAACCCAAAAAACATCTAAACAACTTAAATGAAACCCTCCTCTAAGTTGAACATTTTTCATACTTAGAAAAATTTAAAACCATAGCTAAGCATACCACACAAACCTTAAAGCACACATTAATAGACACCACTTCTAGCTTTAGGGTGCGGATGTGGTTTGATGTTTTCTTTTATTTTGTGATGTAATATTTTAGTCTGGATGTTAGGGTGTATGTCGTAGACTGAATGGTAGGGTGATCTTAGTCTAATCATTGTCTTCTACAGGGGATTGTGCTTAAGGGGTGTTGTAATAAATAAAATTATAAATGCTTTTGCTTTGCAGGTGCTTATACCCCTAAGAATAATCCAATAGGCCAGGTGAACTTAGTCACCCATGTGTGGAGTGTTAAGTCTAATATACATGCTTAGGATTTGTATGGTTTGTCTTAGCTAATCTTTATTTTACAGGTGTTAGTTAGATTTCCATTTTTCCTTTTCATGTAATTTTTGCAATTAGGATTTTGGAATGATTGTTATGGGGATTAGGATGAGCATTGGTAAGATCTTATGGACCATGTGAAAGCCTTTGGGCATCCACCTTCCAACCATCCAAAAGAAGGAACCAAAGAAGAAAGAAGAAAAGAAGAATAAAGAAGAAAAGAAGAATAAATAAATGAAGCTTGAAGTCCCCCATAACAATGAATTCCTTGCTTAATTGTATTTAATTCATTTGTAATCCGGGTTATATAAGGGTAGAGCTCTGCTACCCAATTTAGCTTTGAGTTTGTGTGGTGGTGCCCGCCCACAATCTCTTATTCTTTTACGTTAGCTTTATAAAATTTGTGATGTTTTGTTCAGCTTGTGCATTAAGATGGCATCCTTTCCCTAGTTTCTTCCTTGCTTGATGTATGGCCTGGATGACAATTAGGCTCTTATGGAAAAATAAATCTTCTACAAAATTTAATAATTCAAAATTAAAATAAGGAATTCATATCCTCACCCAAAAGCTTAGGCTAAAAATCAAGATAAAAGAATTAGCAACCCCTTAGTTGGATGAGTATTTATTTTATAACATCATGCATAAAAGCATCTAGTTTCACTCTTGATTGGAGGGCTTCCTCCTTTGCCATAGAAACTTGGCTTGACCTTTGAGAGCCATGGTGGAGACACACCTCCTCTCTTCTCATAGATTTTGGCCAATAATCTTACTTCTCATGCATTAGGCATATGAAACCTATTAGCCTGAGTCAAAATGATTGTCCAAAAATGAAATAAAAATGTAATAGGATTTGCATTAGCAGTCATTATTTTCATGCTTACATGATTTAGTCTCTTAGAGAGTGAGTTTAAGGACTTAGTCTCTTTTTAAATAAATAATAACCTAGCTATCTTGCATAAAGCATATGACTTGCCTACATGAATTTAAAATTATAGGAGGAGTTAGTTGGTGGCCACCCCCCAAGCGGTTGTAAGTCCAAGTCATTGGGTGATTTGTCCTCTATTACGGAGGCAAACCAAAGACCCATTTTTGTTTAGATTTAGGTTGTGCTTTTGGCCCTCGCCAAAGCTCCCTAGATTTAGGTTCTGAGGTTGCTTCTCCCCTTTGCAGGTCATAAGTATAAATCCTCACCTCTTAAGCATTTTCATAATTTTGTGTTGTAGAATCATAAGCCCTAAACTTTTAATAAAAAATTAACTCAAATGAATAATTCAATTTTAAAAATGAATAAAGCCCAACCATAGGATAGTTTGAGATGCTCGCTAAGTTTTCTAGCATCGTGAGCACCTCCTACTTATCTTCCTTTGGCATCGATAACAACTCCCTCTCTTTGATCGATCCCATTTGATCTTCCAAAATAAACTAATCGATTGATAGTCCTACCTATTAAAATCTTTAGAGATACGATTATTTACCTTAATCGAGAGTATTCCTAAGGAATCTTCTTTCTTATGATGTAATTAACTATGGGGGCTTGCCCCTGTAGGGAACTTAACGAACCTGGTTAAAGATAAATCCTTTTTTACTTTTCCATATAAAGTAGGGGAAAAATCTCTGGTACATATTTAGACCCATTGTCCTTAGAAGTCCTTATTTTGGTGATTAGGTCCATTATAGGGTATTGAATTCTATCTTTCGAGATAGTACACTTCTTCTCAATGTCATACCCAATCACCTTAATAAGAACATATGCAGATCTACATGGTGTCCAAATGCTTATTAAAAGAAGAAAGTATATTTTGATCTTCATTTTATTCTGCATAGAGTGATGATCAAAGTATATTTTATTCTTTAGAAATCATAAAAATTTTCACCACACCGTCTGTCCACCTTAGTAAACTGAGGGGTATACCCCCTCAATTCGCATGGAAAATGCATCACTTCAATTCAGCTAAGCTTTCAGAGATGATTTTGAGCCTCCTTGCAATCCCAGAGCGATCTAGAGCTTACTATCTTCAACATTTCTCGTTCTTATGCAAAATTGAAATAGAAGAGGCTAATTTTGATCCAAGCTTGCTCGTTCCCCAACCAAAATAAAATTCCTCCTACACACACCTTCTGTGCATGTCATCGAAGCCACCCAAGTCATTTCCCAAGCTGTCAAGCCACCAGAGGAAGGACTTTGATCACCACCAAGCTCCATAGTGATCGAACTTGACCCACCGTGCGAACCAAGGGGAATTGGCTTGATTGCTTCTCAATAAGGCCTCAACTTTACTAGATGAAGCTACCTCCATTGATCCCACCGCCAGTCTTGAGCTCCAGCGATGTAATTTTTCAAAACCATAGAATTAAGAAAATTTTGTTGGAGCTATCCGAAGAAAATTTGCATGTGAGCTCATCCTAACCGTTGGATCCTTGAATCCCTCGCGTGAAGGTGTGGGTTGATTTTGAGTGAATCTGAGCTCGGGTGAGCTTGGATTAAGCAATCCATGGTGGATGGCTTCTGTCCTTCATCACTCACGGGAAGGAGGATCATGGGCCATCCATTTCACGTGATTGGAATGGACAGCTCTGATCAAATCACATTAGATCCATCCATTTTTCTCCCTTTATGCCGCAGGTTTGATCTGAGCTATCCGATCTAAGATCGGATGGCAGAGATCAATATCGCGTTCGCCACTGGCTGACTCACACATGGATGTGACAAATTATATAGCCAATCCTGTTGTGCCACATGAAAGCGTGCCGCATCAGCACGCCATGTGGTGCCGATGGGATTAGGCTTAATTAAGGTTATTTAATGTGTTTCTAAGGTTGAAACTTTCATAATTCATAACTGATTATAAAAACATCCAAAAAATATAAATAATGGCTCATTTTAAAGGTATTTTAGAGGGGAATCCATTAAAATTATTCTTAATTAATTTTGAATAGTAATTTTAGCTTAATTGGGGTTTAATTAAAATTTTAATTAGCATGTTACTCCAATTAATTAATTTTAAACTTTCTGAGAATGTTTAGGAGGATGACCTCTACCTCCCCTCATTTTCTTGAAATTTATTGGTTATTAATTGGGGGAATTAATTGTTTAAGCCTTAATTACTCTTTTAACTTAATTAAGTGATAATTAAGCATTTGAATAGTAATTAATCAACAACTTGGACCCCTTAATCACTGTTGAGTAGTGGGAGATTTAGGGGATTGGATTAGAGCCTCCCTCTTAATCTTTTCCTTAAGTTTCCTTCTCTTTTTCAGCAAAAATGCTAATTAATGTTTAATTAACTAATTAGTGGCCTAATTGGTTAATTTGAAATTCAAATCATTTCAAATTATGTTTAATTGAATGAGAGGGCTTAGGGAATTAGGTTGGGACCTCTTTCCCAATCTTTTACCCCTTAATCCCATTTCATTTCAAAGGATAATTAATTAATTTTAGTAATTAAGAAAGATAAATGGATTAAGGGATTAATGGATTATTGGCTTGATTAACCTAATCAAGAGGGTAATTACATCTGATTTCCCTTAATTGACTCATGGGTAAATCTTTAGGTGTTTAATAACCTAAAGAGAGTTAATGAAATTATGGTTTGCTCACATGTGTTAGAAAACCATAAAGTAATTAAGTGAGTATCTTAAGCTTAGTTAATTAATTTTTGCGAGCTAACTGTATTAGGCCCCTTTCATCTCATAGGAGCATTGCTATTTACTTTTCATTTCATTTGCATATTACATTGTCTCATAATCATTTAATTAATTATCTTATGTTAACATAAGTAAGGGTTAATTAATTAATTTAATTCACTCCTTAACCTAATTAATCCATAAAATTAACCTAATTACTTTCCCTCATGGCATGGATTTGGCTTTGGACCAGGCCAACTTCCCCCGATTGGATCATACACACCTTATCCACTTTGGTAGGGGATTTGAGGGAGTGAGGATTACATGTGAGGGCACTCCCCTCACAGTGATGAGGACCATGGTGGCGGATGATCATCCGGTCGATCTACCTTACGACATCTCCTCATTGAAGAGGAAAGTGGCGACCTCGAACCAGTGAGACAACACCAGTCAGTTTGATTCACCTATAATTTCCTATGCTATCCTAGTGAGGGCTAGCACCCTCTCATTAGTACCTTCTAAGGGTAAGGCTCCCTTAATCTCAAGGATTGCCTCCCCTACTTTTAAGTACGGGTCTATCTTTTTCTTCTCTCATCCAGCCATAACATAGTGAAGAAATAAAAATTGCATGATCAAGCAGTATCACACCATGATCATTTGGGAGATGAAGGGAGCCGCCCGTTCATCTCTTGAGGAGTTTCCTATTTCGACTTCACCACTGGTTATAGTAAACCAGTTTCATCCTCTCTCTAGGTCATACAGAGAGGATGTTAGAAGGACCATCACCTCCACCGGTGGTCCAACCATGATTACGAGGCGGAGGTCATATGGTCAATGGTCTTGGGTTGGAGCTTATAGATGTTCAAAGTTTGGAGCTCAATTTGATCTAGGATCCATTATCCCCCATAGTGTGGAGAAACATATTTGTCAGGAGAGGGCTATAGAGGCCCATACATCTACTCACATCACCAATTGGGAGAGAGGAGGTTCGTGGATCGGCTGACTTTACTTGTTGATTTTCCATCTCGGCCTACATGACCATGAACATCTTACTTACTGGGACCAATCATCATAGGAGGATAGCTCCTATTCATAGAGAGTCGGTGGTGTCTCCACCACACTGCTCTACCCCTCATCCGCCATCACTAGTCCACGTTATAGCATCTCCAGTTCCATCAAAGGCCATGAAGGTCATATCCGGGGAGAAGCATACCCCGTTGGTGATCCGGCTATGGCCGAGGGATCCTATTTCATCTACACCGCCTATTATAGCAATGTCGAGCTCTTTTGCTTGACCTTCTACCCTAGTGGTGGTGTGGAGGGAGTGGTGACCTCGAAGCATAGTGGTCATTCCTTCACAAACTCCATCAATTTAGCAGGATGTGGTGATGGTAGTAGCTATTACAGAGGTAGCAGATGATAGCCCAACTACGCCATTGATAGTGGAACCTCCTAGGAATGTCACCCCTTCATACCTAGTGATAGTCAGGAGTGTGTCTCTTCTAATGAGTACAGTCCCCATAGGATTGACTCTCCAATAGCAGGTGGGGTGCGGTGCCTCTCAATGCACGACAGTGATCACACTGGTTAGTTGAGATTATTTGTACCTGCTCAAATTGATCATTATTTAGATGAGATAGTGGCTCATTATTTCATAAAAAGAAGGAGATTTTGAGGTATGATTGGTCAGATGAGGAGAAAGTTAGCTTCGATCCCAGTGAAGATGATTTATTGGGAGACTCAGCTGGAGTTTGTATGGTAGATGCTAGAGGATCTCTCCTCAAGGAGCAGCAGGCCATGGAAGGTGATGGGGTTGATCAGGAAGACATAGCCCAATCAGCCCAGCATCGAGCGAGAAAGATGAGCGGATAGATAGGATGGCATGACTTGAGACTTGTTAGCAATAATTTGATGGTGAAAAAATTTTCATCTACGGTGACATTAGTGACCTCGTTAACATGTCTTGGACCTAGCAGACCTTACCTCCCATTCAACAAGGTAGCACTAGCATGTATAGGAAGGTAGTGGAAAGTACCTCCATACAAGAAAAGACATAAGATCCATGGTTGAGCGAAAGTGAAGGAAGCTCAAACGGGAGGATCATCGGTTCCAAAGGGTAGACCCTACCCAGAGGAATTTGATTCAATCCAATATCCCAAGGGTTTCGTGCCACATTCTTTCAAAAGCTTTGATGGCGCGCAAAGCGGTTGTTGCAACATCGATTGGCGCGCTTTTATGTCGCCTCTTTAGTAGACTATTGCTTGCTTATGATTGGTATGCTAAATTGCATTGGTAAAACATTTGAGTTGGAGTAACTCTTTATCAAGAGATTTCTTTGGAGCTCGAAAGGGTTGTTGTGCGATCTCGTAGCACATCACATCAACCCAGTGAGTCCTTATTAATTTTATTCACTGATGGCATAACTTGAGTATGAAATATGAGTCATAGCTATCTGAATAACATGCCATTGAGACTCTCTTAAAGAATATCCATGGCCCGGTCACCTTCATGTTTAATGGCTTCACTATGAAGACATTTGAGAAGCTAATCAACAAGGTGGCTAGTCTATAAGGAGAGGCCAAGCAGTTGCCTTTTCAAGACCAGTTGCCCAAAGCAAAGCCATAGAAGGTCTATGAGAAGAAGCCGGGAGCAGTGATAGTGGTTGATAAGGGGAAGCAGCTAGCTAGAGATCAGTCTGAGAGACCACGACCTCAATAGCCTACACCTCCTTTACCACCACTGAGGAAGCCTTTCTGGCCTCCACAGCAGCCTCCATGGCCAGCATCACCGCCTCCTTAGCCATACACACACGCCAGGCATTCTGTATACTACTCTTTTAGATAAACAAACCTTATTCATTTAAAAGGGAGGTAATCGGGAAGATCTTTAAGAATCTCTTAAAGAAGCTTGATTTTACTAGAACGGAGGAAGTAGGCAAAGTCATGATCCAAACTTTTTTTGGTATGCTAGGCCATGTTTTGAAGGATTGCTTCACATTTAAGGACTAGCTTGAACATAGCTTCAAGATCGATGCTATAGTTATCCCGAAGGAATACCTTGTAGAACAACCATCTAGTTCCATTAGGATAATCCTTAGGGATACATGTGATCCTTTCAAAACCAAAGAAGGTTAGGATATTTCTTTATCCAAAACCTCTAAGAAGATCATCTAAAAGATCATTTAGAAGATCAAGAAGCTTTCCTTGCAGGTGCATGAGTCAGCTCAAACCTCCAACATCAAGGAAGGTTTGTAAGTTGCCCAAGCTAACTCGAGGAAAGGCGAAGCTTAGCTTAGGCATGTATAGGATAGCCATTAGCACAACCATCGATGAGTCGACCAATCTACGATTACTTCCACTGGACTTCTTCCACTTCAACTAGTTCTTCTTCTTCTACTAGTAGAACTCTTATATCTGTGAATAAGGGTATCAAATCAATTACCCCACTCACTTTACTTGATTTCTACTTTGTGCCTCCAAATAAATCCAAGAAATTAAAGAATAAAGCTAGTTTGAATTACATCTGTATCACTTCTGATAGGTTGTCTTCTTTTATTCCTAATGATAACTCTTCAAGTCAAAAATAACTATAATAATTCTGATCTTTCTCTTTCTGATTCAGAGTTGGACTTTCCTACTCTAAATACTATGGGTTTGCCTCTTGAGATAGACTTGGAATCATCCAATTTTGAGGGACCAATAGGAGAAGCTATAAGTGAGCTTGATGTGCAGGTAGAACCTTCCATTACCCTACTATAAGAGATCATCGAAGTCAACCTCCGTAGTGGCAAGGTTTTACCTCCTAGGGCAGCACCTCAAGATAGACAAGTCATTGAGGAGGATCGAGAAGCCCCTCCACAGATGCTCCACCCCTGGATATGCTTATGGATGACCAAGGTGGACTACAATGTCCTTTCTCATCTAAAAGTTGCCATCTAAAAGCTAAGCATATCTGATGCCCTTATCTTATCCAAAGAGATGAGGGAATCATTAATCAAGGCTCTCCTTGATCCTGAAATATGCTTAGCTCAACTGATAGCTATAGGTGAGGAAGCACATTACACTAAAGAAGCTTAGGGATTACCTTCACAGAAGAAGACCTTCCTCTAGGGGACTTGGAGCACAATCATCCCCTCTGCATTATAATCGACATGGTCAGGTTTAGACTTGCCAGAGTTCTCGTGGATCCAGGTGCATCAGTGAACATTATGAGTCTAAACACCCTTGCCTATTTGAGGATCGACATCTCCACACTTCGAGGAGATCGGATGATGTTGAGAGGATTCAATAAACAAGGTGAGCGGGCTTTAGGTTCTATAGTGTTACCTTTGGAGATAAGTGATTGGAAGATTGAAGCCAAGTTTTATATCATTGATTTAAAAACTTCATTCACTACTTTGTTTAGAAGGCCTTGGATACATCAGAATAAGATCATTCCATCCTCCCTGCATCAGTGCATCAAGTTCAGAAAAGATGGGATTGAAAATCATATCATGGATATGAAAAGCCATTTTTAGTTAGAGAGGTTGGGATTTATGAGGATGCGACCTACTATCTTCCTCAAAACACCCTTTCTAGTGAACTTGGACAAAATTCAAACTCAAAATCAAAAAAGAAATGAAGAAAAGAAAAGCTAAAAGAAAAGGAAAAAATGAAAGTCCAAGTGAACAAGAGGGGAATTGAAGAAGAAATAGATCATATTACATTCCATTCCATTCCATCATATGGACATGTGGGTAGGATGGCTCAACCTCCACCAGGCAGAGGTAGAGGTAGAAACAGAGGTAATTTTAGAGGTAGAAGACCCTCTAGTTGGCCATCACCCAATAGAGGTCGTGTTCTAGTTCATAGGAGTACCCCTACTATTCACATAGACTTGGAATATAGCTCAGAGGATGAGTCTAATGTGATTAGTATACCAACCAACCCCTCTCAGCAATTTCCTTTAGAGGTGACTTTCAATCAAGACAGAGGTGAAGACCAGGCCTCCAGACAAAGCAAAGTATTTGAATCATGTTTATGTGAAACTATTAAGCAGCAGCTGGGAACTTTAGCTCTAATCTCACTTATATCTCAGAAAGTTGAAGGTTTGCTAGTTAAGGAAGTCTCTAAGTCTTCCAGTGACATGAAGCCAAAGAGATTATTTTTGGGATCATCATCCTCAAGTCCTGAAGTTTATGTAAAACTTGAGGAGGATACATTTAAAGAATTCATTTGACTTTTACTCGCCTTATGTTCATAATCTTATACAGAAAGGTTTAGTTCCTCATACATGGTCCATGCGCAGGTCAGAGTGCTTTGAAAACCTATGAAATAATACAGGCAAGGAAGCACAATCAAGGGAAGGACTAGGTTTCGGTACAGTTGGTCCAGTCGATGACGATGATTACTGCTTAGTTATTACCAATCATTTGGAGTATGATAGATTCTTTTCACACAACACCAACTCTTATGAGAATGTGTGTTTAGAAATCTCAAATGATCTAGATGATCTCTAAATCAAAGAGGCACCACCAGAATTTGAAGAGGAGATTCATTCAACAATTGATAAAATTAAAGAAATTAACCTCGGGATAGAAGAAAATCTCTGGCATTACACGCTATTTGTTCTTTGAATGAAGAAGAAACCAATAACTTAGTTGGCGATTGGTGAGTTTAAAGACTTCTTCATATAGAGTTATGAAGAGATGCCCAGATTATCTCGACATCACAAGCTAGCAATAGATCATAACACTACCCTATTAAGCAAGCTCCTAGATGAAATGAACAGGTCATTTAAGTCAAGCGATCAATGCTAGTTTCATTAGGGAAGAAAAATACCTACACAGTGTGTTGTCCCGGTAAGAAGAAGAATGACCAAATTTGCATATGCGTTGATTTGGGGACTTAAACAAGGCATGTCCTAAGGATGAGTTTCCTCTTCCAGTACTTGTGGACATCATCTCATATGATGCTTTCATGGATTGGTCATGCCTAACCAAATCAAGATGTCTTACGAAGATGAAAGATACATTGCTTTTGAACCCGTCGAATCTTTTGTTATAGGATCATGCCTTTCAACCTTAAAATGCTTTGGCTATACCATGTGACTCGGATCTTCAATGAACTCATCCACCATCAAATTGAGTGCTTTATGATCTAGTAGTCAAGAGTAGAGAAAAGGAAGACCATCTCTTTGACTTAAGGGTAGTTTTCGAATGGTTAAGATAATATAACCTCAAGATGAATCCCTTGAAGTGTGCATTCGGAATACCTTCAGGGAAATTCCTTAGGTTTGTTGTCCGACGCCAGGGAATAGAAATAGATCCAGAAAAGGTTAAAGCTATCTTAGAAATGCCACCTCAAACCATCCTTCAAGGCGTTGGCATATCTGCTTTCCAGGAGATGCCATCTTGGATGCCAAGTTGTGGGTGGCATTGCCGGTGCGTACCTATCACCAAGGCGGGCACTCATCCTGCTTGCTTACATTGGATGACTCTCTCGGTGATTTGTTGGCCCAAGCCAACGACAAAGGGAGGGAGAACACTCTCTACTATCTTAGCCACCATCTGATCCCTGCTGAAGCAAACTATCTACCTATTGAGAAACATTGCCTAGCTTTGATCTTTGCATCTCAAAATCTATGGCACTATATGCTTTCTCATAAGGTGATCTTGATCTCTAAAACTAATCCACTGTAGTACTTCATGACACGACCAACGCTATCTGGATGTTTGGCACGATGGTCCATGATACTTTCGTGATTTGATATCACATTCATACCCCTCTGTCCGATAAAAGGACAAGCACTAACGGATTTCTTAGTAGCACACCCACTTCATGTTGATTCTCTGCTTAGTGACGATCTCCCTGATGAACAAATCATGAACTTAGGGGAGGTCAGCAACCACTAATGGGAGATGTATTTTGATGGTGCAGCTTCTTTTCACAAAGGATAAGCACCATGATCTATTATCCTAGGAAAGGTAGGGGTAGGAATAGTTCTCCTAACTCCAGACTGTGATGTGATGAGATTCTCATACTATCTTTCCAACCCTTGCACCAATAATGAAGCTGAGTATGAGGCTTTGATTGCTAGTCTAGAATTATCCATCACTATCAGTGTCAAGAGCACTAATATCTTTGGGGTTGCTCAGTTGGTTATCAATCAGATTGCCTGGTCCTACAAGGTTCTCAAGCCCAAGTTCATCATTATAATGAGTATACCATGAAGCTGTTGGCCTAAATTCCTAAAGTCACCATCTACTAGGTTCTACGAGTAGAGAATGCAGTAACAGATGCTTTAGCCAAACTTACCAAAAGAATTGTCTCAAGAAGATGAGTCCATTTCAATAATGGTCCAAATAAGTCCTATCTCTTATTAATGTTGAACTCATCAAGATACTTTCTCCTGAAGGGGAGGTTGTCATTGCCAAAATGGATAAAGAGCTAGATTAGAGGCAATCATTCATAGATTACTTGAACACCGATAAACTACCTCAAGAAAAGTCATAAGCCCATCAAGTGAAATAGAGAGCTCTCTCCTACGCTCTCGTTGATGCCACCCTGTATCAATGGTCCTTTGACCAAATCTAATTATGTTATTTAGACAAACATGAAGCCCATGGCATTATAATTGAGGTACATTTAGGTCTATGCAAAGCACATCAATCTAGTCCGAAGATGAAGATAAAGATCAAGAGACTAGGATACTACTACTGATGATTAGCATGGATGTAGGTAGTAGATGACATGACATCGGTGCGTACATGCGGTCCTCTAACCACTAACATTCTACACCTACATGGCCATTCAAGTGTTGGGGTACCAACATTATGGGTCGATCCTCCTTCTTCCAAGGCACCGGTTCATCTTAGGCATCGACTACTTTTCCAGAGTGGGAAGCCATCCCACTCGGAGAGGTCACAAACTCAACATGTGCTTGATTTGAGAACCATATCGTATATAGGTTCGGGGGTACCTCGATGAATTATATCTGATATTGCTATTGCATTCAAAAGCACAAAGATCAATAGCTTCGCCAGAAAACATGATATAGATTGGTGATACTCCACCATCTACTATCCCAGAGCAAATGGTTTAGCAGAAGCATTCAATAAAACTCTCATCCATATACTGAAGAAGACTCTTGATGATAATAAATGATAATGGAATGAGTAGTTGTTTGAAGCTTTGTGGGCCTATCGCACCATATACCAAACTCCAACTCAGTCCTATTTTCCTTAGTGTATGGGTCTAAAGCTGTTCTACCTTTAGAAGTTCAACTCCTATCACTAAAGATAGCATTGGGTAGTAAGATCACTATAGAGTAGAATGCAAAGTTACTGTTAGAAGAGCTCAAAAGTTTGGAGGAGAGTGCAGGCGTGCAGAATCTCGAGTCAGGCTAAAATAATTCAAGCTCCAAGCGTCTACCCTGGTCTTTTCAGTAGGAGAACTTGTGTTAGTCCTAAGGAGACTAATTGTTGCCCATAGAAAGATGGGAGGTAAGTTTGAACCCACTTGGGAAGGCCCTGTGAGAGAAGGCCTACCAAGGAGGATCTTATTCTATAAAGGGGAACACCAGATGTTCCAATTAATAGGCTCTACCTAAAGAAATATTATCCATGAAATAAATCATGTTTAAAAATAATTATTAATAAAAAGAACAAAATCTGATTCCATTAATCAAATATTCTCTTCTTTCGAAGCATTGTTTGCTTGTCTTGCGAATCCACCTTGACGTGTTTTAGGGTAGGTGTAAGAGTCCACAATGGCATCCTATCCCTCTTTCACAATACAAACACAATCTCTCGATTCTATTAGAATAAGTGTAAGAGAATCTGAGAGGCATCCTATATTGATTAACACAACTAAGATAGGTGTGAGAGAACCCTAACGACATTCTTTCTTAGTGGGAATCTTATTTTCCATCCGTGACACCACTTTAATCAAATCCCCTAGTGTGTTTAAGGTAGTGTTGAGTCCCCCAGAGGCATCCTATTCTTTTTGACACATGCACAAAACAAACACAAATATTTTACCTCAGCTATTTTGATGGGGGGCACTCACTCATATTGGCTTTGCTCTGGTGGTCTACATGCTACCTCGATGGTCACCGATGGTTATTGGTTGGAGGATGTGAGTGCAGTGCTTTCTTCTAACTTGACCATTACAAACCAATGAGTTATTAGATGGTAGTCTTCTAGCCTTGAAAAAGCCTTGTGTTGATTTTATTTTAGAAGATCGAGTCCACGTGCTTTCTTCTTGAACTAATCATCATGATCTAACTAGGTTGAGTATATTTGAGGCTTAGGGATACCCTAGAGGCTCCTTTCCTCTTGACTACTTTTGAGTCTAAGTCCCAGTGGCATTCACTCGGTAGTCATCCTAAACCGAGATACTGTCGAGGCAAAGAGACTATCGGCCGGTGAGTTTGTTATAGGAGGATGTGAGTCCACGAGTTTTTCTTCTAGGCGATTATTTACAAACCAATGGGCACCATTTGGTTGGATGTCTGTATCTTGTGATGACTCACGGTGGATACACCACTCTTGGCAGAATCCCACGCTTTCTCTAAGTTGGACATTGAACCTGGATATATAGCCATATCATCTTCTTTAAGGTTTTGAATTAAGCCCTTAGTGGCCCTATCTCCTGTGGGCACTCTATTTAGATCACATCATAAACTAACATGGTCCACAATAAAACAAACTAAACTAAACAAATAAATTATTTTGCTTTGTCAAGAAAGTGCCCCTTCTCCCAAAGCATCTATCTTTAGGGGCGGTCTGAAAGCTATCAAGCTCGTTGTTCTTGAACTCATATTTGACTCATTATGTAGCTAGTTTGCTTCAACTAAACAAATTTTGAGACATATATTTCAAGCTCAATATATAAATGAGCTGAACATGAACAATCATTTATTCGATCATGTTCGGTTCGATTTAGCTCGAAATAAAATATTATATTATATTATATTATTATTATAATTATTATTATTTATTAATATTATTATTAGTATTATCATTATTTTTATTATAATTATTTTTATTTATTACTCTTATTATTATTATTATTATTTTATTACTATTATTTATTAATATTATTATTATTATTATTTTATATATATACGAACACATTTATATATTACAAATGCAAGCATGACTTAGTGGTTAAAATTTTTGTTATGCAAAAGATTGACCGGGGTTCGAATCCTCCCTCATATAGGGATGTCAAAAGCTGTTATTCACGAGACTCATGTTGCTCATTAACTAAATGAGCGAACACATTTATTTCAAGCTCAACATATAAATGGTAGAACCTGAAACAAAACAAATTTCAAATGAGGGCGACAGGGAGTTCAAGCTCAGGTCATTGCCTATATGAGAATTTCACGACTACAGGTTGAGATAAGTCCCCATGTTGGCACTCACTCTGTAGTTGCCCTTAGGTCAATTTCAATCTATTTTTCCATAAACAGGTTACCCCATCTGTCATTTCACTTTGGAAGATGTAAGACTATGACACATTCTTTCTAGCATGGTTGTTACCCAGATGGGCGAACTAGGTCCGGGTCGATTTGTTGCCCAAAGTAGATCACATGGTCTTTTCTAGTGTAGATATAAGTCTGAGCTTTCTTCCCTTGAATTGATCATTGCAAACCAATAGGCTCCCTTTGGTTGGATAGTTCTCTTATCGGTCAGCTACTCCCTTTGGTTGATAAATCTAAAGATAGGTGCATTCTTAGCTCCTTCTCATGATCCATCACAAACTAATGAAATTCATCAAAAAAAACCTAAAAATGAAATTAATCTTGACTATCTTTGAGTTAATCTAAGTCCTCCCAGCAGCATTCACTCAATTGTCACCCTTAGGTTGGGTTCAATCTATTGCCTTACCACTAAATTACCCCAGCAACTAGTCCCTACTTTGGAGGATGTAGGTCTACTATTCTTTCTTCCTAGTACAGTTGTTGCATACCGAGAGGCATCCCTTTGGTTGGCTAGTCCTACTACGTATTTTGTAGGCTACCCCTTTGGATTAGTGAATGTAGATTAGGTAGCTCTGCCAGGCGATCTGCTAGTAAAACCAGGGTTCATCTCAAAATCCAAATCTAAAAATTGAAACAAATTCAACCCTCTTCCCTAGTGGAAATTTCTCCTCGGTGAGACTTAAATCAAATCAAACCTCTCTCATCCTCTTGTGGATGACTTGAACCTTCTGGAAGGTTTGACATACTATCCTTAGTGGATTCTTCTCTCTCTCTTATGTCTTGGACATAGAGTATTACACTTAATCTATAGATTCTCTCTACACTTTGGGTTAGGAGTAGATTATTTATGTTAGTACTTGTGATCTTTCAGTGTTGTTGATCATTTCGATCAACAACAATATGTGCGGTGTTCCTTGTCAGTCACACCACACCAATTGGGCACCCTTTCTTGACCTCATTATTTTAGAATGAGCTCTCAACCCCTCCATCTTAGACATAGGTCTCCTCTTAGACTTTAAGAGTTCCTTAGTCTTAAGACATATCTAGTCATTTGGTGAACACTCAACCTAGTTCTAGAGACTTAGAAGAGTTAGCCATAGGAATAGGTCAAGCCTTAGGGGTTTTAGGAAAATTTGCCTACCCTCAGCTTGAGCCATTCCTCACCTTCCTTCCTTCAAGTAAAATTCCAAATCAACCTTATTTGATTTTCTCTGAACTAAAATCAACTCTATGTGATTGAAATCCATAATTGAAATCCATGATTGAAACCCATGAATGAAATTCCTAAGTCCAAATCTTTCTTAAGTCCTTAATCTTCTTTAAGGACTTAGTCTAAATCAAGATCAAACCAATTCAAACTCATGAGAATTTCTCATAACTCATTTATATTCTCATTTATATTCACTTATAAAAATGAAATATAAATATAATTCAATCAAATCAAATCCAAAAATTAAATCCCAAAATTAAAATCCTTCCTAAGTCCTTAATTTTCCTCTTAAGGACTTAGCCAAAATCATGATCAAACCAATTCAAACTCATGATATTTTCTCATAACTCATTTATATTCTCATTTATATTTACATATATAAATGAAATATAAATATAAATCAATCAAATCAAATCCAAAAATTAAATTCCAAATTTAAAATTCTTCTTAAGTCCTTAATTTTTCTCTTAACGACTTAGCCAAAATCAAATCTAAATCAATTCAAACACATGGGATTTTCTCCTAACTCATTTATATTCTCATTTATATTCACATATATAAATGAAATATAAATATAAATCAATCAAACTAAATCCAAAATTCAAGCTCCAAACTCCAAAATTTTCCTCTAAGTCCTTTAAATTCCCTCTTAAAAGACTTAGCCTAGATCATGATCAAATTACTTCAAATCCTTGAAATTTTCTTATGACCCATTTATATTCTCATTTATATTCACATATATAAATGAAATATAAATTCAAACAATCAAAACTTCTTCCAAAAATAAAACTCAAATCTATTCGAGATCCAACCTAAGCCTTTCAAGTCAAAATCTTGAACTTAGCCAAATCAACTTCAAATCAAGCCAAACTCTTGATTTTCCTTCATGATTCATCGACAATCATGAATCCAAATATAAATACAAACTTCAATCAACAAATCAACACTCATTCGAAAATCAAACCCCAAATCCATTCATGTTATTCCTTTGAATATGAAATTATCAAATGAATCAAAACCCATTTGACTTCAAACCCCTTGCAAATGGATTTATATTTCAATCATAAGGTCATATACAAGTTCAATCAAACTCAAATCAAGCTTTGACCAAGCCATTTGACTCACTTAGGCTCACTTGACTCAAATTGACCTAAAGGTACCCTTATATGAGCCAAATTTTAATCCTAACTAATTGGACAGAACTCTATACTCTCCTCATGTGATCAACGATCATCATGACATGATCGATCACCCAAATAGGATCAAACCAAGTCAAACTTAAGGGTTGACCAAGTCAACACTTAGCCAAAATGAAACCTAACATAGGACAAATTTATTGAAACCATTGATTAAGTTCATTCATGATCAATGTTTGAACTTGACCAAGTCAACGTTTGAGCTTTAACCTATTTTATTACTTGACCCAACTTGACCCTTAAAAGTAAAAATGTGTCAAAACTTGATCTAGAAGACAAATTCATTGAAACCAAGTGATCATTCCAAATCACTTGTTGAACTTGACCAAAGCCTGATTGACCAACTAACTACTTGTGATTGACCTTGAACCCAACTTGACATAAAGGGCCATGTTGAGTCAATTATTAAACAACAAATTGATTGGAAACAAAGATATCAATCCACTTCATGACTAACCAAACCTAAACCTACCCATGACCCTAACTCAAATAGGTCAAATTTGACTTACATTTGACCTAAAGAATCATATGAGCCAAACTTCAAAACCAAATTGAATCAAACCAAAGCCACCAAAACATTTTAAATGATCATATGAACTTGACCCAACCCTTGGTTTGACCCAATTTGACCAATTGGTCAACTTGACTAGTTGACCCATTTAACTAAATGGGTCAACATAAGGCCAAAAACCATATCAAATGAACTCCAAATCCAATGAAACTTGGCCAAACTCATTTCTCATCATACCAAACATTCAAACTAAAAATCAAGGTCAAATGACCATTTTACCCCTAGGCCATAGGGAACAAATCAAAACCACTTGGAATTTGGTCAATTCCTCTTCATACACTTGGCACCTCTTAGTGGATCAAGTGAACACTAGTGGTGCACCCAACCCAATGGGTTTAGCCCAACCTAGCCAAACCCACCACCCCATAAATGGCCACATGGTCTCCTTCCACTCATTCAAGCACATGGACACTCACCCACTCCTCCCGCCAAAATTGAACCACATGAATTCAAAATAACCCTAACAACCCATGATGTCAATTGGATCAAAATGGCAATGAGGCTTGATGATTCCCAAGGGGAGATATACTCCCCTAATTCAATCTTCACTCTCCTCATACTGAGGAGGAAGAGAGCCAAGCATCTTCCAAGCTTCCTAGAGTTTGAAATTATTTTCATTTTTCATCACTTGAAAATAGGGAGATCCATTAAAGCCAATTTACTCCACACTCAACATCAACCCACCTTCTTCAAGCTCCATCAAGGAGTAACTTGCCCCAAGCTCTTTCCCAAGCTCCAAAGGCAAGGGAGGATCCAATTGATCAAGTGAGCTCAAGGAGGAGTTGGCCCATAGAAGCCATCTCCCAAGAACTCAAACTTTCTCAAAAAAGCTTTGTCTCAACTATGAAGCTTCTCCAAGGGAATCGAGCACTTGATCACCTCCGAGGTATGCCATTGCTTAGTTCAATGTGTTCCTTTGTAAAGATTTCAATCTTATGTTGATCTAGCCATGTGCTTGTACACATGCTTAGATGGTGGATTTTTCAATCCAAGCTCAATCGAGCTTGGATCTCCTCAAAGATGGATCTCTCCATTTTACAAGTAGAGGGATGAATCTTGGCCATCCATCCATGCATTTTGGATGGATGGACTGAGATTAAACATAGCATCCATTTATGATCCTTTTTAATCTCTCGATCCTTGATCGGATGGCGAGAGAAGAAAGCACCGCACGACACTATGATGTGTGATTAAGCAATCCCCATGCCAATGTGGAAAGCCATCCGCGTGGCACGGATATAGGATTAAATAATTAGGTATTTAAATATTCTAATTACCTAAACTTCTAAAATTCATATCTAAGCCTAAAAAAATAAAAAAATATGAAATAAATGCATTGATAGATAATTGAATCTAGAATATTCTAAAATTGATTTTAAATTGATTTTGAATAGTTCTTTTCTAATTTGGTTTTATAGTGATATTTTTTGCTAATTACTCTAATTAACCACCATTTAATTCCAAACTTCTTGAGCAAGATTAGTGGGATGACTTCCCTCCCCTAATTTTCTTGAGATTTATTGGTGGCTTAATTGAGGAATTGCAATTTCTTACACTTTATGTAATTAATTAAGGGTATAATTAGTGATTTAATCCATTGAGTCAATTAAGTTTTGATTAAGTGAATGTGAGGTTTAGGAATAATTTTGGGATACTTTCCCAAGATATTCCCTAAACCCCTTTTCTTCTTAATCCATTTAATTAAGGGTTAATTCACTAATTTAATTAATTTTATAAAATTCTAAAACTTTCTAGAACTCAATTAATCTATCTTGGGTAGATGCTTAGGTCAAGTAAATTAAATCAAAATCAACTCACCTGTGTGAGAGGGGTTATGAAATTACTTAAGTTAAAATCCTTTAGCTTAATTAATCATTAATCATGAGCCAAATGCATTAGGCCCTTTTCTTATTAGGTGCATTGCTAATTTAAATTCCTTGTGTGATTTTATGTCATGTCATTAGCTCCTAATTATTTATTAATTATGCTAAGGTAGTATAGGTAAGGGGTAATTAACACACCTAATTCACCTTAACCTAATCAAAAGCATAAAATGATCTAATCATCAAAAATTAAACTAAAATATCAAACATATGTGGAATGGGTTAGGAACAATAAAAACTCACCTCACATTTTCAAATTAAATCAAACTCAAAAAAAAAATCAAATCATCTTTAAAAATAAAATTTTGATTTACTTTAAGCTTTTTTATTTAAGATTGTATTTAGAATTAATTAGTGAATGTTTTACATGCTTTCATCAATTTAGTTCTTTCCTAGCATGCTAAATGTGTATGTCATATGGATTTCATACATTCATGCTTTCCATAAGTCAAAATTAAAATGAAATGTTTTCTTTATGTCAAATTGTATGTTTTGGCTAAAGTAAAAAAATATGAATGGCTATTATCACTATTAAATTCAAATTATTTTAAAATATATGAATCAATTACCAAATGAAAGTGTGCTACTTATATTTATTTATAAGTTTGCATGTGAATATAAAAATGTGTCTTATTTTTCCTTTCTTTCCTCTTATATTTGAATAAGATTTGAAAGTGTATAGTTCATTTGAAAAGAACATAACACTTGCTAAATCTACTCTTATTCATTTTCATGTTATAACTTAAGAAGGATATTCATATTCACACATATAATTGCATAAACAAAAATGAAATACAAACTTTTGCATCTTTCTTTTCCATTCATTTCTTTTATACATATGTTTGTATTTAAGAAAGTGGTATATTAGTCTGACAACCCCGGTTGTAAGCTTTAAGTATCCCTAAGTAGGTCTTGTACCTTACACCTTGCTAACTGGTGTACATCTCTTTCTACATGCATTCATGTGTGCATGTAAAAATTGGATAAGAAACCCCTTTTCTACTTAATGAAAATCATGCATCATAAGAATTCAAATTGTCTTAAGTAACTCACTTAGCATTCATCATAAAGTGTGCTAAACATTACCATTTTGTATGTATAGACATGCTTAGGATTTATTCATATGCATGTTATATATGTTGGGAAAGAAATCAAGTGATGAGTGTTTTGTAAATTTAATTCACTTTACTTAATCTTAAAATGCCTTTCTTTTGAATAGGTTAGGTTTGTTTAGAGTTCATCTAAACTTAGTATTAATTAAAACATAGAATAAAAAATTTAGTAAACAAAACTAAAATATGAATCTACTTTAGAAATTACTTAAGGCAGGGAAGGAAAGAGAAGTTTCTTCTCTTTCCCTCTCTTTACAACGTAGTAATTAATTGTAAGATTCACTTGAACCTAATCAAAACATAAAAAAAAAAATCAACCCAAAACATCTAAACAACTTAAATGAAACCATCCTCTAAGTTGAACATTCTTCATACTTAGAAAACTCTAATTTAAAGCCATAGCTAAGCATACCACACAAACCTTAAAAGCACACACATTAGGCTAAGTCACCACTTCTAGCTTTAGGTTAGGATGGTGCATGGTTTGATGTTTGCTTTTATTTTGTGATGTATATTTTAGTCTTGATGTTAGGTGTATGTAGAATGAATGGTAAAATCTACCAACTATCTTCTAAGAGGATTGTGCTTAAGTAATTGTAATAAAAAATATAAATGCTTGTTATGTGTGCTTATACCCTAAGCATAATCTAGGTGGACTTAGTACCCATTTGGGTGATAAGTCCAATATACATGCTTAGATTTGTATGGTTTGTTTAGCTAATCTCTATTTTGTGTGTTAGATTTCCATTTTTTTTCCTTTTCATGTAATTTTGCAATTAGATTTTGGAATGATTATTATGGGGATTAGGATGAGCATTGGTCATAAGATCATCTTATGTACCATGTGAAGCCTTTGGAGCATCCACCTTCAACCATCCAAAAGAAGGAACCAAAGAAAAAAAGAATAAAAAAGAAGAAAAAAGAAAATAAGAATAAATGAAGCTTGAACACCCCATAACAATGAATTATTTCTTAATTGTATTTAATTCATTTGTAATAGGTTGTATAAGGGTAGAGCTACTACCCAATTTATTTTGGGTTTGGTGGTGCCACCACAATGGCCTCTTTATTCTTTGCAAGCTTTATAAAATTTGTGATGTTTTGTTTAGTGCATTAAGATGGCATCTTTCTAGTTTCTTCCTTGCATGTATGGCCTGATGAGATTATTCTTAGGGAAAAATAAATCTTACCAAATTTAATAACAAAATTAAAATAAAACTCATAACCTCACAAAAGCTTAGAAAAAATCAAGATAAAAGAATTAGCAACCCCTTATGGATGAGTATTTATTTTATAACATCATGCACAAAAAAGCATCTTATTTCACTCTTGATTGGAGGGCTTCCACCTTGCCATAGAAACTTGGCTTGACCTTTGAGAGCCATGGTGGAAACACCTCCTCTCTTTCAGATTTTGGCCAATAATCTTACTTATCATGCATTAGGCATATGAATCCTATATTGAGTCAAAATGATTGTCCAAAAATGAAAATAAAATGTAATAATTTGCATTAGATTTAGGTCATTTTCATGCCCTACATGATCTAGTCTCTTAGGGAGTGAGTTTAAGGACTTAGTCTCTTTCTAAATAAATACCTGCTTAGCTATCTTGCATAAAGCATAAGACTTGCCTATATGAATTTAAAATTTTAGGAGGAGTTAGTTGGTGGCCACCCCCAAGAAGTTGTAAGTCCAAATGGTCAAGTGGTTTTTCCTCTCTTATGGAGTCAAACCAAATATCCATTTTTGCCTTAGATTTAGGTTGTGCTTTTGGCCCTCGCCAAAGCTCCCTAGATTTAGGTTCTGAGATTGCTTCTCCCTGGGCCATAAGTATAAATCCTCACCTCTTAGGCATTTCAATCTTGTGTTGGAATCATAAGCCCTAAATTTTAATGAAAAATTCAACTCAAATAATAATTCAATTTAAAAATGAAAGCCATGATAAAATCAAAGCAAGCATACTTCCTTTCTGATATCTTTTTATCCTCATTTTCTGAACTCCATTGATAGTCCTACTTAATAAAAGAGAATTCCTATATAAAGGTGAAAACTCTTGAGAAGGAACTTCTAATTAAAATAAATTTTATTTTTCCATGTAAAATTTTAAGAATTTAGACCCATTCTTTTTCATTAGTAAGGGTAGTGAATTTTTGAGATAGTACACTTCTCCTCAATGTCATACCCAATCACCTTAATAAGAACATCTGCTGATCTACATGGTGTCCAAATGCATAAAAGAAGAAAGTATATTTATCTTCATTTTATTCTCATAGAGTGATGAAAGTATATTTATTCTTTAGAACTCATAAAAAATTTTCACCACAGTCATCATTTATAAATGAGGGTATATCATTGCATAAATGCATCACTTGATTCAATAAGCTTCCATAAATGATTTTGAGCCTTGCAATCTAGAAATGATTTAGATTATCTTCAACATTTCGATAAAATTGAAATGGGAGGCTAATTTCATCAAGCTTGTTCATTAACCAAAATAAAAAATTCCTCTACACACATTAAGACATCAAGAAAGTCATTTTGTCTCAAGATGAGGAATTCTCAATCACCAAATCCATAGGAATACCCAAAGAATCTGGGAAGCTGATTTGTTTCATAAGTCATCATCTTTACTAGATGGCTTCTATTGATATTTGAGCTCATGTAATTTTTCAAAACCATAGAATAAGAAAAATTTAATTAGCTATCAAGAAAATTTGCATGTGAGCTCATAGTTAATGATCATCTGTTTGATTTAATCTAAATTAGCTTGGATTAAGCAACCATGGTGGATGACTTCTTCATCTAAGGAATCATCCATCTTATTTCATGTGATTAATGATATTGCAAATCATTGATCATCCATTCCTTATCAAGATTGAAGCTATCATCTAAGATCATGGCAGATCAATATCAAGATTTCTCAGATGTGACACTTATATCAATCATGCCACATGGAAATTTTAATTTCAAAATTATTTAATTAATTAATGTTTCTAAGGCTAAAACTTCCATAATTTATAACTAATTATAAAACATCAAAAAAATAATGGCATTTTAAAGGTATTTTTGAGGAGAATCCATTAAAATTATTCTTAATTAATTTTGAAGTAATTTTAGCTTAATTAAGCTAATTATTTTAATTACCATGATTACTCAATTAATTAACAATTAATTTTAAACTTTTAAAAATGTTTTGAATGACCTCTACCTCCCATTTTTCTTAAAATTTATTGGTTGATTAAGAATTACATTTAAGCCTTAATTACTCTTTTAACTTAATTGTGATAATTAAGACCAGTAATTAATCAACAACTTGTCCTCTTAAGCAATCAAGTAAATGTATTTAATTGGATTAGAGCCTCCCTAATCTTTTCAAGTTTAAAGAAAAATGCTAATTAATGTTTAATTAACTAAATTTGTCTTTAATTTGACAAGTCTTCAAATCATGTTTAATTGAATGAGACTTGAATTAGGTTGGGACCTTTTGTACCCCTTAATCCCATTTCATTTCAAAGGATACTAATTAATTTTGAATTAAGATGAGAAATGGAAAGGGATTAATAATGGCTTGATTAACTAATCAAGATAATTACATCCATTTCATGACTCATAAAGCTTAGGTAAAACCTAAATGAAATTATGGTTTGCTCATGTGTTAGAAACCATAAAAGTAATTTTAGTGAGTATTAAGCTTAATTTTAATTATTGTGAACTAATTGTATTACCTTTCATTTCATAGCATTATTTACTTTTCATTTCATTTGCATATTACATTGGCTCATAATCATTAATTAATTATCTTATGTTAACAAGATAATTAATTAATTCTCCTTAACCTAATTAATCCATAAAATCAACCTAATTGCTTTTTTAAATCACAACTCACATTAATTGAATTAGATGAAATTCACATTTCTTAAATCAAATCAAACATGAGATTAAAAATGACATTAAGAAACTTTAGTTTATTTTAAATGAGCTTATTTAATATGATTATCCATAGGAGTTAATTGGATTGAATGAAATCATGTGCTTATGTTCCTTTATTTCTTTTCCAATCACATTAAATTTTGTATGTTACTTTTGATGCATTCATCCTTTTCCAAATTAATTAAATTAAATGGTTTCCTTTATGTCAAGCTTGTATGTGTTGATTTTAATTAATATATGTGATATTATCATAAATTAAATCTATTTTTCAAAACTTATAAGTGGATGCTTATATATGAATACTCATTATAAATACATTGAGATGTATGTGATTATAGCTAAGTGTATGAAGTGAAGTTTCTTTCATTCATCATTATTGATTTCAAGAATGTTTGGGTATGTAACATGGATCACGAAAGCAGGCTTTAGTTAGCCCTCATGTCATTTGATTACCTCACTTTTTTAACAAATGACACGCATCATTTGATTTCATTCTCATACTTTATCAATTTAGTTAACTTTATCCATATGCATAAATATTTTAAAAATGTAACTAGATGATTCATCCATTTAGCACATTCATGTGTATTTAAGAGTAGTGGGTATATCTCCACATCCTAAATATGAGGCAAGTTAAAAGATCATTTGATTACCTCATTTAACATGGCTCAAAAAGTATTCACTTGTGTGCATTTAGCTCAATGAGAATCTTTTTCTATTAAGAAAGGAATGCATCATATTTGTTTAAATGATTGAATCAAGATCACAAAAAACTTTCTTCTTATGTCATGTGTATTTACATATGTTTGAATGTAATGGGTATATGTTTGGACATCTCGTGAACATGAGGCTTTAGCTAGAATCATTTGATTACCTCACTGGTTAACAAAAAACGCACTCCATTTAATTTCATCATAGTATTTTATATAAGAATTTAGATAATTAATATATGATGAAATAATTCAATAAAATGAAACATCTAAATTCAAAAAATACATACTTACATCCATCATTTAAATAAATAAGACATTAAATGCATATGTATCTTAGATTTAATCATGCATGTTATATGATGGAAAGAAATGAATAAATGTGTGTCATGTGATAGTAATTAATTCGTATTAATCATGAGATGTCTTTTTTTATTGAATGAGAGTATTTAAAGTAAACCTAAATCTATGATTAATTAAAACATATAATAAGCCATTCATTAAAGAAAATTGATTAATTAATATGCTTTAGATGTGATTTAAGGTAGGGATAAAAGAGAGTAATCCTCTCTTTTCTTCTCTTTATAACACTTAGTTTCTAGGTGTAAACCAAATGAAACAAAGAAAATGCTATGTAAAACTCCCAAATCAATTGAGTCACTTAAAGTAAAACCATTATTTATAATTAAATTCTTTCATACTTAGTTAAGGCATAACACCCAATACACACTTTAAGTAATTCACCACTCTGGCTTTATGTTAGACCATGGATTACTTTTATTTTATGATCATTATTTTAGAGGATGTTAGGGTGTATGCATCAGACTAAATGTTAGGAATTAGTCTAATCATATTTTTTTTGAGATTGTGCTTAAGGAGTGCTCAAAAATAATTATAAATACTCTTTTGTAGAAACCCCTAAGCATAATCTAAATAGAACAATTGGTTTGGTTACCCATGTAAAGTGCTAAGTGCAAATTATTCATATAACTACTGAGTAAAGGTGTGTTTAATAACACTTATTTTGCTAGTCTAGTTAGAATATTTCAATGTAATTTTATAAGGAATTAAGAAATGTTATGGGATCAATCTAAGGGCTAGAAGGCTTTATCTTGGGAGGCCTGTTGACCTCATTTTTTTAGAATGAGCCTTCAACCCCTCCATCTTAAACATAGGAATCCTCTTAGACTTTAAGAGTTCCTTAGTCTTAAGACACATCTAGTGATTAGTTGAACATCAACCTAGCCCTAGAGACTTTAGAAGAGTTAGCCATAGGAATAGGTCATGCCTTAGGGGTGTTAGGAAAACTTGCATACCCTAAGCTTGAATAATTCCTCACCTTCCTTCCTTCAAGTAAAACTCCAAATAAGTCTTATTTGATTTTCTCCAAACTCAAATCAACTCCATGTGACTAAAATCCATAATTGAAATCCATGATTAAAACCCACCTAATAAAATTCCTAAGTAAATCTTTCTAAGTCCAATCTTCTTTAAGGACTTAGTCTAAATCATGATCAAACCAATTCAAACTCATGATATTTTCTCATAACTCATTTATATTCTCATTATATTCATATTAAATGAAATATAAATATAAAATCAATCAACTCAAATCCAAAATTAAATCTTTAAAATCCTTCCTAAGTCCTTAATTTTCCTCTTAAGGACTTAGCCAAAATCATGATCAAACCAAATCAAACTCATGAGATTTTCTTATAAATCATTTATATTCACATATATAAATGAAATATAAATATAAATCAATCAAATTAAATCTAAAAATTAAATTCCAAATTTAAAATCCTTCTTAAGTCCTTAATTTTCCTTTAAGACTTAGCCAAAATCAAATCAAAATTCAAACTCATTTTCTAACTCATTTATATTCTCATTTATATTCATATATAAATGAAATATAAATATAAATCAATCAAACTAAATCCAAAATTAAAGCTCCAAACTCCAAAAATTTCCTAAGTCCTTTAAATTCCCTCTTAAAAGACTTACCCTAGATCATGATCAAATCACTTCAAATCTTTGAAATTTTCTCATAAACCATTTATATTCTCATTTATATTCACATATATAAATGAAATATAAAAAAACAATCAAAACCAAAAATCAAACTCAAATCTATTCAAAATCCAACATAAGCCTTTCAAGTCAAAATCTTGAACTTAGCCAAATCAACTTCAAATCAAGCTAAACTCTTGATTTTCCTTCATGATTCAATCAACCCTACAATCATGAATCCAAATATAAATACAAACTTCAATCACCAAATCAAAACTCAATTCAAAAATCCCAAATCCATTCATGTTCTTCCTTGTATGAAATTAAATGAATCAAAACCATTTGACTTCAAACCACTTGCAAATGGATTTATATTTCAATCATAAGTTCATATACAAGTTCAATCAAACTCAAATCAAGCTTTGACCAAGCCATTTGACCCACTTAGGCTCATTTGACCCAAAGTGACCTAAAGTACCCTTATGAGCCAAATTTAATCCTAACCAAATTCGATTGAATCAAACTCACCTATGCCTCTCATCATGATCAACAATCATCATGAGATGATCAATCACCCAAATTGATCAAACTAAGTCAAACCTAAGGCCAAGTCAACACTTAGCCAAAATGAAACCTAACATAGCCAAAACCCACCATAGGCCAAATTGATTGAAACCATTGATCTAAGTTCATTCATGACTAATGTTTGAACTTGACCAAGTCAACATTTGAGCCTAACCTAGTCCAATTGGCCACTTGACCCAAGTTGACCCAACTTGACCTAAAAAAGTCAAAATGTGTCAAAACTTGATCTAAGCCAAATTGATTAAAACCAATGGGTCAAGTTCATTCTAAATCACTTGTTGAACTTGACCAAAGCCTCAATTGGCCAACTAGACCTAACCTAGCCCAATTGATCTTGAACCCAACTTGACTGTTGAGTAAAATTCAAACTTAACCAAAATTGATTGGAAACAAAGATACCAATCCACTTCATATGACAAACCAAACCTAAACCTACCATGACCTAGCTCAAATAGGTCAAATGGGTCAAATTGGTCAACTTGACCCATTTGACCTAAATGAAGTCATATGAGCCAAACTTAAAACTAAACCAAATTGAATCAAACCAAAGCCACCAAAACATAACAAATGGTTATATGAACTTGATCCAACCCTTGGTTTGACCCAATTTAACCAATTGGTCAACTTGACCCAAGTTGACCCATTTTGACCTAAATGGGTCAACATGAGCCAAACCATATCAAATGAACTCCAAATCCAATGAAACTTGGCCAAACCCATTTTCTCAACATACCCAACATATCCAAATTTAAAAATCAACCAAATGACCATTCTACCCCTAGGTTATAGAACAAATTTTGGTCAAATCCATGGGGAATTTGGTTAAGTCCTCTTCATATCAACTTGATTACTTCCTAATAAGTCAAGTAGACACTATGGAGGGTGGTGCACCCAACCCAATGGGTTTGAGTTTGCCCAACTTGACCCAAAACCAAAATCAAGCACATGGCTCAAACTAGCCATAAGGGAAACTTCCCTCCACTCAATTTGAAGCACATGGGAGGTTACCCACTCCTTCAAATGACCATGTGCAAACATAGCTCAAACAACCATTTCAATCAATTGGATCAAAATGGCAAACAATGCTTGGTCATTCGATTGCCATGGGGAGATATACTCCCCTAATTCACTTCAATTCTCACTCATTGATGAGTAGGAAGTGATAGGAGCATTCTTGAGTTCAAGCTTCTTGAGGATTTGAATCCATTCTCGATTTTCCTTAAGAAAATAGGGAGCTCCATTGATTCAAACTTCCTCTACACTCAAACTCCACCAATTCTCTTTGTACACTCCCGGAGGGCAAGTTGAGCTTGCCCAAGCTCTCTCAAGTTCCAAAGGAAGGGGAGATCTAATTCCATCAAAGCCGCAAGGAAGATAAGGAGGGGTTGGTCTATATAGAAATCAACTTAACCTTAAGAGCTAATACTTTCACCACAACTTCATCTCAACCAGACGAAGCTCCACCAAGGGAATCGAGTGTCGGTGATCACCTCTGGTGAGGTTAGACATTTTTTAACCACTAAACTCCATGAGTGTTGGTCTTTTGTGAAAAAAAGTTTAATGGCATGATATTTCAAACATTAGATGTGATTATCATTAGGGTTAGATTGTGTGTGCAAAGTTTCATCCCAATCCGAGCTCAATCGAGCTCGATCTTCCCTGAAATGACGGTCTATTATTTCAGGGAAGAACATGATCTCCATCCATCCAGATTTTGGATGGATGGAAAAACATGTTTTAAAATCTTATTTCATCCCTCTAAATCGTGGGTTAATTCTTGGCCGTTCAATCCTTGATCAAACGGTGGATATCAAACCGTGTAGCATCGCCACCAAGCGGTGCTGTGATAGGACATTTAAGTGGCTGCAAGTTACTTGATGCATAGAAAGCGCATCTAACTCAGCCATTACATGGAACACCATTGGATTAAGGGATTAATTAGGATTTAAATAATTTAAATTAACCATATAAACTTCAAAAATTCATATCTCTCTGAAGAAAAATCAAAAAAATATGAGGTAAATTTCCACTGAAAGATAATTCAATCTAGAATATTCCAAAATTGGTTTCAATTGATTTTGAATTGTATATTTCTATGATTTTGGCTTTTATTTGAAATCCTAATTTTCTAATTAGTCTCTAATTAATCTTAGGTATGTTTTTAGGATGACTTCTACCTCTCCTAATTTTCTTGGGATTTATTGATGGCTTAATCGGGGGAATTGCTAATACATTTCCTCATTACCGCCTTTATGTGATTAAGGATAATTTAGGGTTTGATTAGTGTTTTAATCCCTTATTGAAGTTGATTAAGGTTTGATCCAATGAATAGGAGATTTAGGAATAATTTTGGGGCATTTCCCCATTCCTAAACCCCTTTTCTTTAATCTCTCTTAATTAAAGGTTAATTCACTAATTACCCTCTTAATTAATTTCTTAAAATTTTTAAAATATTCCAGAACTTAATTAATCTACTTTGGGTAGATGCTTAGGTGTTCAAGAGCCTAAGTTCAATTAAGCAAACCAAATTCAACTCATATGTGTGAGGGGTGTTTTAAAATTACTTAAGTTAAACCCCTTAGATTAATTAACCATTAATCATGAGCCAAATTGCATTAGGCCCTTTCTTCCTAGATGCATTGAAAATTTAAATTCCTTGTGAGTTTTTTATGTCATCTCATTGGCTCATAATTATTTGGTTAACTATGCTAAGGTGGTGTAGGTAAGGGTTAATTAACATGTTTAATTCATACCTTAACCTAATCAAAATCTAAAATGAATCTAATCATCTAAAAATTAAACAAAAATGTCAAACACATGTGGGAATGGGTTAGAAATATGAAACTCAATTCACATTTTCAAAATTAAATCAAATTCAAAATCAAATAAAAATCATACTAAATGAACGTTGATTTATTTTAAGCTTTCTTATTTCATAAGATTGTCTTTAGGATTTAATTAAAGTGAATGTGTTTACATGCTTTCATTAATTAAGTTCTTTTCCAACATGCTAAATATGTGTGTCATATGTTTTCATGCATCCTTGCTTTTCAAAAATTAAATTTAAAATGAAAATACTTCCTTTATGTCAAATTGCATGTATTGACTAAAGTAAGAATATGAGTGGTTATTATCACTATTAAATTCAAATTATTTTCACAATATATGAATCAATTATCAAAACTTAAAGTGTGTTACCTATATCTTACTTATAAGCTTGTATGTGAGTAAAATATAAGGATGTGCTTAGTGTAGGTTTTCCTTCTCCTCTTTTAGTATAGTTTTGAATAGGATTTGACGAAGTGTATGGTTCATTTGAAAAGAATCTAACACTTGCCTAATTTCATATCCTATTCATTCCTATGCTATACTTAAGAAGGATAATACCTATGCTTTCACATATAAATTGCATAAAAAAAATAAATAAATATACAAAATTTTGCATTCTTTCTTTTCCATTCATTTCTTTTACATGCTTGTATTTAAGGAAAGTGGTATATTAGTCTGGACAATCCTGAGGTTGTGAGGCTTTAAGTAGCCCTAAGTAGGTCTTGTACCTTACACCTCTAGTTAACAATGGTGTTGTACTCACTTATGCCTTTCATACATTCATATGTGCATGTGAAAGTTGGATAAGAAACCCCTTTTCTACTTAATGAAAATCATGCATCATAAACTTTCAAAATTCTTTAAATTAATTACTTTGCATGCATCATAAAGTGTGTTAAACATTGTCATTTGTGTCTATAGATATGCTTAGGACTCATTCATATGCATGTTATACATGTTGGGAAATAAGTGAAGTGATGTATGTTTTGTGAGTTTAGTTCATTTTATTTAATCTTAAAATGCCTTTCTTTTGAATGGGTTTGTTTAGAGTTCATCTAAACTTAGGATTAATTAAAACACTAATTAAAACATTCACTAAACAAAACTAAAATGAATCCACTTTAGAAATTACTTAGGTTGGAAGGAAGAGAAGTTCTCTTCTCTTTCCCTCTCTTCATAACTTAGTAATTAATTGTAGGATTCACTTGAACCTAATGAAAACATGAAATAAAATCAACCCAAATTAACTAAATCACTTAAATGAAACCCTCCTCTAAGTTGAACATTCTTCACACTTAGAAAATTCTAACTTAAAGCCATAGCTAAGCATACCACACAAACCTCCAAAGCACACACATTAGGCTAAGTCACCACTTCTAGCTTTTGGTTAGGCGGTGCATGGTTTGATGTTTGCTTTTTTATGATATATGTTTTAGACTGATGTTAGGATGTATGTGCATAGAATGAATGGTAGGATGATCTTAGTCTAATCATTATTTTTCTACAGGATTGTGCTTAAGCTGTAATAAATAAAAATATAAATGTTTTCTTTGTGCTTATACCCTAAACATAAATAGGGTAGGTGGACTTAGTCACCCATGTGTGGGTGATAAGTCCAATATACATGCTTGGGATTTGTATGGTTTTTTAGCTAACCTTTATTTTGCAGTGTTAGCTAGATTTACTTTTCCTTTTCATGTAATTTTGCAATTAGGATTTTGGAATGATGATTGTTATGGGATTAGGATGAGCATTGGTCATAAGATCTTATCTTATGCACCATGTGAAGCCTTTGGAGAATCCACCTTCCAACCATCCAAAAGGAGGAACCAAAGAAGAAAAGAAGAATCAAGAAATGAAGCTTGAAGAGCCCCATAACAATGAATTCTTTGCTTAATTGTATTTAATTCATTTGTAATCCGGGTTCTATAAGGGTAGAGCTCGACTACCTAATTTATTTTCAGGTTTGTGCGGTGGTACCAGACCATAATGGCCTCTTATTCTTTTGCAAAGCTCTATAAATTGATTGATGGTTTGTTTAGCTTATGCATTAAGTGACATCCTTTTCCTAGTTTCTTCTTTGCTTTATGTATGGCCTGGATGTGGATTAGGCTCTTACGAAAAAATAAATATTTTACCAAACTTAATAATTCAAAAAATAAAGAACTCAAAACCTCACCTAAAGCTTAGTTTAAATCAAGATAAAATTAGCAACCCCTTTCTGGATGAGTACTTCTTTATAATATCATGCACAAATGCATATTATTTTTACTCTTGATTAGAAGGCTTCCACCTTTGCCAAAGAAAAGTGGCTTGACCTTTGAGAGCCATGGTGGAAACACACCTCTCCCTTCTCTTGATTTTGGCCAATAATCTCATTTCTCATGCATTAGGCATATGAATCCTATTAGTCAAAATAATTGTCCAAAATGAAAATAAAATGAAATTTGAATTGCATTAGATTTAGGTCATTTGAAGCATACCTTACATGATCTAGTCTCTTTAGGGTGAGTTTAAGGACTTAGTCTCTTTCTAAATAAATAACTAGCTATCTTGCATAAAGCATATGACTTGCTTACATGAGTTTAAAATTGTAGGAGGAGTTAGTTGGTGGCCACCTTAAGGCGGTTGTAAGTCCAAGCAGTCTGATGGTTTGTCCTCTCTTATGGAGGCAAACCAAATACCCATTTTCTCCTTAGATTTAGGTTGTGCTTTTGGCCTCAAAATCCCTAGATTTAGGTTACGAGGTTGCTTCTCCCCCTTGGGCCATAAGCATAAATCCTCTCTTAGGCATTTCCATAATCTTGTGTTGTGGAATCATAAGCCTAAATTTATAATGAAAATCAACTCAAACAAATTAAATCAATTTCAAAATATAAAGCCCAACCATAGGATAGTTTGAGATGCTCACTAGGTTTCCTAGCATCATGATCTCTACTTATCTTCCTTTTGGCTTCAATAATAACTCCCTCTCTTTGATCAATCCCATTTGATCTTCCAAAATAACTAATTGTGATAGTCCTATTAAATCTTTGAACAATGATCATTTACCTTAATCGAGTATTCTTAAGGGATCATTCCTTAGGATGTAATTAACTATGGGGCTTGCCATGTAGAACTTAATGAACGTTTAAAATAAACCTTACTTTATTTTTCCATGTAAAGTAGGGGAAGAATCTATGGTACATATGCAGACCCATTGTCCTTAAGAGTCCTTATTCGGGTGATTAGGTCCATTGAAGGGTGGTGACTTCTATCTCTTGAGATAATACACCTCTCCGATCACCTTAATAAGAACATCTGTGGATCTACGTGGCATCCCAAAGATGTATTTTTATATATCTCATTTTCATTTATCCTCTAAAGATAGATGAGGCAAGAATGTATAAGAAAATTTTCACCATGATTTTTTGCGACTCCATTGATGGTTCTCTCTCCATCTTTGGTAAATGATCATTGTCTTGAGTATCGATAGTGGGTTTGTACTTTGGTATGAATCAAGACTATCTTTCTTTCCTTGGCATAGCTTATTTCATCTTAAGTTGTGTTTAACATCTTTAGGTTTTAGGACCTCACCTTGTTGTCTTAAAACCCCATTGGGTTCTCCAATGGGTGAAAATAAAAGATCTAAATAAAAGAAAACATTTAAAGACTTCCTCCTTATCATTTTTTATAATAAGGAAAGGTTCATTTAAAATAATAAAGGCAAAATAAATTTTTTATAAAATTTTTTTTTCAAAAGCACTCTTTCAAAAAAACATAATAAAATATTTTCCACAAAATTTTCTTAAATCCCTCATTTAACAATTCTCATAATTATTACATGTATAAATTTTCAAAAATTAAATTAACAATCTTTTCTAAAAGCACAAATGAACATCTTCCTTAAATTCATTTTGATGAAGATTTCATTTTCAAAAATAAAATAAACAATAATCTTTCCAAAAGTCAAAATCAAAATTAAAAATAAAATTTTCAAAAAAAAGCACACATGAACCTTTCCATTCAATGCACTCACATCTATTGAATGGAAGTTTCATTTTCAAACAAAACTTAATTTTTTAAAAGCATAAATGAACATTTTCCTTCAATTCATTTTGATGAAGATTTCATTTTCAAAATATAATTAACAATCATCTTTCCAAATGTTAAAATCAAAATTAAAATAAACTTTCAAAAACATGAACCTTTCCATTCAATACATCACATATTGAATGAAAGTTTCATTTTCAAATAAAATTAAATTTTCAAAAGCACATATGAACATCTTCATTTAATATACTCAAATTTATTGAATGAAGATTTTGTTCAAATAAAAAAAATAACATCATTTGAAATCCCATAAACATATCCCATATATGATTAAGTTGGAATTTTCTTTTAAAAGCAATAATCACACACATAAAATTTTCATATTTCAAAATAAGATTGATTTCATTTACATACCAAATTTGTTGAATGGAAGTCTTCTTTTCAAAAAATAAAACTTAATCATATTTTCAAAATTCAAAATACATTTGGAACTTCATTTAACATATTCAAATTTGCTAACTGAAGTCTCCAAATCCAAAATCAAAAAATTTTCAAACACAATTGGAACTTCATTTAGCATACTGAAATTTGCTAAGTGAAGTCTCCAAATCCAAAAATTTCAAACAAATTTTGGAACTTCATTTAGCATACTCAAATTTGCTAAGTGAAGTCTCCAAATTCAAAAAACCAAAAATTTTCAAACACATTCAGAACTTTATTTAGCATACTCAAAATTGCTAAGTGAAGTCTCCAAATTCCAAAATCAAAAATTTTTCAAAAACTTTTGGAACCTCATTTAGCATAATCAAATTGGCTAAGTGAAGTCTCCAAATTTAAAACCAAAAAAAAAAAAAAATTTAACACTTTTGGAACTTCTTTCTTTAGCATACCAAATTTGCTAAGGAGAAGTTCATTTTAACAAATAAAATTTTGAACATATTTGGTTCATTTAGCATACTCAATTTGCTAAGTGAAATTTCAAATAAGTGGAACATCCTTAGCATACCATATTTCAAAATAAAGTCTCCACTAATCAAATAAAATGAAACACATTAGGACTTCTTAGCATACAAATTTGCTAAGGATCTACTTTCAAAAAATCAAATATCAAAATAAATGAAACCTAGGATTTTCTTAGCATACCAAATTTTCTAAGAATCCTATTTTTTAAAATCAAATAAAACACACGGGTTCTTCACTTAGCATACCTAATTTGCTAAATTGGATTTAATTTTCAAAATCAAATAATAATTCACAAAAAGAAATAAATTTTCAAACACTTCACTTAGCATACCCAAATTTGCTAAGTGGTAAAATTCAAAATCAAAATAAAAACAAAATCAATTGACCCTTAATTTAACATACCAAAATTTGTTAAAGGAAATGGTCCTCAAATGAAAATCTAAATTCAAACAAACATGAACCTATGGAAGCATCCTCCTAAAAAATATTTGAATCCATCTTTCAACATACCCAAATTTATTGAAGTTGGATTCATATTCAAAATTTCTCTTTTCAATAAAATTTCTAAATCTTCTCAAACCCATTTGAACCCCACTTAACACTTCCAAGATGTTGGATGTGGGTTCCAATTTTCAATTCAAATTCAAAATCAACAAAATCTAATCCAAGTTCATTTCCATATTACTACATTCTAGATCAATACAACTTCTGATTAGTTTTGGTCTTTGTAGTTGATCAAAATGGAAGTCACGAAGTTTGTATTCACTTTCCCTCATGGCATGGATTGCTTGGAGCCAACTTCCCCATGGATCATACACACCTTAACCACTTTGGTAAGGGATTTGTGGGAGTGAGGATTACATGTGAGGGCACTCCCCTCACGACTGTCAGTAGGACCGTGGTGGCCAGGCAGATGTCGGTCATCCATATCGATCTACCTCTAATTTTGACATCTCCTTATTGAAGGGGAAACTAGTGCAGCCTCACCAACTTTAGTAGTGACAGTACCAACACCATTCCTAGTTTTAGTGCACCTTATAATTTCTCATGCTACCCTAGTGAGGGCTAGCACCCTCTCATTAGTACCTTCTAAGGGTAAGGCTCCTTCAGGATTGCCTCCCTAGAGGGTCTAGCTTTCACTCTCTCATCATCCCAAAACACAGTGAAGAAATAAAAATTGCATGATCAAGTAGTATCACACCATGATCATTAGGGAGATGGAGCATTTTCAGATCTTGAGTTTCTTGTTTTGACTTCACCACGTTCTACAAACCAGTTCATCCTCTCTAGGTCATAGAGAGGATGTTAGGAGGATTCACATCACCTCCACTGGTGATCACATATTACTAGGGCGAGGTCATATGTGCCTAATCTCTTGCGGTTGGTGGAGCTATGATGTTGAGTTAGCTCAATTTGATGAGATCCATTATTCCCCATAGTGTGGAAACATATTTGTCGGGAGAGGCTATAAAGGCCCATACATCATACATCAGTAGGGAGGCTAAAGTTGATTCGCTAATCTAGCTTTGCACTTGTTGATTTTCCGATCTACATGCGACCATCTGAGACAACATCTTACTTCGGGGCCATCATCAAGAGGATAGCTCTATTCATAGAGAGTCGGTGTCTCCACCACCTCTACCCTCCTCATCACCACTCCACATTATAGCATCTCGGTTCCATCAAGGCCATGAAGGCCATATCAGGAGAAGCTACCGTTGGTGATCCTATGGTGAGGATCCTATTTCATCAACATCGCCTATTATAGCAATGTTGAGCTCTTCTGCTCAACCTTCTACCCTAGTGGTGGTGCAGAGGGAGTGGCGACCTCGAAGCATAGTGGTCATTCCTTTACCAACTCCATCAATTCAACAGGATGTGGTGATGGTAGTAGCTATATAAAGGAGATGATAGCCCAAGCTATCTGATAGTGGAACCTCCTAAGAATGTCATTCCCATATGGTGAAATTGAGTGTGTCTCTTCAGATGAGTCCCCATAGGATTGACTCTCCATAGCGGGAGGTCGGTGCCTATCTGATAATGATCACACCATGTTGAGATTATTTGTACAGATTGATCATTCTTTAGATGAGATAGTGGCTCATTATTTCATAGAAAATAAGGAGATTTTGGTGATTGGTGATGAGGAGAAGGTTAGCTTTGATCCCAGTGAAGATGATTTGTTGGGAGACTCTAGAGTCATGGTAGATACTAGGATCTCTCTCCTCGAGAGCAAGCCATGGAAGGTGATGGGGTTGATTAGGAAGACACACCCAATCACCACATTAGTTGAGGCAAAAGATGAGCGAAGAGGATGTAGAGAGGACTTGTTACATTTAGTACTTGAGAAACAAGCCCCATTTATCTATTACATACATTAGTCATGGTTAGTGCATGTCTTGGACCCAGCCAAGACCTTACCTCCCATTGAGCAAGGTAGCAGCATGTATAGGAAGGTAGTGGAAAAGTACCTCCATACAAGAAAAAGACATAAGATCCATGGTTGAGCGAAGTGAAGGAAGTGTTGGCTCAAGCACGGGAGGATCATCGGTTCAAAGGGGTAGACCCTACCGGAGGAATTGATTAATCCAATATCCCAAGGGTTTGTGCCACTTCCAAAGTTTTGATGGCGGTGAAAACCAAGGCGATATAAAACACTTTAGGCCGGTTATTGCAACATCATGATGGCGCTTTGATATCCTCTTGTAGTAACTAGCGTGGATTGCTTTGATTGGTATGTTGAATTCCCAATGATTCTAAAGATTTGCTAAGTTGGGTAACTCTTTATCAAGAGATTTGTTGAGCTCGAAAAGGGTTCGTAGGTGATCTCGTTAGCACAACACAGTCCCTTGATTTTATTCACTGGTGGCTTGAGTATGAAATATGAGTCACTATCTAAATAACATGCCATTGAGATTCTTAAGAATATCCATGGTCATTTTCATGCTTAAGGGCTTCACTATCAAGATTTGAGAAGCTAATCAACAAGGTGGCTAGTCAGGAGAGGCCAAACAGTTTCCTTTTCAAGACCAGTTGCCCAAAGCAAAGCCATAGAAGGTCTATGAGAAGAAGTCAGGAGCAGTGATAGTGGTTGATAAGGGGAAGAAGGTAGCTAGAGATCAGTCTGAGAGACCACGACCTCAATAGCCTCCACCTCCTTTACCACCCGAGGGAAGCCTTTACACCTCCTACCATTGCACCTCTATCATACCACAGTAGTAGCACACATACCACAGTAGCTATGGTCCACCTACTCTTTTAGATAAGCAACAAATCTTATTCATTTAAGAAGGTCAGAAGATCTTTAAGAATCTCTTAAAGAAACGATTTTAGCTACTCGAGCCTGGAGATCAGAGGAAGTAGGCAAAGTCATGATCCAACTTTGCCCTACCACCATATGCTAGGCCATGTTTTGGAGGATTGCTTCACATTTAAGGACTGGCTTGAACATAGCTTCAAGACTGATGGTGTAGTTATCCCAAAGGAATACCTTGTGGAACAACCATCTAGTTCCATTAGGATAATCCTTGGGGATACATGTGATCCTTTCAAAACCAAAGAAGGTTGGGATATTTCTTTATCCAAAACCTCTAAGAAGATCATCTAGAAGATCATTTAGAAGATCAAGAAGCTTTCCTTGTAGGTGCATGAGTCAACTCAAACCTCCAACATCAAGGAAGGTTTGCAAGTTGCTTTGTGCTCGAGAAAGGGCTTAGCGAGGCAGCTTAGCGACATGTGTCGATAGATAGCCATTAGCACAACCAGACCTAGTTCAGCCTCAATCTCTGATTATAGCTTCCTGGTGACTTCTTCCACTTCAACTAGTTCTTCTTCTTATAGTAGAACTCTTATATCGATGAATAAGGGCATCAAATCCCACACTCACTTTACTTGATTTCTACTTTGTACCTCCAAACAAATCAAAGAAATTAAAGAATAAAACTATTTGAATTACATATCACTTCGATGGGTTGTCTTCTTCTATTCTAATGATAACTCTTGTCAAAATAAATAATAATTATCTTCCTCTTTGATTGAGTTGGACTTTCTACTCTAAATACTATGGGTTTGCCTCTTGAGATAGACTTGGAATCATCCAATTTTGAGGGTCCCATAGGAGAAGCTATAAGTGAGCGATGTGCAGGTAGAACCTTCCATTACCTACATAAGAGATCATAGAAAACCTCATGGCAATGTTCTACCTCTAGGGGCACCTCAAGATGGGGAAACAAGTCATTGGTAGAGGATTGAAGCTCCTCCACGATGCTCCACCCCACGGATATGCTATGGATGAGACCCAAGGTGGACTACAATGTCCTTTCTCACCTAAAAAAGTTTCCATCTAAGCTAAGCATATACGATGCCCTTATCTTATCCAAAGAAATGAGGGAATCATTAATCAAGGCTCTCCTTGATCCTGAAATATGCTTAGCTCAACTGATAGCTATAGGTGAGGAAGCACATTACACTAATGAAGCTTAGGGGATTACCTTCACAGAAGAAGACCTTCCTCTAGGGGACTTAGAGCACAATCATCCCCTCTACATCACAGTCGACAAGGATAGGTTTAGACTTGCCAGAGTTCTCATGGATCCAGGTGCATCAGTGAACATTATGAGTATAAATACCCTTGCCTATTTGAGGATCAACATCTCCACACTTTGAGGAGATCGGATGATGTTGAGAGGATTCAATGAACAAGGTGAGCGGGCTTTAGGTTCTGTAGTGTTACCTTTGGAGATAGGTGACTGGAAGTTTGAAGCCAAGTTTTATATCATTGATTTAAATACTTCATTCACTACTTTGTTCGGTAGGTCTTGGATACATCAGAATAAGATCATTCTATTCTCCCTGCATCAATGCATCAAGTTCAGAAAAGATGGGATTGAAAATTGTATCATGGATATGAAAAGCCATTTTTAGTTAGAGAGGTTGGGATTTATGAGGATGCGACCTACTATCTTCCTCAAAACACCCTTTCTAGTGAACTTGGACAAAATTCAAACTCAAAATCAAAAGAAAGAGAAAATGAAGAAAAAGAAAAGCTAAAAGAAAAAGGAAAAAATGAAAGTGCAAGTGAACAAGAGAGGGGAATTGAAGAAGAAATAGATCCACATATTACATTCCACCCACTGATGTAGAACATCATGAGGATCAACAAATTAGAGCCCAAGGCCCATTTACAAGATCTTAAGCTAAAGCCCAAAAAAATTCAAGAAAGAAGAAGACTTAGCCCATTAGCCTGCTAAGGCCCATTTTATGATTTCATCTTTTTTATTTATTTAATTTTAATTTTTTTTCTAGAAACTCCATGTTTGAAATTTTGCATTTAAAAATTCAAAGCATGACATGTGGTGGTTGAATCCACATAAAATAATAGCATGTGAAATGGGTGGATGGCATAAAATAATGAGGCAATTTATTGCTTCACATTAATGTGGCCACCCACCTTTCCCTCCATGTTTTGAATTCTTTTCTTTTGAATGATGCTTGTAATGGTTATAAATAGCCCATCTTATTAGAATGAAGGACATCTTTTGGCAATTAAAAATTTTTGAGTTATTCTTTTGAGAGCTTGGTGGCCAAACCTTGGCAATCCTTGGTGGGAGCGCTAGTTATCCAATATATCTTCTTTTTTCACCTCCAATACCCACGTTCTCTCAATCTCATCAAAAGAAAGAACGCCCACCTCCATCAAATTTGGTATCAGAGCGAAGCCTGGAATGAGCAAATTTGGTCAAAAGTTTTCTTCAACAAAGGGAGCAACTCAAGTGTTGGACTTGTCTTCAAACTTGTGAGTTTTTCTTGGACTTGTGAGGTTAATTAATTTTCTTTTATGTGATAGTTTAAAAGCATATTAGTAGCTTGGAAAGATATATATTGCTTTGGTTTATGGTGATAGCATAAAATTTCAATTAGTAAGCTCATTATATATTTTAGCCATTTTCCAATTGTGCACACCCTCCTCCCTCCAAAAAAAAAAGAAAAAAAATTAAGCGGTACCTTGGTGAGGTTCATCACCTAAAACAAAGCCATTAGTGCAAATCAAAATCTAATTGCTTTATTATCTTTGTTATTGTTTATGGTTAATTTTAGAAGTTTCTTTGATTAACTTATGATAACTTGCTTTCTTAAAAGAAAAAAAGAGGCTTGATAAATTTGAGCATTTTATTTCATTGCATTAAAATATATATATAAAAAATATGCATGCATAATAATATAAGGTGTTAAACTTGGTGATTTTGGAAGCTAAATAGAACTTTGTCAAAAGACCTAAAGCTTAAGAGAGCTTGGGATTTAAGTGGTCTTGTACCCCCCTCCTCGGAAGTTCTCTTAGCTTAAAATTTACTTTGATTGCACAATTATATTATACTTATTTATTTTTTTTCATTTTTTCATTGGTCCCTTTTCATATATCTTTTTTTTTTCTTCCTTAAAAAAAATCTCATGGCACCAAAATCTATCTCAAGATCAAGTTGAAAATTTGACTAGATTAGTTGATGCCTTAGATCTTAGGATCCATGATGACTAAAACTCAACAAATATTAGAAGAAAGTAAGAATCAAATGCAAGAACTTAAACAATGAATGCAAACTCTTTCTTGCATCTACAAAATAATAGAATATCAACTCCTCCTCCAATACTACTGCTGTGCTAATAGGGATAGATGAAGAAGATTCATATCCAAACCATAGAAAATCAACCACTTAGAAGACAATCAATTGCTAGAAATGGTGGAAGGGAGAAAATTATTTTAAGACTATAGAAGACTCTAATGATCCATCTCAAGAGTTAAAGTAGAAAGACTTATGATGGTATACATGATCCAAATAAATTTCTCGATTAGTTAGTTCAAATGGATGACTTCTTTGATTGGTATAAAATGGATGATTACCAAAGGGTTACTTTTGCTAAAATGAAATTGATAGGGCATGCTAAAATTTATTGGATAAATACTTTAGCTAAAGAACAAAGATTAGGAAGGACAAACCTCACTTGAATAGAAATGAAAGAAATGTTAAGAACAAAGTACTGCTCTAGGCATCATGATAAGAAGCTACATAGTCAATTATTAACTTTGAGACAAGGTAATTATCTTATAACTGAATACTTGAACACTTTTGAAGATCTAGTTTCTAGAACTGATTGTGCTGATAATGATTGGCAATTAGCCAATAAATTTGTTATTGGACTTAGGGCTGAAATTAGAAATGAAGTTGAATTATTTGACCCACAATCTTTAGAGGAAGCATTTCATTATGCATTATTGGTTGAACAACAAAATCTCTTTAAAATTAAAAGTCAAGTACCTTCCATTTCATCCAATAGATCTATTAGACCCGCCCATCCAAATGGCCCATCCCCTGCCTAAAACTTCAATTGAAGGGAATCTAAGAACATTAGGAAGTAATATGTTTTAAATGTCATAAAAGGTCATATGCAAAATCAATGTAAAGCTCAAATCTTATTTTTAGAAGAAGTTGAAAATCCAATAGATGATAATCTAGAAGAAGTTTATGATGACACCCCATTCGATGAAGAATTGGAATTAACATGACCCTCATGTTAATGTGATGAGATGTCTTCTTGTAATAAAAATGAGGCAGAAGATTGGAGGAGAAAGAACATTTTAGCATGTATGTTTTGTGTAATGAAAAGAGATGTAGGTTAGTTATAGATGGAGGGAGTGCTATGAATGTCATTTCAACACATACCTTAACTCAGCCAACCTAAAATGAACCCCACCACAACCATTTCATGTTAGTTGGGTAAATCATACATCTCTTCCCATCACCAATTGGTGTTTAGTTCTATTAAAATAGGAAGCTATGAGGATCAAATTTGGTGTGATGTTCTCCCCATGGACATTGTTCATATTCTCTTAGGATGACCTTGGCTATATGATATGAATGTTATTCACTATGGTAGGAAAATACTTATGTTTTAAACATAATAATAAGACTATTAAACTCCTACCAATAAAGCCAGTAGAAAAAACACCCTCCATAACACCACACAAAATAACTTCTGACTTGCAACCTAAGCCTCTATTGAAGAAAAATGTCAAACTTCAATTAATTATCATAGAAAATCCTACTGTTAGGCCTAACACTATCATTTTTTGATCCTTATTTTAAAACACCTACTCTTTCTCCTTTGACCCCAAAGATAGAAATAATAGGTTTTGGCACTTTACGAAAAGAATTTTTGATCCATTTCTTCTTCACATATTACATGTAAAAGAAGTCATACCGACTCTAATGAGACTCACATACGATGTGGTCTCTTCTCTTCTTCGATTTTAATGATATTGCGATGAGCTTCACGATGAGCTACCTCCTCTAAGAGACATTCAACATGCTATTGAGTTCTTATCCGATTCTCAACTTCCTAATCTTCCACATTATAGGATGAACCCTACCGAGCATGTTGAGATTAAAAGACAAGTTGAAGAATTATTAAGAAAGGGTTTTATTCAAGAGAGTCTTAGCCCTTGTGCAGTCCGAGCATTATTAACTCCAAAGAAAGATGGAACATGGTGAATGTGTGTTGATAGTTGAGCAATAAATAAAATTACTATCAAATATAGGTTTTCTATTCCCCGACTAGATGATATGTTAGATTTAATCTCAGGAGCAAATTTTTTTTCAAAAATTGATCTAAAAAGTGGATATCATCAAATGTGGATTAGATCAGGAGATGAGTGGAAGACGGCTTTTAAGACCCCTGATGGACTTTATGAATGGCTAATCATACCCTTTGGACTTTCAAATGCTCTAGCACATTTATGAGATTAATGAATCTTGTTCTTAAACCATATATAGGTAAATTTTTTGGTGGTGTATTTTGATGATATTCGATTTTAGTCCAAGTGAAAATGAACATCTACAACACCTACAAAAGTCTTTGAACTACTTAAACAAGAGAAATTATACATTAATTTAAAAAGTGTTTCTTTTTTGCAAGGCGAGGTAATCTTTTTAGGCTTTATTATATCCCACGGGCTTAAACTGATCCTTCTAAAGTGAAAGCAATCTTAGATTGGCCACCACCTAAAGTTTTCTTGAAGTTAGAAGCTTCCATGGTTTAGCCACTTTTATCGAGATTTATTAAGAATTTTAGTACCATTGTTGCTCCAATAAGCGATATACTAAAATTAGATAAATTTTGTTGGACTTCTAATGCACAAAAGGCCTTAGAGCAAATTAAAGTTCTTATCACTTATGCACCAATCCTTAGGCTTCCTGATTTTTCTAAAGCCTTTGAGTGACATGTGATGCTTCAGGAATTGGGATAGGTGGAATTTTAAGTCAAGAGAATCATCCTATAGCATTCTTTAGTGAAAAGTTAAATGAAGCTAAACAATGATATTCCACTTATGATAGAGTTTTATCTTTGTAATTCAATCCTTAAGGCATTGGTACTATCTCTTACATAGAATTTATACTTAATTTGATCATCATGCCTAAAAATTCATTAATACTCAACAAAAAATTAAGTCATGATGCAAAATCAATTTACTACTTGTTCTAAAGCATTGGAAGAGAATAAGTTGAGCTTATCCGAGTTAACCTAATGATTTAGAATTGAGAATCCCAAGATTTGATAAATTAAAGATGATTATATTGTGTGACTTTCACCTAATTTATCTTAAACACCTATAAACCAATAACTTACAAGGGACATTCTTGATAACAAATGGATATTTATATAAATAAAACAATTATGCATTATCTTCTTGAGAATTCTTAGATCAAGCTACATGCTAGTGTATGGTCATTTTGAAAGGATAAGACAATATGTTTATTAGAAAATAGATTTTATTGGCCTTCATTAAAATGAGATGTTCAAAAAATTAGTGGCTCAATTTTAATTTAAAATTAAACTATCAAACAAAGGTCTGACAATACATGCTTGCCTGCTTCTTATAGCCTTGGGAAGACCTATCAATGGATTTTATTCTAGATTACCTAGATAGCAAGACATGATAGATTTTTGTTGTAGTGGATATTCTCAAAATGGCTCATTTCTTACCTGTTCAAAACAAATGATGCTTCTTATATATCAAATTATTTTTTAAGGAAATAATGAATTCATGGTCTCCTTTAACCATTGTTTCTAGAGATGTTAAGTTTGTCTCATATTTTTGGAAAACATTATGGAAATTATTAGTACCAAATTAAAATTCTTTGCTTTCACCCATAAATTGATGGACAACGTAAGAATCGTATTTGAAATTTTTGATGTTTGGTAGTAAAAGTTTAGAAATTGGGATTTACATTTACCAACCTTCAAATTTGCCTATGATAGTACTATATCGAGAACTACAAAAAAAATCATCACCATTTGAGATCTATTAAAACCACGACAACCAATAGATGTAAAAACCTACCATCTCATATATTTTCTCATGCAACATTCTCATTCTAAAGATTTTCAAAGCCTCCATGAAGATATAAGAAAGCAAATTACTATAGTAATGATAATTATGTTTAAGGAAAATTAATCTCAACGAAAGAATATAAAGAAGGTGATTATGTAGATCATTCTATAAGATCAAACTACTAAATATAAGAAATTACATGCACGAAAATATTTAAATTCTCAAGAAAAATTGAACCAATGCTTATCACCTTGATTTGCCTATTGATATGTTCATTCATCCACTTATTAATATTGAAGATATTCTATCATATGAAGGAATTAGAAACCTCCACTTGTTATAATTTTAAATAGAGATATGCATCATTAGAAGCCCCTTCCTTAAGTGACTATATTATCAGAAGCACCCATTAATCCAGCTTTGAACATCATTTTCTAGTTCTTGGAAGAATAAGCCACCAAATAAGACACATGATTGACCCTAGTGATTTGGTTTTACCCCCCAAATTAATAAGACTTAGATTTCAACTCTACAGAGTGAGTCAATTGAGCCCTTGATGCAGAACATCGAGATCAAATTGAGCCCAAGGCCCATTTACAAGATCTCAAGCTAAAGCCCAAGAAAATTCAAGAAAGAAGAAGACTTAGCCCATTAGTCAAGGCCATTTTATGATTTCATCTTTTTTATTTATGTAATTTTTAATTTTCTAGAAACTCCATGTTTGAAATTTTGCATTTAAAAAATTCAAAGCATGACATGTGATGGTTGAATCCATATAAAATAATAGCATGTGAAATGGGTGGATGATTTAATGAGGCAATTTATTGCTTCACATTAATGACCAACCTTTCCATGTTTTGAATTCTTTCTTTTGAATGATTTTGTAATGGCTATAAATAGCCTCTTTAGAATGAAGGACATCTTTGGCAATTACAAATTTTGAGTTATTCTTGTGGTTTGAGATTTGGTAAAATTCAATTCTGGTGGGAGATTAAATATATCTTCTTCCTTCAAAAAGAATCTCATCAAAAGAAAGAAGATCTATCACCCACCCATTCCATCATATGGACATGTGGGTAGATGGCTCAACCTCCACAGAGTGAGGTACAAACAGGCAATTTCTAGAGGAAGACCTCTATTGGCCATCACCAATAGGTCATGTTCTAGTTCATGAGTACCCTTACTATTCACATAGACTTGGAATATAGCTCAAAGGATGAGTCTAATGTGATTAGTATACCAACCAACCCCTCTTAGCAGTTTCCTTTGGAGGTGACTTTCGATCAAGATATAGGTGAAGACCAGGCCTCAAGACAAAGCAAAGTATTTGAATCATGTTTATGTGAAACTATTAGGCAGCAGCTGGGAATTTTAGCTCTAACCTCACTTATCTCAAAGTTGAAGGTTTAGTAGTTAAGGAAGTCCCTAAGTCTTCCAAAGGACATGAAGCTAAAGAGATTATTTTTGGGATCATCATCCTCAAGTCCTGAAGTTGATGTAAAACTTGAGGGGGATACATTTAAAGAATTCATTTGACTTTTACTCACCTTGTGTTCATAATCATATACAGAAAAGTTTAGTTCCTCATACATGGTCCATGTGCAGGTCAGAGTGCTTTGAAAAGCTATGAAACAATACAGGAAGGGAAGCACAATCAAGGGAAGGACTAGGTTTCATTACAATGATGATGATGATTAGCTAGTTATTACCAATCATTTGAGTGTGATATTCTTTTCACACAACACCAACTCTTATGAGAATGTGTGTTTAAAAAAACTCAAATGATCTAGATGATCTAAATCAAAGAGGCACCTCAATTTGAAGAGAGATTCATTCAACAATTGATAAGATTAAAGAAATCAACCTCGGATATAAGAAAATCCATCGATGTACACGTCATTTTGAATGAAGAAGAAACCAATGAATTAGTTAGGTGATTAACTGAGTTTAAAGACTTCTTCACATGGAGTTATGAAGAGATGCCCAGATTATCTCCTGACATAGTATCCACAAGCTAGCAATAGATCATAACACTACCCCTATTAAGCAAGCTCCTAGATGCATGCAATTAGAAATGAACAACAGGTCATTTCTGAAGTCAAGAAACTGATCAATGCTAGTTTCATCAGGGAAGAAAAATACCCTACCTGGTTAGCCAATGTTGTCCCAGTTAAGAAGAAGAATGACCAAATTTGCATATGCATCAATTTCAGGGACTTAAACAAGGCATGTCCTAAGGATGAGTTTCCTCTTCCTATACGAATTATTGGACATCATCTCTCATGTAAATTTCTCTTCATGGATGGTCATCTGGCTATAACCAAATCAAGATGTCTCCTGAAGATAAAAGATACATTGCTTTTCGAATCTTTTGTTATAGGATCATGCCTTTCAACTTAAAAATGCTGGTGCTACATACCAATGGGCCATGACTCAGATCTTCAATGAACTCATCCACCATCAAATTGAGTGCTACATTGATGATCTAGTAGTCAAGAGTAGAGAAAAGGAAGACCATCTCTTTGACTTGAGAGTAGTTTTTGAATGGTTAAGATAATATAACCTCAAGATGAATCCTATGTGCATGGAATAGCTTCAAATTCCTTGTTATTAACAGGGAATAGAAATAGATCCTAAAAGATTAAAGCTATCTTAGAAATGCCACCTCCTAAGAGTTTAACTCAACTGATCCTTCCAAGGATGGTCGGCATATCTAAGATGCTTTATCTCAACTATCGGGAGATGCAAGCCATTAGCACTTGTCAAAAGGATGCCAAGTTCAAGTGGGATGATAGTGTCACATGCCTTTGAAGACATCAAGATTTGGTGAAGCCAATTCTAGTACCTATCTCGGTGTGCCACTCATCCTCTACATCGCTACATTGGATGACTCTCTGCTTATTGGCCCAAGCCAATGATGAAGGGAAGGAGAATGCTCTACTACCTCATCATCCCCAAGAAACTATCCACCTATTGAGAAACATTGCCTAGCTTTGATCTTTGCATCACAAAATCTATGGCATTATATGCTTTCTCATAAGGTGATCTTGATCTCTAAAAATAATCCACTATAGTACTTCATGACATGACCAACGCTATCTGGACATTTGGCATGATGGTCCATGATACTTTCGTGATTTGATATCACATTCATACCCCTCCGTGTGATAAAAGGACAGGCACTAACAAATTTCTTAGTAGCACACCCACTTCCTGTTGATTCTCCACTTAGTGACGATCTCCCTGATGAACAAATCATGAACTTAGGGGAGGTCGGCAACCACTGATTGGAGATGTATTTTGATGGTGCAGCTTCTTTTCACAAAGGATAAGCACCAGGATCTATTCTCCTAGAAGGGTAGAATAGTTCTCTAACTCTGACCGCAATGTGATGAGATTCTCATACTATCTTTCCAACCTCACCAATAATGAAAAAGTATGAGGCTTTGATTGTTGGTCTAGAATTATCCATCACTATCGTGTCAAGAGCATCAACATCTTTGGGATTCTCGCTTATCAATCAGGGTCCTACAAGGTTCTCAAACCCAAGCTTCATCATTACAATGAGTATACCATGAAGCGTTGGCCCAAATTCTTGTCACCATCTACAAGGTTCTATGAGAGAATGCGAGGATGCTTTGGCCAAACTTGCCAAAGAATTGGCATGTCGAAGATGAGTCCATTTCAATAAGGGTCCAAAATAGACAAGTCCTATCTTATTGATGTTGAACTCATCAAGAGACTTTCTCGAAGGGGAGGTTGTCATTGCAAAATGGACAAGGAGCTAAATTAGAGGCAATGCTCATTACGAACACCAAACTACCTCAAGAAAAGTCACAAGCCCATCAGTGAAATAGAGCTCTCCTATGCTCGTTGATGGCACTGCATCATGGTCCTTTGACCAAATTATTATTTAGATAAAACACATGAAGCTGGCATTGTAATTGAGGTACATTCAGTCTATGCGCACATCAATCCAAGATGAAGACAAAGATCAAGAGACTAGGATACTTGGCCTCGATGATTACAAATTGCATGGATGTAGCTAGAGATGCCATCGTGTCGTACATGGTGGTCCTCCACCAACCTCCCAACATTCTACACCCTACATTGGCCTCATGGCCATTCGAGTGTTGGGGGTACCAACATTGTGGGTCCGATCGATCCTCCTTCTTCCAAGGGGCATCGGTTCATCTTAGCCACGACTACTTTTCCAAGTGGAAGGGAAGCCATCCCACTAGAGAGAGGTCACACAGCATGTGCTTCAGTTTTTCAAGAACCATATCGTATATAGGTTTGGGGTGCCTCAATGAATTATATCCGATAATGGTACTGCATTCAAAAGCATGAAGATCAACAACTCTTTAAAAGATGATAGATTGAGATACTCCACCATCTACTACCCCAAAGCAAATGGTTTAGCGTAAGATACCAAAGAAGACTCTTGACAAATAAAATGATAATGAATAGTAGTTGGTTGAAGCTTTGTGGGCCTACCACACCACAAACCAACTCCAACCCCCCATATTTTCCTTAGTGTATGGGTCTAAAGCTGTTCTACCTTTAGAAGTTCAACTCATCACTAAGGATAGCATTGGGTAGAAAGATCACTACAGAGTAGAATGCAAAGTTAGTTAGAAGAGCTCAAAGGTTTGGAGGAGAGTCGCCTACGGGTGTGCCAGAACCTCGAGTTGTACAAGGCCAAAATGATTCAAGCTCAACAAGTCGGGTCCTCCCTAGGTCTTTTCGAGTAGAGAACTTGTGTTAGTCCTAAGGAGACCAATTATTTCCCATGAAAGATGGGAGGCAAGTTTGAACCCACTTGGGAAGGCCCCATGTCATAGAAGGGCCTACCAAGGAGGATCTTATCGCCTTATTGATTATAAAGGGGAACACCCAATGCTTCCAATTAATGGGCTCTACCTAAAGAAATATTACCCATGAAATAAATCATGTTTAAAAAATAATTATTAATGAAAACAACAAAATTTGATTCCATTCATCAAATCTTTCTTCTTCAAGTTGTTTGCTTATCTTTGAATCCACCTTGACGGTTTTTAGGGTAAGAGTCCACAAGTGGCATCCTATCCCTCTTTCACAACACAAACACAATCTCGATGCTATTAGAATAAGTGTAAGAGAACGAGAGGCATCCTATTTGATTAACACAACTAAGATAGGTGAGAGAACCCAAGACATCCTTTCTTAGTGGGAATCTGTTTTGCCATCCAGGCACCATTTCATCAAATCCCAAAGGTGTTTAATAGGTAAGAGTCCCCTGAGGCATCCTATTCCTTTACACATGCACAAAACAAACACAAATATTTTATCTTGCTATTTTGATGTGGAGCAAGCCCTTGTGGCACTCACTCATTAGCTTCCAAGTCGCCCACATGCTACCTCGGTAGTATGTCACCCTGGTCACTTGAGGATGTGAGTCCCAGAGCTTTCTTCCTAACTTGACCATTGAAACCAACCAGTGCCTTATTAGTATGGTAGTCTTCACCGCCGCTACCTATGTTGATTTTGTTTTAAGAAGATGTGAGTCCTCATGCTTTCTTCTTGAACTAATCATCATGATCTAACTAGGTCGAGTATATTTGAGGTTTAGGATAAGTCCCCAGAGGATCCTTTCCTCTTGACTACTTTTGAGTTGATATAAGTCCCCAGTGGCATTCACTCAGTAGTCACCTAGGCCGATAGCACCTTTGAAAAGAAACTATCCCAAAGTAATTTTGCTATGGGAGGATGTGAGTCCCCAGCTTTCTTTGTTGAAACCGATGGGCACAGGTTGGTTAATGATGCTTGATATGACTCACCTGGATACACCACTCTTGGCATATGAGTCCCACATTTCTCTCTTGAGTTGGACACTAATACCTATTGGATATATGACTAGCCATGTCATCTTCTCGTGGTTTGAATTAAGCCCTGCCTATCCATGGCACTCTATTTGGATCAATCCTTTGCACCCCATTTAGACACCACCAGTTACTTTGGATTAGATAGTCCCCCTTTCCTAGTAGCCACCTGTGGTTGGAGAATTTGTTCAAGATGCATGATTCTCCCTAGTTCAAGAAATATGTCTAGAAAGCTCCTTCTCGGGATCCTCACAAACTAACATGGTCCATGATAAAACAAACTAAATAAACAAATAAATTATTCTTGTGGATTAGAATTCAAGCCCCAAAGTGCCCCTTTCTTCCAAGATCCTATCTTTAGTGGCGTGCCAGAACTCCCTATAGAATTTCGACTACCCGAAGTAAGATAAGTCCCCATGATGACACTCACTAGTCGCCTTAGTTGGTTCAATCTATTTTCCATAAAGTTACCCGATATTCACTTTGGAAGATGTAAGACTATGACACATTCTTTCTAGCATTTATCGTAAATCGATGGCAGCCCAGTCGTGTCATTTGTTGCCCAAAGTAACCGATCACCCTAGTGGTCTTTTTTAGTGTAAGATATAAGTCCCTAAGCTTTTTTGCCTTGAATTGATCATTGCAAACCAAAAGGTACTCCTTTGGTTGGATAGTTTTCCCATCGGTTGGGAAGCTACTCCCTTTGGTTCAGAAAATCTAAGATAGGTCTGGGCTGATATGAGCTCCTTCTCAGTATGATCCATTACAAACCAATGAAATTCATCAAAATAAACCTAAAAATAAAATTAATCTTGACTATCTTTGTGTTAATCTAAGTCCTCCCAGCGGAATTCACTCAATAGTCACCCTTAGGTTGGGTTTAATCTATTGCCTTGCCCCTAAATTACCCTAGCAACTGGTCCCTACTTTGGAGGATGTAGGTCTACTATGCTTTCTTCCTAGTACAGTTGCTGTATATCGAGAGGCATCCCTTTGGTTGGCTAGTCCTACTACATATTTTGTAGGCTACCCCTTTGGATTAGTAAATCTGAATTAGGTCTAGGATTCCATAGCTCCTACTTAGTGCGATCTATCGCAAACCAACAGGTTCATCTCAAAAATCCAAATCTAAAAATTGAAACAAATTCAACCCTCTTCCCTAGTGGAAATTTCTCCTCAGTGAGACTTAAATCAAATCAAACCTCTCATCCCCTTGTGGATGACTTGAACCTGCTTCCCTAGTGGAAGGTTCATACTCTATCCCTTAGTGGATTCTTATCTCTCTCATATGTCATGGACATAAGTAGAACCACATTGCACTAATCTCTAGATTCTCTCTACACTTTGGGTTAGGAGTAGATTGTTTCTATTAGTACTTGTGATCTTTCTATGTTGTTGATCATTTCGATCAACAATAATATGTGCGGTGTTCCTTGTCAGTCACACCACACCTATTGGCACCTTTGTTGACCTCATTTTTTAGAATGAGCTCTCAACCCCTCCATCTTAGACATATCTCTTAGACTTTAAGAGTTCCTTAGTCTTAAGACATATCTAGTGATTTGGTGGACACTCAACCTAGCCTAGAGACTTAGAAGAGTTAGCCATAGAATAGGTCATGCCTGGGTGTTAGGAAAATTTGCCTACCTAGCTTGAACCATTCCTCACCTTCCTTCCTTCAAGTAAAACCCAAATCAACCTTTATTTGATTTTCTCAACTAAAATCAACTCTATGTGATTGAAATCCATGAAATCCATGATTGAAACCCATGAATGAAATTCCTAAGTCCAAATCTTTCTTAAGTCCTTAATCTTCTTAAGGACTTAGCCAAATCATGATCAAATAATTCAAACTCATGAGAATTTTCTCATAACTCATTTATATTCTCATTTATATTCATATATAAATGAAATATAAATATAAATCAATCAAATCAAATCCAAAAATTAAATCTCAAAATTAAAATCCTTCCTAAGTCCTTAATTTTTCTCTTAAGGACTTAGCCAAAATCATGATCAAACCAATTCAAACTGATGAAATTTTTCTCATAACTCATTTATATTCTCATTTATATTCACATATATAAATGAAATATAAATATAAATCAATCAAATAAAATCCAAAAAATTAAATTCCAAATTTAAAATCCTTCTTAAGTCCTTAATTTTCCTCTTAAGGACTTAGCCAAAATCATGATCAAATCAATTCAAATTCATGGGATTTTCTCATAACTCATTTATATTCTCATTTATATTCACATATATAAATGAAATATAAATATAAATCAATCAAACTAAATCCAAAATTCAAGCTCCAAACTCCAAAATTTCTAAGTCCTTTAAATTCTCTTAAAGACTTAGCCTAGATCATGATCAAATCACTTCAAATCCTTGAAATTTTCATAATCATTTATATTCTCATTTATATTCACATATATAAATGAAATATAAATTCAAACAATAAAAACCACTTCCAAAATCAAACTCAAATCTACTCAAAATCCAACCTTTCAAGTCAAAATCTTGAACTTAGCCAAATCAACTTCAAATCAAGCCAAACTCTTGATTTTCCTTCATGATTCAATCAACCCTACAATCATGAATCCAAATATAAATACAAACTTCAATCAACAAATCAAAACTCAATTTGAAAATCAAACCCCAAATCCATTCATGTTATTCCTTTGAATATGAAATTGTCAAATGAATCAAAACCCATTTGACTTCAAACCACTTGCAAATGGATTTATATTTCAATCATAAGGTCATATACAAGTTCAATCAAACTCAAATCAAGCTTTGCCAAGCCATTTGACCCACTTAGGCTCACTTGACCCAAAGTGACCTAAAGTACCCCTGATGAGCCAAATTTTAATCCTAAATAAATTGGATTGAATCAAACTCACTTATGCCTCTCATCATGATCAATAATCATCATGACATGATCAATCACCCAAATTGGATCAAACTAAGTCAAACTTAAGGGTTGACCAAGTCAACACTTAGCCAAAATGAAACCTAACATAGGCCAAATTTATTGAAACCATTGATCTAAGCTCATTCATGATCAATGTTTGAACTTGACCAAGTCAACATTTGAGCCTAACTCCAATTGGCCACTTGACCCAAGTTGACCCAACTTGACCTAAAAGTCAAAATGTGTCAAAACTTGATCTAAGCCAAATTGATTGAAACCAATGGGTCAAGTTCATTCCAAATCACTTGTTGAACTTGACCAAAGCCACAATTGACCAACTAGACCTAACCTAGCCCAATTGACCTTGAACCCAACTTGACCTAAAGGGTCATGTTGAGTCAAATTCAAACTTAACCAAAATTGATTGGAAACAAAGATATCAATCCACTTCATATGACTAACCAAACCTAAACCTACCCATGACCTAGCTCAAATAGGTCAAATGGGTCAAATTGGTCAACTTGACCCATTTGACCTAAATGAAGTCATATGAACCAAATTCAAAACTAAACCAAATTGAATCAAACCAAAGCCACCAAAACATTTCAAATGGTCATATGAACTTGACCCAACCATTGGTTTGACCTAAGTTGACCAATTGGTCAACTACCCATTTTGACCTAAATGAGTCAACATGAGCCAAACCATATCAAATGAACTCCAAATCCAATGAAACTTGGCCAAACCTATTTTCTCAACATACCCAACATATCCAAATTCAAAATTAGCCAAATGACTATTTTACCCCTAGGACATAGAACAAATTTTGATCAAATCCATGGGGAATTTGGTCAAGTCCTCTTCATATCAACTTGAAACCTTCCTAATAAGTCAAGTAGACCCTATGGAGGGTGGTGCACCCAACCCAATGGGTTTGGATCAGCCCAACTTGACCCAAGCCAAAACTGAGCACATGGCTCAAATTAGCCATATGGGATACTTCCCTCCACTCAATTTGAAGCACATGGGAGGTTACCACTCCACTCCTTAGCCCAAATCGACCATGTGCAAACTTCTAACAACTCAAACAACAATTTCCCTTAGCAATTGGATCAAAATGAAAAATGCTTCACCATCCATTCCATGGGGAGATATACTCCTAATTCACTCACACCCCAATCATGAGTAAAGGAGAGTGATATGAAGCATTCTTGAGTGACCCTAAGCTCTAGGGGATTGAAATGCCATTTCTGCTTTCCCAAGCAAAAATAGGGGACCTCCATTGATTGGAAAACTTCCTTTACACTCAAACTCCACCAAATTCTCTTTACACACTCCACTAGATGGCCAAGTCAGCTTGCCGAAGCTCTCTCTCAAGTTCCAAAGGAAAGGAGAGATCTAATTCCATCAAAGCAGCAAGGAAGCTAAGGAGGGGTTGGTCCATAGAGCAATCCACTTAATCTCAAGAGCTAATATTTTCACCACAACTTTGTCACAACTAGATGAAGCTCCAAGGGAATCAAGGCCACATCACCTCCAAAGGTTAGAGATTTTCAACCACTAAATCATGTTGGTCTTTGTGAAAGAAAGTTTAATGGCATGAAATTTCAATCAAGTTATTTTCATTAAATTAATTGCATAAATCATCCCAATCAGATCAATTCATTGCCTTTGAAAGTGATAAATATGAAATATCATCCATAAAATTTGATGAATTAATAGATTAAATATTTTAAATTTATTTATTAAAAATCTAATTCTATCATTATCCCTATTAATGATAATATCAAACCGCATATTGCTACCACCTAATGATGGATTTAATTCATGATGGCTTAATCGGGGGAATTGCTAATGCATTTCCTAATTACCCCTTTATGTGATTAAGGATAATTAAGGGTTTGACTAGTGTTTTAATCCCTTATTGAAGTTGATTAAGGTTTGATCTAGTGAATAGAAAGTTTAGGGAATAATTTTGGGGCATTTCACTAAGCTATTCCCTAAACCCCTTTTCTTTCCTAATCTTCTCTTAATTAAGGGTTCATTCACTAATTACCCTCTTAATTAATTTTATAAAATTTCTAAAACATTCAAGAACTTAATTAATCTACTTTGGGTAGATGCTTAGGTGTTCAAGAGCCAAAGTTCAATTAAGGAAATCAAAATTCAACTCATATGTGTGAGGGATATTTTTGAAATTACTTAAGTTAGACCCCTTAGCTTAATTAACCATTAATCATGATCCAAATTGCATTAGGTCCCTTTCTTCCTAGGTGCATTGCAAATTTAAATTCTTTGTGAGTTTTTATGTCATCTCATTGGCTCATAATTATTTGGTTAACTATGCTAAGGTGGTGTAGGTAAGGGTTAATTAACATGTTTAATTCATACCTTAACCTAATCAAAATCTAAAATGAATCTAATCATCTAAAAATTAAACAAAAATGTCAAACACATGTGGGAATGGGTTAGGAATAGCAAATTAAATTCACATTTTCAAAATTAAATCAAATTCCAAATCAAATAAAAATAATATTAAATGAACTTTGATTTATTTTAAGCTTTTTTATTTCATAAGATTATCTTTAGGATTTAATTAAAGTGAATGTGTTTGCATGCTTTCATTACTTTAGTTCTTTCCCAACATGCTAAATATGTGTGTCATATGGTTTCATTCATCCATGCTTTTCAAAATTTAAATTTAAAATGAAAGTATTTCCTTTATGTCAAATTGCATGTATTGGCTAAAGTAAGAATATGAGTGGCTATTATCACTATTTAATTCAAATTATTTTCAAAATATATGAATAAATTATCAAAATTGAAAGTGTGTTACTTATATCTTACTTATAAGCTTGCATGTGAGTAAAATGTAAGGATGTGCTTAGTGTAGGTCTTCCCTCTCCTCTCTTTTAGCATAATTTTGAATAGGATTTGGCAAGGTGTATGGTTCATTTGAAAAGAACCTAACACTTGCCTAATTCCATATCCTATTCATTCCTATGTTATTACTTAAGAAGGATACCTATGATTTCACATATAAATTGTGTAAACAAAAATAAATCAACTAATAAAATTTTTTTCATTCTTTCTTTTCTATTCATTTCTTTTGTACACATGCTTCTATTTAAGGAAAGTTGTATATTAGTCTGGACAACCCCAAGATTGTGAGGTTTTAAGTATCCCTAAGTAGGTCTTGTACCTTACACCTTTGGTTAACAATGGTGTTGTACTCACTTATGCCTTTCATACATTCATATGTGCATGTGAAAGTTGGAGAATAAACCCCTTTTCTACTTAATGAAAATCATGCATCATAAACTTTCAAATTTTCTTAAATGAATTACTTAGCATGCATCATAAAGTGTGTTAAACATTCTCATTTGTGTATATATATGCTTAAGACTCATTCATATGCATGTTATACATGTTGGGAAAGAAGTGAAGTGATGTATGTTTTGTGCATTTAGTTCATTTTATTTAATCTTAAAATGCCTTTATTTTTGATTGGGTTTGTTTAGAGTTCATCTAAACTTTGGATTGATTAAAACACCTAATTAAAAGATTCATCAAACAAAACTAAAACATGAATCCACTTTAGAAATTACTTAGGTTAGGGAAGGAAAGAGAAGTTCTCTTCACTTTCCCTCTCTTCATAACTTAGTAATTAATTGTAGGATTCACTTGAACCTAATCAAAACATGAAATAAAATCAACCCAAATAACTAAATCACTTAAATGAAACCCTCCTCTAAGTTGAACATGCTTCACACTTAGAAAATTCTAACATAAAGCCATAGCTAAGCATACCACATAAACCTCCAAAGCACACACATTAGCTAAGTCACCACTTCTAGGTTAGTGCATGGTTTGATGTTTTCTTTGTGATATATATTTAGTGATGTTAGGATGTATGTAGAATGAATGGTAGATGATCTTAGTCTAACTATTATTTTCAGGGATTGTGCTTAAGGGCAGTAATAAATAAAAATATAAATGCTTTTTGTGTGCTTATACCCTAAGCATAATCCAGGTCGTGGACTTGGTCACCCATGTGTGGGGTGATAAGTCCAATATACATGCTTGGGATTTATATGGTTTGTTTAACTAACCTTTATTTTGTAGGTGTTAGCTAGATTTACTTTTTCTTTTCATGTAAATTTTGTAATCAAGATTTTGGAATGATTGTTATGGGGATTAGGATGAACATTGGTCATAAGAAAGAAGCAACCATGTGAAGCCTTTGGAGAATCCACCTTCCAACCATCCAAAAGAAGGAACCAAAGAAGAAAGAAGAAAAGAAGAATGAAGAAATGAAGCTAGAAGACCCCCATAACAATGAATTCCTTGATTAATTATATTTAATTCATTTCTAACCTGGGTTCTATAAGGGTAGAGCTAGACTACCCAAGTTGTTTTCGGGTTTATGCGGTGGTACCCGACCATAATGGCCTCTTATTCTTTTGCAATTAGCTTTAAAAATTGATTAATGATTTGTTTAGCTTCTGCATTAAATGGCATCCTTTTTCTAGTTTCTTCCTTGCTTTATGTATGGCCTAAATGTGGATTAGGCTCTTAGAGAAAAATAAATCTTTTGCCAAAATTAATAATTCAAAACTAAAATTAAAGAACTCATAACCTCACCTAAATCTTAGGCTAAAAATCAAGATAAAAGAATTAGCAACCCCTTAGCTGGATGAGTGTTTCTTTTATAACATCATGCACAAATGCATATTATTTTCACTCTGATTGAGGGCTTCCACCTTTGCCAGAGAAACTTGGCTTGTCCTTTGAGAGCCATGGTTGAAACACACCTCCTCCCTTCTCGCTGATTTTGACCAATAATCTCATTTCTCATGCATTAGGCATGAAATCCTACTAGCCTGAGTCAAAATAATTGTCTAAAAATGAAAATAAAATGAAATTTGAATTGCATTAGATTTAGGTCATTTGAAGCATACCCTTACATGATCTCATCTATTTAGGGAATGAGTTTAAGGACTTAGTCTCTTTCTAAAAAAACAATAGCCTAGCTATCTTGCATAAAGCAAATGACTTGCCTACATGAATTTAAAATCGTAGGAGGCATTAGTTGGTGGCCACCCCTAGGTGGTTGTAAGTCCAAGCAATCGGGTGGTTTGTCCTCTCTTGTGAAGGCAGACCAAATACCCATTTTTGTCTTAGATTTAGGTTATGCTTTTGGCTCTCGCTAAAGCTCCCTAGATTTAGGTTCTGAGGCTGCTTCTCCCCTATGTGGGCTATAAGTATAAATCCTCACCTCTTAGCATTTTCATAATCTTGTGTTGTGGAATCATAAGCCCTAAATTTCTAATGAAAAATACAACTCAAATAAATTAAATCAATTTCAAAAATATAAAGCCCAACCATAAGATAATTTGAGATGTTCATTAAGTTTCCTAGCGTCATGGGCATCTCCTACTTATCTTCCTTTGGCTTTGATAACAACTCCCTCTCCTTGATCAATCCCATTTGATCTTCTAAAATAAGCTAATCGATTGATAGTTCTACATATTGAAATCTTTAAAGACAATGATCATTTACCTTAATCGAGAGTATTCCTAAGGGATCTCATCCCTTAGGATGTAATTAACTATGGGGGCTTGTCCCTATAGGGAACTTAATGAACCCATTTAAAATAAAACTTATTTTACTTTTCCATGTAAAGTAGGGGAAGAATCTATGGTACATACACAGACCCATTGTCCTTAAGAGTCCTTATTTGGGTGATTAGGTCCATTGAATGGTGGTGAATTCTATCTCTCGAGATAGTACACCTCTTCGCAATGTCATGCTCGATCACCTTAATAAAATCATCGACAAATCTATGTGGAATCCCAATAAGGCATATTTTATATATCTTTATTTTCATTTATCCTCTTTTCCAAAAAGGGGGGATAGATGAAGTCAGGAATGTATAAGAAAATTTTCACCACAAGGCCCTATGATGTCCTTTGAAGTAAGCAAATCCAAATAGGAGTGACAGAGATATGAAGAATGAAGATAAGAAGGCCCTCATAGCATTTATTCATTTGTAATTTGTAATTATTCTTTCATATAATGGGTTGTATAAGAGTAGAGCTCGACTACCCATTTTCTTTTTTTATGACGACCCACCGGCCTTTTATTATTTTATGTTAGATTTATAAAATAATTGATGTTATGTTTAAATTGCATAATAAAAATGGCATGCCTCTTTGTAGTTTCTTTATGAATGGTGATTTAATGTGTGGCCTGGATCGGATTAGGCTCTTAGGAAAAAATAAATTTTCTATCCCAACTACAACTCATAACTAAATTTTCTAAATAACTCATGTCCTCATATAAATCCTAGGCATTAAATCAAAATAATTAAAAGATTTAGCAACCCCTTAGCTGAATGTTGTATGTTTAATATCATGCATTCATATTATTTCATTCTTGCAAAGAGAGGGTTTCCATCCTTGCACGATAGGGAATGACTTAACCTTTAAGGATCTCCTCTATGGTGAAAAACATAATTTTCTCTCAGTTTAGCCCATAACTCATTTCATCATGCATTTAGATATATAAAAATTCTATGGTCAATGCCAAAATGAAGAGTCCAAAATCAAATAAAAATTGAAAAGATTTGCATTAATCTAAGTCATTGCTCAAGCCACTCATGCTCTAGTCTCTTAAAGTGAGTTTAAGGATTTTAGTTTCTTTTTAAATAATAGCAACCCAACTATCTTGTAAAATTATATGGCTTTCCTACATGGTTTGAAAGCATAGGAGGAGTTAGCTAACTGCCACTCCAGACAATTATAAGTCCAACAGTCAGGTGGTTTACTCTCTTGTGGAGGTAAACCATATACCCATCTTCACTTAGATTTAGGCGGTGCTTTAGTTCTTGATAAGCTCCATAGATTTAGGATCCGAGGTGGCTATTTTCTTTGGGCAACAAGCATAAATTCTCACCTCTTAGGGATTTCTATAATATTGTATTGTGGGATTATTAGTCCTAGCTCTCTAATAAAATTTCAAATCAAATAAATAATTATCCTCAATTTCAAACACATAAAGCCAAACTATAGGGTAGATTGGAATGCTTACTAAGTTTTCTAGCATCATGATCATTCCCTACTCAATTTTTAGCTTCGATAATAAGTCTCTCCTTTTGATCCCCAATTGATTTTCCAAATATAGCCAATTTATTGATAGTCTTACTCTTGAAATCTTTGGAGACAATAATTGGCTACTTAAATTGAGAGTATTCCTAAGGGATTCACCTTCCTTAGATGTAATTAACTATGGGGGCTTGCCCCATATGGAACTTTAGAGCCCAGTTTAATATAAACCCTACTTTATTCATCCATGTAAAGTAGGGGGAAATCTCTGGTATATTCGAAGACCCATCATGCCTTAGGAGTTATTATTAGGTGAATAGGTCTATTGAAGGGTGTTGCCTCTATCTTTCATGATAGTAAATCATACCTCGATGTCATACCTGATCACTTCAATAAGTACACCCTCAGATCTGTGTGGTATCCTCCAAAACATCCAAAAATAAACACCACATATTTTTTTAGCGACTCCGCTGGGGAAGGTTCCTCTCTCCATCTAGTAGACAATTGCTATCTCTAAGCATCGATAGTGGATTTATATTTCACATAAGTTTGAGACTATCTTTCCTTCCATTGGCACTTAGCTTATTTCATTCTTAAGCAAAGCTAGCCAACATCCTCTGGTTTTAGGACCTCACACCTTATAGGTCTTGAAATCACTATTGGGTCCCCCAATAGGTGAAAGATAAAATTAACTAATGGAAGAGATGACTAAGAATTTAGAACCTCTTTACCACTAGCTTAGCGAGGCAAGGTTTAGCTTATATTTAAGATAATAACCTCTTTTGCAAAAATGACACTTCTTTTTCCAAAGCACTTTCCAAAATTCACATGATAAAAGATTTTGCACAAACTTCACAAGAAATTTTCAAAAAGCACAAAACTCATATAACCAAACCTCATTTAATAATTCCTATAATTATTACATGGAGGTTCTTTTAAAAATCAAAATGAACAATTTTTTTAAAAAATCCCTTTTTTAAAAGTACATTTTTGAAAATGGCTATCGCCATTCAACATGCCCAAATTTGTTGAATGAAGATTGTATTTTCAAATAAAATCATGACATAAAATTGAAACTCCACTTAACATATTTCATATGTGTTAGAATTGAAGTTTCTCTCTTTTCAAAATCAAGAAATCACACACAAAACTAAGACATATTTGAACTCCATTTGAACATACCCAAATTTTCAAATGAGAGTTCCCTTTCTTTTGAAAAATCAAAACAAATTGAATTCTATTTAACACACTCACATTTGTCAAATAGAATTCCTCTTTTCCAAAGTCTTGAACATCAAAACACATTTGGACTCCATTTGACATACCCAAATTTGTCAAATGAGAGTCCCATTTTCAAAAATCACAAAAATAAATTGAACTCTATTTAACATACCTAAATTTGTTAAATAGATTTCCCTTTTTCAAAATCACAACACATTTTGAACTCTATTTAGCATACCATATTTGTCAAACAAAGAGTTCCCCTCATTTTCAAACCAACTTCAAGTTCAAATCAAATTCAAACTCAAACTCAATTCCAAATCAAAATTCAAATCAATTTTCAACTCAAATGACTTTTCTCAAATCATTCAAATCAATTCCAAAAATCCAAATCAATTCAAACTCAAAAGATTTTCTCATAACCCATTTATATTCTCATTTATATTCACAAATATAAATGAAATATAATTTCAAATAACCAAACTAAATCCAAAAAAAAAAAAAAAAAACTCAAGTCAAAATCCAAAATCTTTCTTAGTCACTTTGATCCCATCTTATGGACTTAGCTCAAATCAAATCCAAATCACTTCAAATTCAAAGATCTTCTCATAACCCATTTATATTCTCATTTATATTCACAAATATAAATGAAATATAAATTAAAATAACCAAAACTAATTCAAAACTCAAACCCAAATCTAACAATCCAACTATACTCAAGTCAAATTCTTGAACTTAGCCAAATCAAACTCAAATCAAACCCTTGGATTTTCTTCATGATTCAATCAACTCTTCAATCATGAATCCAAATATAAACAAACTTCAATCATCAAATCAAAATCAAATTGACCCAATTCAAAGTCATGTTCAACCTTTGAACTTGAAATTGTTAAATGAATCAAAACCCATTTGACTCCAAATCACTTGCAAATGGATTTATATTTCAATCATAAATCCATATGTGAGTTCAACCAAACTTGAATCAAGTCTTGAGCAAGTCAATTGACCCACTTAGGCTCACCTGACCCAAAGTGACTTAAAGTACCCTTTTTGAGCCAAATTCTAATCCCACCAAAATTGGATTGAATTAATTCCACCTAAGCCTCATATTGTGAGCAACAATCATCATGAAATGATCAATCACTTAAATTGGGTCAAACCAAGTCAAACCTAAGGGTTGACCAAGTCAATACTTAGCCAAAATGAAACCCAAACTAACCAAAATCCATCATAGGCCAAATTGATTGAAACCATTGATCTAAAGTAGTTCATGATCAATGAGTGAACTTGACCAAGTCACCAATTGAGCCAAACCTAGCCTAATTGGCCACTTGATCTAAAAAGTCAAAATGTGTCAAATCTTGATCTAAGCCAAATTGATTGCAACCAATGGGTCAAATTCATTCTAAACCACTTGTTGAACTTGAGGCACAATTAAACTAGACTCAACCTAGCAATTGACCATGAACCCAACTTGACTTGAAGGTCATATCAAAACCAAATTAAATCAAATAAATTGATTGAAACCAAAGCTTGTAAAACATTTTAAATGACCAACCCAACCTAAACCAACCCATGACCTAACCAATTGGGTCAAATGGGTCAAATTGGTCCACTTGACCCATTTGACCTAAATGAACTCAAATGAACCAAAATCAAATATAAATCAAATTGAACCAAACCAATGATACCAATCCATTCCAAATGGTCATATGAACTTGACCCGACCCTTGGTTTGACCCAATTTGACCAATTGGTCAACTTGACCCAAGTTGACCCAATTTGACCTAAATGAGTCAACATGAGCCAAATGATATCAAATCAACTCCAAATTCTTTGAAAATTGGCCCAACCTAATTTCAAACTATTCCAAATCTTCCCAAAGTGAAATCAAAGCCAAATAACCATTTTACACCTAGGTCAAAGAGTAACATATGATCAAATTCACTTGAAATTTGATCATATTCTAACTCAAGACGACTTGGCATCCTCTTAGTGGTCCATTTGGACACCAAGGGATGTGGTGCACATGACCCAATGGGTTTGGGTCAGCCAAACCTAGTACAAAGCCAAAATTGACCACCCAATGTAAAATTCTCCACATGGAATGCCTCACATCCTCATTTAACACATGTGCAACTCCACACCACCTCTCCTCTGCCAAAATTGAATCACATGGCACCCCTAACAACCTAACCCATTCACAATTTGATCAAAATGGTAAGCTCAGCTGTCGATTCAAGTAGGGGGAGATATACTCCCCCTCATTCCATTCTAATACACATCACTTGCACTCGATTGAACTAGGAACCCAGAAGCTCCCCAAGCTCTCCCAAGCATTCCTAAGCTTAATTGAATTCTCCACTCTTGGTTTTGCCTAAGCCAAAAATAGGGGAGGTCTGAGGATTTTTCAACTCACTCAATTCTCCATAGAATCCAAATTCCTCTTGCAAGCACCATCAAGGGACTTAATCGAGCTCACCCAAATCATTTTCTAAGAAACCAAACCATTGGAAGGAGGAGTTTGATCAAAGTTGTAAGCCATTGAAGCTCACTTTGGTCAATAGGAAGATCCACTTCATCTCAATTCTTTAAACCTTCAACAGGGCTTCATCTCCACTAGATGAAGCTACCTCAACATTTAGAAGCTCCGGTGATAGCCTCCGGTGAGGTATGCTTCAAAACCGAGCTTAGGGATAAATTATTTTGGTCCTTTGTGAAGGGAATTGTCATCCCATTGAATTTGACCGTTGGATGTTCTTCCCCACACCTCTTGATGGTGTGGGTTTAATCCTAGCTCAATCCGAGCTCAAGTGAGCTAGGATCAACCCATTGAGGATGGAAGGCCTCCGTATCCCGTAGGGTAAGCAAGGGTAGGGATGAATCATGGATCATCCATCAAGCATGTTTTGGATGGATGGTCTTGATTTAAACACATTAGATCCAGTGATTTTACCCATTGAAACCGCGGGTTTAATCCCAACCGTTTGATCTTTGATCGACGATCCAAGGAGAAAATGTGTAGTGCCACCGGATGACGAGGCGTATGATTTAACAATTTAAATAATCAATCCCATCACGCCATGTGGAAAGTGTGTGCCTCGTCAGCAGGCCTCAAGCTTCCAAATTACCTAATAGTCACTGAAACTTCAAATATTCATAATTAAATGTAGAAAAATTAGAAAAAATATAAATGATGACTCATTTTAAAGATAATTTAATGAGGAATAATATAAAATTATTTATAATTGATTTTGAATTTTCCTTAATTAGTTTTATTTGGAAACTTAATAATTAGTACTCATTGACTTCATTAATTAATTCCAAACTTCTCGAATTGTGGGATGACTTCCCTAATTTTCTTGGAATTTATTATGAGTTAATTAAGAAAATCAATTAATGAATCCCTAATTACCCTCTTAATGTAATTAAGTAATTAAGCATGTGAGTAGTAGTTTAATCACTTAATTAGGATAATTAAATATTGTTTAAGTGATTAGGAGATTTATGGAATAATTTTGAGATATTTTCCTTAAGAAATTCCCTAAACCCCCTTTCTTCCTTAATCCAAACATAATTAAGAATTAATCCACTAATGATCTTCTTAATTAGCTTAATCAAATTTTAAAATTCAATCTAAACTTAATCAATCCTTTGTTGGGTAGATCCTTTGGTGTTCAAGAGGCTAAGGTAAATTTAAGAAAATCACTTCCAACCCACATGTGTGGGAAGGTTATGAAAGTACTTAATTAAACCATTTAGCTTAATTAATCAATAATTGTGAGCCAATTACATTAGGCCCTTTCTTTCTTAGGTGCATTGTTAATTTAAATTCAATTTGGTTGCATATCATATGTTGGCTCATAATTATTAGGTTAATTATGTTAAAGTGGTATAGGTAAGGGGTAATTAATGGACTTATTTCACACTTTAACACATAAAATCAATCTAATGGTTCTAAAAATTAAACTAAAATTAATTCACACATGTGGGAGATGGGTTTTGGACCAGCACATACCCTCTTCATATTTCCTAAATCAAACTCAAAAAAAAAAATCTCTTTAATAAATGTTCATTCTCTTTAAATGATCTTATTCCATAGGATTGTCTTTAGGAATTAATTAGGATTAATGATGTTACAAGCTTACATCACTTTATTTCTTTCCAAGCATGCTAAATGGTGTATGTCATATGAAATCATGCATTCACATCTTTTTTATAAAAATCAAATAAATGAAATGTTTCCTTTATGTCGAATTACATGTTTTGGCTAAAATAAGAATATGAGTGGCTATTATCACTACTAAATCAAAAGATTATTTTTAAAACTTATAAATCAAATATTATAAATGAATGTATGCTACTTATAAGTATTTATAAGCTTGCATGTGAATATAGCTTAAAATATGTTATGTGGTTTTCTTCTTTTCTTAACATGGTTTGTATAGGATTTGCAAAGTGTATAGTTCATTTGAAAAGAACATAACACTTGCTTAAATTTATTGCACTCCATGTCATGAATTAAGAAGGATCTTCATATTTGCACATATAAATTAAACAACAAACAAATCAAACAAAACAAAATCTTTTGCATGATTCTTTTTCCATTCATTTCTTTTGTACATGCATATGTATTTAAGAAAAGTGGTATATTAGTCAGACATCCCAGGGGTTGCGAGGCTTTAAGTAGCCAAGTAGGTCTTGTACCTTACCCACGTGTAGAAAAAATGGCTCATACTCACTTATGTCTTTCATACATGTAAATGTATTTGATTAATGGATAAAAGAGTCCCTCTTTTCTACTTAACAAAATCATGCATCATGAAGCATCCAAATTTTCTTAAGCAACATCCCTTAGCATTCATCATTAAGGTGTGCTAAATATTTACATTTGCATGTATAGATATGCTTGGGATCATTTTATATGCATGATACACATGTTGGAAAGAAATAAATGGTTATGTGTTTTGTGATAGTAATTCACTTTAATTAATCCTAAAATGTCTTTCTTATTGAATAGGTTTATTTAGAGTAAATATAAACTTAGGACTAATTAAAACACATAATAAAATATTCACTTAAGAAAAGTCATTAATGAATCTACCTTACAAATTACTTAAGGTAGGGAGGAAAGAGAAGTTCTCTCCTCTTTTCCTCTCTTTACAACACTTAGTAATTAAATATAGGTTCATTCAAATCAAATCAAATCATCAAATAAAAATAATGAAATCAACTAAATTACTTAAAATGAAACCACCCTTTAAGTTGAATCTTTCATACTTAGAAAATTCTAACCTTAAAGCCTAGCTAATATATACCACACAAGCCTTAAATGGCACACACATTAAACTAAGTCACCATTTCTAGTCCTTTATTAGGGCGGTGCATGGTTTGATGCCTAATTTTATTTTGTGATGTATTGTTTTGGATGTTGGGTGTATGTATTAGGTGAATGGTAGGATGATCTTAGTCTAATCATTGTCTGCATGGATTGTACTTAAGGGGTGTTGTAATAAAATATAAATTCTTTTTGTGTGTGGTTGCTTATACCCTAAGCATAATCCAAAATAGGCAGGTGGACTTGGTTACCCATGTGTGGGGTGCTAAGTCCAATTATATTCATATGCTTGGGATGTGTGTGTGTGTTTAGCTAATCTCTATTTTGCAGGTTTTAGTTAGATTTACTTTTCTCATTTTTCATGTAATTTTTGCAATTAGGATTTGGAATAAATGTTATGGGAAAGTAAAAAAGGTGAATATTGTTCATAAGACTATGTCTTATGTACCATGAGAAGCCTTTGGAGCAACCACATTCCAACCAAGCCAAAAAGGAAGAAAGGAAAGAAGTAAACCAAACATGAAGAAAGAAGAAAGAAGAAAAGAAGAAATGAAAGAATGAAGACCCCCATAACATAATTCCTTCTAAATTATAATTATTCATATGTAATCCGGGTTGTATAAGGGTAGAGCTCGGCTACCCACATTTCTTTTTTGAGTTTGTGAGGTGGAGCCTGACCACAATGGCCTTTTTTTTTTGCGCTAGCTTTATAAAATTGTTTGATGTTTGTTTAGCTTGTGCATTAAGATGGCATGTTTTCCTAGTATCTTCCTTTCTTTGATGAATGGCCTGGATGCAATTAGGCTCCTAGGGAAAAATAAAATTTCTACCTAATTAAATAATTTAAAATTAAAATTAAAATAGCTCATAACCTCACCTAAAGCCTAAGACATAAATCAAGAAATAAAAGATTTAGCAACCCCTTAGCTGGATGTTGTATGTCTCACAACATGCATAAAAGCATCTTGCTTCACTCTTGCTTATGGAGGGCTTCTACCTTTGCTAGGGAACTTGTTTGACCTTTGAAAGCCATGGTGGAAACACACCTCCTTCTTGCTAATTTTGGCCCATAACCAATTTTGTCATGCATTAGGCATATGAACCCCTTAGCCTATATCAAATTTATCATCCAAAAAAGAAAATAAAATATAATAAAATTTGCATTTGATTTAAGTCATTAATCATGCCCTACATGATCTAGCCTCTTAGGAAGTGAGTTTAAGGACTTAGTCTTCTTTCTAAATAAACAACAGCCTAGATATCTTGCAAAAGTATATGACTTGCCTACATGTATTTAAAATCGTAGGAGGAGTTAGTTGCCACCTGCGGTTGTAAGCCATGGTGGTTCATCCTCTCTTGGAGGTAAACCATATGCCCATCTTTCACCTTAGATTTAGGTCATGCTTTGGCCTTGCAAAGCTCCCTAGATTTAGGATCGGTCACTTTGTTTCCCTTGGAGCTACAAGCATAAATCCTCACCTCTTAGGCATTTCCATGATCTTGTATCATGGAATTGTAAGTCCTAGATTTCTAATTAATATTCAACTCAAACAAACAAATCTCTTTAGATTCAAAAATATAAAGCCCAAACCATAGGATAGTTTGGGATGCTCACTAGGTTTCCTAGCATCATGAGCATCTCTTACTTATCTTTTTCTAGCTTCGATAATAACTCCCTCTATTTTAATCAATCTCATTTAATCTTCCAAAAATAAATAATTGATTGATAGTCCTATCTTTAAATTATTTGGAGACAATGATCGTTTACCTTAATCGAGAGTATTCTTATGGAATCTCATTACTTAAGATATAATTAACTGTGGGAGCTTGCCTCCATAGGGAACTTAATGAACTTGATTTAAAATAAACCCTACTTTATTTTTTCATGTAAAGTAGGAGAAGAATCTCTGGTACATAAGAAGACCCATAGTTCTTAAGAGTTCTTATTAAGGTGATTAGGTCCATTGTAGGATTATGACTTCTATCTCTTGAGATAGTACATAATTCCTCAATGTCATATCCAATCACCCTAATAAGAACATCTGCGGATCTACGTGGTGTCCAAAAAGAAATATTATTTCTATCTTCATTTATTTATTTTTTTTAAAAAAAAAAAGATGAAGATCGAAATAAAATTCACCATAGACATACAACATATATATCTCTAAAGTCTATCCAAAAATCTGAACCCTGCTCAACATACATAAGTTTGTTGAGTATGGGTTCTAAATCAAAATCATATGGCCAAGTCTCTCCTCCAATCATCAAGAATCTCATCAAAAATTCATGAACCCCACTTAGGATACCTAAATTTGTTAAAGTGTGGGTTCAAATTCTAAATCAAGTTTAGAAGTCAATGATTGAATATAAATACTAAAGCAAGGGTCGCTTAGTTACATTTTAAATAAATGCAGTGATTTTAGCGTAGTCAGTCTTTTCAACTTTCAGTTACTGAAGTGATCATGGCTCCGAGCAAGTTTGTTTTCTCCTTCTCCTCTTGTGTAGATCATTTAATCTCCTTGACCACACATCTGATTTAGTTTGGCCATTTCTTTGAGGGAGTCCAAATTACTTGTGAAAAGCCCTCATAATAGTAATAGAGGAGGCCATAGACTCATCCACACATGTTTTGACTCAAGTTTTGAAGAGGAAGCATGGTTCTCACACCCCATTCAATGTTTTTTAGATTGACCATTGGTTATATACTCCATTGAGCTATCCTCTTTGGTCACCCCAAAGACTGTCTTGGCCTCATTTCTCCCTTTGAGGTGAGTTTTATGTAGCTCATCCAATGTCAATAAAAATAATCAAGTAACCATGGCAAATAAGCTCATCAGCTTCCACATAATTCTCCAAGATTCCACTAGTGGCGAGTCACCCCCTCTCCTTAGATGAAGAGGAAATATAGGATCACTTTTGCCTCCACCAAATTGAGATTTCTTTAATCATGCCAACTTAGGACTATTCTAGCTACAATTGTGAGCTTATATGAGTCCACATTATTTGATTTAAGATCATATAGGAGCATTTTGAATATAAAGAGAGAGCCATGTCAAGTATCTACCCAACAAGAGAAAGGTATACTTCCTCCATGGATGGATTTGATCAGTATGAGCCATCATTCAAACAATTTGTACTTATTTATCGTAGGAGATCTCCGTTAAAATGGTGTTTCCATAGTTCCTATTATCCACCATTACTTATTAAAACATAGCATCCACCACTCCACCAAGATTGATCCCTTCCAGGAAAGACCATCACCATGAATGGCTATGAGGTTCTCCATACTATTTGAGGTGAGATCGAGCTCCCAAGCCTCTACCATATGGTTAGAAAGAGTGGCGACTCAAGAACATATCTTCACATCACCACCACCATGGACAATGGTTAGGGATGCAACATAGAAGTCCCATTTTGATCTCCCTGAGAAGTATTGATAGAAACATGGTCATAACAAATGAGCACATCCCTTTGTCAATGAGTGTTATCTTTGGTCCGGAATAATAGTGATAGATGACATATTAATGGACTACTTTAAGAAAAGATATGACCATTAATCAAGGAGGATGATCATTGATTGATGAGGATGACATATTGGATGACAATCCACAAGATTTGATACTCGAGATCATGATTTGAAGGTTCCTTCTTTGAAAGAAGGTGACACTTTAATACTAAACATCTCTCCTTTGATGATCACATGACAAAATGGAGAAGAAAGTAAAGTTGATAATATGGTTTTTTATTTATTCTTATTTGTATTCAACCCATTGGTATAAACCGAGTTGGTGCATACTTTAGACCATCTAGGTGTACTCCAAAATCTGTAAAATCATGAAAGTTACAGATGGAACATTCATGCATGAAAAGGATATTAAGCATATAGTAGAGCAGCAGGTGAGGGAAGTGATGGTGCAAGAAGGGGGAGCTCATATATTCCAAAGGGTAGACAATACTCAGAGGAATTTATTGTAGTTCAATAGGGTTTGACCTTCCTTCAAGATCTTGATGAGTGGGAACTGTGTTAGTATATTATACATTTTAAATTTGTCATTTACGTGATTAGTGATATATCTTGTTACTCTTTGTCCTACCTAGTAGGGTCACATTTGATTATGTCCCCAATAGTTTGATTAGATTTTTGGAGCACTCTTATCAAGATTTTGTTGAGCTCAGAAAAGAGTTTGTTGACCTCTTATAGAAAGAAATAAGTCCCTTGTTGATTATTATCATTGTAACAGAGAAATGTAATCCTAAATAATGCCATTGAGATTTCTCCTCAAGAATATGCATGGCATCATGTACTTTATAGACATTTGAGAAACTAATCAATAAGGTAGCTACCACAAGAGGAATAAAGCTTACCTTTAGACCAATAATCTAACCCAAGGATAAGGTGTCGAAAAGCATTTTTTGTTAGTGGATAACTAATCTAGTATAGACTATAGATCATTTGTCACCTCCTCGCCACCACCTGCTATCATATTTATACCACCATGCATTCCATGACCTTGATATATAAATATGCTGGTACTTATCCACTTGGGTAATTTACCCAATCTTTGATAGATTGAATAAACCATATTTCATTCAAGGGAGGTAGGAAAATTTTTAATCTCTTAAAGAGACTTTGTTACAGCCCAAGAGCAGAAGTAGGCAAGAGTAATGATCCTAACTTGCCTTTACCATTACATGATTATTTATGTCTTAGATTGTATTACTTTTAAAATTTGGTGCTAAGTTAGCCTACTTATCCCAGGAATACTTATTAGAATAACCATTATTTCCTAGGATAATTCTTGGGATACTTACGATCCTCTTAAGATAAGAAGGTTGAAATATTTCCTTATCACAACCTAAAGTAGTTTCTAAAATCAAGAAATTCTTTATAGGTGCTTAAGGCGACAAACCTCCAACATCAAGGAAGGTTTCAAGTTGCCAAAACATGAAAAGGTGATACCCATTATAGTAAACTCATACTTGTCGGTAGTTGAGCACCACTAGTCGGCCTCCATCATGGTTCGCTCTTCTTCCATAGCTCCCTACCTCAGAGCATTTTATCAATGGACAAGGGCATTAAATCTCTTAATCCGCTTACTTAATTGGATTTCTATCATTTACTTCCACCCAAAAAGAAATCAATAAAGAAAGCTTTCACTAACATCTTGTCCACTATAGATTTTTATTCATGTTGAAAACTACAAGTCTAGAAAATAATAATAATGTATTCCCTTTCTTGTTGACTGGACTTTTCTTTTTTAAATCAATGTATTCACCTTAATGACTTAACGACTCCAAGAAACTCATATACACGATGAGAAGGTGAACTTTCAACAAGTTCATCATTTCAGAAGTCCTTTGAGTCAACTTGCATAGTGGCAGTTCGCCTCTAGGAAGCACCTAGATAATGCGAGTCATTGGAAGTTGAATGCTCCACGATGCTCCACCATGGATATGCTTAGGAATGAGTAGTTTATTATGTGTCCCAGCACATATTATAAAGTTGCTTAAAGAAAGTTAAGTATATATGACATCCTTGTCTTATCCAAAGAGATGAGAATCTCGATCAACTCTTCACATCCAGAATATGCTTAAAATCTAACCACTATTGAAGAGGAGGCACGCAACTCAAAGGATATTGTTGACCTCATTTTAAAGATGAGTTCTCAACCCCTACATCTTAGACATAGGACTCTTCTTTGACTTTAGGAGTTCCTTTATTTTAAGACACATCTAATGATTAGATGGACATTCAACCTAGCCCTAGAGACTTAGAAGAGTTAGCCATAGGAATAGGTCGTACCTTAGGGGTGCTAGGAAAATTTGCCTACCCTATAGCTTGAACCAAATTCCTCACTTCCTTCCTTCAAGTCAAACATAAATCAATTCCAACTTAATTGATTTTCTCCAATCAAATCAAATTCCAAATTGAAATCCCAAGATCAAAAATCTTTCCTAAGTCCTTTAATCTTCTCTCATAGACTTAGCCCAAATCAAATCTAAATCCATTCAAATTCATGAAATTTTCTCACAACCCATTTATATTCTCATTTATATTTTCATATATAAATTAAATATAAATTCAAATCAATCAAACTAAATTCAAAATTCAAATCTAAATCAAAATATTTCCTAAGTCCTTTGATTCTCTCTTATGGACTTAGCCTACTTCAAATCCAAATCAATTCAAATTCATAAAATTTTCTCATAACCCAATTATATTCTCATTTATATTCACATATATAAATGAATTATAAATTCAAATCAATCAAAACTAAACCAAAAATCAAATCCAAATTCAAAAAATCTTTTCATAAGTCCTTTGATTCTCTTTTATGGACTTAGCTCAAATCAAGTTCAAATCACTTCAAATTCATGAAATTTTCTCATGACCCATTTATATTTTCATTTATATTCACATATATAAATGATATATAAATTCAAACAACCAAAAATTAAACTTAAATTAAATCAAAATCCAACCTAAGTCTTTCAAGTTAAAATATTGAACTTAGCCAAATAAATTTCAAATCAAGCCAAACTCTTGATTTTTCTTCATGATTCAATCAATCCTTCAATCATTAATCCAAATACAAGCATAAACTTCAATCACCAAACCAAAACTAAATCCAAAAATTAAACCCAAGTCAAACTCATGTTCAAGCTTTAAACTTGAAATTATCAAATGAATCAAAACCCATTTGACTTCAAACTACTTGCAAATGGATTTATATTTCAATCATAAGTCCATATGTGAGTTCAATCAAACTCAAATCAAGCTTTGACCAAGCCATTTGACCCACTTAGGCTCATTTGACCCAAAGTGACCTAAAATACCCTTATGAGCCAAATTCTAATCCTACCCAAATTGGATTGAACTAAGCCCATCTAAGCCCCTCATCATGATCAACAATCATCATGAGATGATCAATCACTCAAATTGGGTCAAACCAAGTCAAACCTAAGGGTTGACCAAGTCACTTAGCCAAAATGAAACCTAAACTAGCCAAAATCCACCATACCAAATTGATTGAAACCATTGATTAAAACTCATTCATCAATATTTGAACTTGACCAAGTCAATATTTGAGCTAACCAATTGGCCACTTGACCCAAGTTGACCCAACTTGACCTAAAAAAAAAGTCAAAATGTGTGATCTAAGCCAAATTGATTGAAACCAATGGGTCAAGTTCATTCCAAATGATTGTTGAACTTCTCCAAAGCCTCAATTGGCCAACTAGACCTATCTAGCCCAATTGACCATGAACTACTTGACCTAAAGGTCAAATTGAGCCAAACCAAATATAAACCAAATTGATTGGAAACAAAGATACCAATCCATTTCAAATGACCAACCAAATATGAAGAACATGACCTAAAATAGGTCAAATGGGTCAATTTGGTCAACTTGACCCATCTGACCTAAATGAACTCAATTGAACCAAAATTGAATATAAACCAAATTGAATCAAACCAAAGCCACCAAAACATTTCAAATGGTCATATGAACTTGACCCAATCCTTGGTTTGACCCAATATGACCAATTGTTCAACTTGACCCATTTTGACCTAAATGGGTCAACATGAGCCAAATCATATCAAACCAACTCCAAATTCAATGAAACTTGGCTAACTTCAATCATACCAAATGACCATTTGGCCCCAAACCATAGGTAAATTTTGGCCAAATTCACTAACTTGCAAATCCTCTTCATACCACTTGGCACCCTCTTAGGACCAAGTGGACACTAGTGGTGTAACCCAATGGGTTTGGTCAACCAACCTAAGGTCAAACCAACCACTTGAAATTGGCACATGGGAATCATTCCTCCACCCTTTTCAAGCACATGGCACTCTTCCACTTCAAGCCAATGTAATGACACATCAAAGACTAATAAACCCTCAAGGAGCTCAATTGGACAAAATGACATCTCTGCTCGAGATTGCTCTAGGGGTGATATCCCCTAATTTCACTTGAATTTCATTCTACTCTGATTGAAGCATAGGAACTCGAGCAAGCCATTTAGTGTTCCCAAGCTTTTAGAGTGAGTGATTTACATTTTCGATTTTCCTAGACTAAAAATAGGGAGCTCAAGTGAAAATCCAACAGTCAATACTCCATACCAACAATTCCTCTTGCAAGCTTCATGAGGAGGATCAAATCACTCAGCCTCCCAAGCTCCAAAGATAAGGGAGGAGTGCTCTTGACCAAGACCGAGCTCAAGTGAAGGTGAATCTAGAAGGATCACCCAATTTCAACACCTCAAACTTCAACAAAGCTTCATTTGTCACTAGACAAAGCTTCTCCAAGGAATCGCACGATAGCCTCACAGGTAAATTAAACCGAGCTCAATCAGATGTCTGGTCCTTTGTGAAGTGAAGCTTTATCTCATGAGATTCTAGCCATTAGATGTGATCTCCCCATCATGATGGTGTGGGGAATTTTGATCAATCGAAGCTCAATCGCTCGGATCATGCCATGGAAGATGGGCGGTGGCCATCTCCCATGAGCGATCAGGGAGAATCATGGGTCCATCCACATTTTGGATGGACGACCATGATTAAAACTCATAGGATCCATCATTTAATCCTTTAGAATTGCGGATCTAACCGCAACCATCCGATCCTTGATCAAACATACAGGAAAAAAGTGCATATCATCATCGCAGATGCGACACTATAATGTGACAACTTAAATAGCGAACCCCATTGCCATGGAAAGCCGTGGCCTCCATTGGCATGATGTATTAACTATAATTAGATTTTACCTAATTAAACTTCAAAATTCATATCTAAGTTTAAAAAAATTAGAAAAATGTGAAATAAATTGCATATGAAAAGTATTTAAATCTAGAATATTATAAAATTGATTTTAAAGAATTTTGAACTATGTTATTTTTTGAATTTGGGTTTTATTTGGAATTTTATTTTGCTAATTACTCTCTAATTATGCCCACTGATTTATTCCAAACTTTTGTGTATGATTGGATGAGTTATGCCTCCCCTAATTTTCTTGGGATTTATTGATGGTTTAATTAGAGAAATTGCTAGATTAATTTCTAATTACCCTCTTAATGTAATTAAGTTTAATTAAGTGTGTAATTAGTGGTTTAACCCTTTGATTAAGTTAATTAAGATTTGTTTAAGTGAACAGGAGGTTTAGGGATTAATTTTGGGATGTTTTCCTTAAACTATTCCTTAAACCCCTCTTTCTTAATCCAAACTTAATTAAGATTAATTCACTACCTAATTTGATAAAATTCTAAAACCTTAGAACTTAACTAATTCACTTTGGGTAGATGCTTAGGTGTTCAATAACATTAAGGAAATCAAAAATCTACTCACATGTGTGAGAGGTTATGAAAGTACTTAACTAAATCTTAGCTTAATTAATCATTGAATCATGCCATTAGGCCCTTTTCTACCTAGGTGCATTACTGATTTAAATTCTTGTGTGGTTTTATGTCATATCATTGGCTCATAATTATTTGATTAAATATGCTAAGGTGGTGTAAGTAAACACTTAATTCATACCTTAACCTAATCAAAATATAAAAAATCATCTAATCATCTAAAGATTAAACTAAAATGCCATACACATGGGGAAATGGGTAAGACTAGCAACATTCTTTCACATTTCCTAAATCAAACATAAAACAAATTCAAAACAAAAATCACATTAAACAAACTTTGATTCACTTTTAAACTTTCTTATTTCATAGGATTGTCTTTAGGAATTAATTAGGTGAATGAATTTACATTCATCATTTTATTTCTTTCCTAGCATGCTAAATGTGTATGATTCATGCATTCATACTTTAAAATCAAATTGAAAATAAAATATTTTTTTATGTCAAATTGCATGTTTTTAAAGTAAAAAAATGAATGGATATTATCACTACTAAATCCAAAACTATTTTCAAAATCTATAAATCAAACACCTAAAACTGAAAGTGCTACTTATAATTATTTATAAGCATGTGGATATAAATATGAAGATGTGCATAGTGTGGCTTTCCTTCTCTTTTTCTTTTAGCATAGTTTTGAATAAGATTTGGAAAAGTGTATAATTCATTTGAAAACAACACAACACTTGCCATTCCTATTCATTCATTCCTATGTTATTAAGGACATCCACACTTGTACATATAAATTGCATAAAAATAAAACAAATAAACAAAATTTTTTTTCATCTTTCTTTTCCATTCATTTCTTTTTATGTGTTTGTATTTAAGGAAAGTGGTATATTAGTTTAGACAACCCAGGGTTGTGAGGCTTTAAGTAGCCTAAGTAGGTCTTGTACCTTACACCCGGTGCTTAACAATGGTATACTCACTTATCTTTCATATACACATGTGCATGTGAATAATGGATAAAAGAAACCCCTCTTTTACTTAATGAAAATCATGCATCATAAAGCATTCAATTTTCTTAAGTAATTTCTTAGCATTCATCATAAAGTGTTAAACATTTCATTTGTATGTATAAATATGCTTAGGATTCATTCACATGCATGTTGTACATGTTGGAAAAGAAATGAAGTAATGTGTGTTTTGTGATATTAGTTCGCTTTACTTAATCTTAAAATGTCTTTCTTTTGAATAGTTTTTTAGGAAAAATCTAAACTTAGGATTAATTAATACACATAATAAAACATTCACTAACCAAAAATAAAATATGAATCCACTTTAGAAATTACTTAAGGTAGGGAAGGAAAGAGAAGTTCTCTACTCTTTTCCCACTCTTTATAACTTAGTAATTAATTGTAGGATTCACTTAAACAAAAATAAATCAACAAATAAAATTGACCCAAATCAACTAAAAAAATTAAATGAAACCACCCTCTAAGTTGAACCTTCTCATACTTAAGAAATCTAAACTATAAAGCCTAGCCAAGCATACCACACAAACCTTAAATAGTACACACATTAGGCTAAGTCTCTAGCTTTAGGTTGATTGATGTTTGCTTTTTTTTATGTATATTATTTAGTCCGATGTTAGGGTGTATGTGCATAGAATGAATGGTAGGATGATTTAGTCTAATCATTGTCTTACGATTATGCTTAAGGCGCAATAAAAATATAAATGCTTTTGTAGGTGCTTATACCCCAAGCATAATCCAATAGGCAGTGGACTTGGTTACCCATGTATGTGGGGTGCTAAGTCTAATATACATGCCTGGGACTTGTATGGTTTGTTTAGCTAATCTCTATTTTGCAGGTGTTAGTTAGATTTACTTTTCCTCTTCATATAATTTTTTACAATTAGGATTTTAGAATGATTATTATGGGGGATTGGGATGAACATTGGTAATAAGACCTCATCTTATGTACCTTGTGAAGCCTCCTTCCAACCATCCAAAAAAGGAACCAAAAGAGGAAAGAAGAAAGATGAAAAGAACAAATAAAGACCCTCATAACATGAATTTCCTTACTTGATTATAAATTAATTCATTTGTAATCTGGGTTGTATAAGGGTAAAGCTCGGCCACCAAATTTTTTTTCAGGTTTGTACGGTGGTGCCCAACCACAAATGGCCTTTTTTCTTTTGTGCTTTATAAAATATTTGATATTTTTTTTTTAGCTTGTGCATTAAGATGACATGTTTCCTAGTTTCTTGCTTTGATGTATGGTTTGGATGATGATTAGGCTCTTAGGGAAAAATAAATCTTCTACCAAATTAATCAACTCAAAATTAAAAATAAATAACTCACCTAAACTTAAAGCTAAAATCAAGATAAAAGAATTAGCAACCCCTTAGCTGGATGAGTATTTCTTTTCTAACATCATGCTTAAAAGTATATTATTTCTCTCATGATTGGAGGGCTTCCACCTTTTGAACTTGGCTTGATCTTTGAGAGCCATGGTGGAAAACACACCTCCCCTCATTGATTTTTTTTGGCCCATAATCTTATTTCTCATGCATTAGGCATATGAATCTATAAGCGAGTCAAATGATTGTCCAAAATGAAAGTAAAATGTAATATGTTTTGCATTAGATCTAGTCATTTTTTACCCTTACATGATCTAGTCTCTTAGGGAGTGAGTTTAAGGACTTAGTCTCTTTCTAAAATAAATAACTAGCTATCTTTCATAAAGCATATGACTTGCCTACATGAATTTAAAATAGTAGGAGTTAGTTGGCGCCACCTGGTGGTTGTAAGTCCAAGCGGTGGTTTATCCTTTCTATGGAGGCAAACTAAATACCCATTTTTTTTTAGATTTAGATCGTGCTTTTGGCCTAAGCTCCCTAAATTTAGGTTAGTTGCTTCTTCTCCTATGGGCCATATGCATAAATCCTCACCTCTTAGGCATTTCCATAACCTTGTGTGGAATTATAAGCCTAAACTTCTAATAAAATTCAACTCAAATAAATAATTCAATTTCAAAATATAAAGCCCAACCATAGATTTGGGATGTTTACTAGGCTTCCTAGTATCCTAAACATCCCTACTCATCTTCTTGGCTTCGATAAGAACTCCCTCCTCTTGATCGATCCCACTTGATTTGCTAAAAATAAACTAATTGATTGATAACACTACCTATTGAAATCATTGGAGAGAATGATCATTTACCTTAATCAAGAGTATTCCTAAAGAATCCCATTCCTTAGGATGTAATTAACTATGTGAGCTTGCCTCCATAGGGAACTTAATAAAGTCAGTTTAAAATAAACCCTACTTTACTTTTCCATGTAAAGTAAGGGAAGAATCTCTGGTACATATGCAGACCCATTGTAAGGAGTCCTTATTGAGGTGATTAGGTCCATTGTAGGGTGGTAACTTCTATCTTTTGAGATAGTACACCTCTTCTCAATATGGCACCCGATCACCTTAATAAGAACATATGCGGATCTACGTGGTGTTAAAATGCAACATTGCAACAAGAGTATATTTCTATCTTCATTTTATTTCGCATAGAGTGAAGATGGAAGTATACACTTAGAAAATTTAAATATTTCACCAGAGATATCTTAGGAGTTACATTCAATGATGAAGGCTTGCTTCTAGGGACCACCAAGCATAACCACCTTCTTTACATTACAGTGGACGTTGGCAGATATAGATTATCAAGAGTTCTGGTTGACCAAGGTGCATCAGCAACATTATGAGTCTAAGAACCCTTGCCTACTTGACGATCGACATCTTCAAACTCTAAAAAGAGAGGATGATGTTGAGAGGATTCAATGAACAAGGCAAGAGGGCCTTAGGCTCCATAGTATTTCCATTATAGATAGATGATTGGAAGACTGAAGCCAAGTTTTATATCATAGACTAGGATACATATTTCAATGCTTTGCATAGGAGACCGTGGATACATGAAAACAACACAGTTTCATCATCTCTTCATCAGTGCATGAAGTTCATGAGAGATGGAGTTGAGCACTGCTTCAAAGGATATCTCAAACCATTCATAGTTCATGAGGTCGAGATATATGAAGATGCAGCTTATTTTCTTCCCCAAAACCAACAAGTCTATTCTCATGAATCTAGTCAAGATCCCCATAATGGCCTGCTGACCTCACTTTTGGAGAAAGCTCTCAACTTCCTCATCATAGTCCTAGGACTCTTGTAGACACTAAGAGCTCCTTAGTCTTAAGACACTTCTAGTGATTAGGTGAACACTTAACCTAAGCCTAGAGACTTAGAAGAATTAGACATAGGAATAAGCTATGCCTTAGGGATTCAGGAAAACTTGCCTACCCTATAACCTTAGACCCAATCCATGCTTCCTTCCTCAAACCAAACCTCAAATTCAAATCCAAATCATAAATCAATTCTAAATCAAATGATTGAAACTCATGATCAAATTCAAACTCTAAAACCCTTCCTAAGCCCTTTGATTTTTTTCTTATGGACTTAGTCTTAATCAAATTGAAACCAACCCCAATTCAATTGATTTACTCAAACATCCATCAAATTCCAAATCAAACCTAACTCCAAATGGCTAGAACCTAAAATCAAATTCAAATTCCAAAATCCCTTCCTAAGCCATATGAACCACCTGCATATGTTTAGCCAAAACCCCCTTTAAACCAAATCAAATTTGGTTGATTTCTTTATAAATCAATCATTCCTTCAACCACTTACCCAAATATAAACATAAACTATAATTATCTAACCAAATCCAAGTCAACTCAAGTCAAGCTTATGTTGACCCATTTTGACTTGAAATTGTCATATGAACCAAAATCCATTTTTCTCCAAGCCAATTGCAATTGGATTTATATTTTCATCTTAAATCCATGTATGAGTTCAACTAAACTTGAATCAAGCCAAAACCAAACTAATTGACCAATTTAGGTCCACTTGACCCAAAGTGACCTAAAGACCATTTTTGAGCCTAGTTCTAATCCAACCCAAATTGGATTGAACCAAGCCCATCCAAGCCTCATACCATGACCAATAATCATCCTATGGTGATCAACTACCTTGAATTGGGTCAAACAAAGTCAACCTTTAGTCCAAATGAAACCAAAATTAGCCAAAACCCACCATATACCGAATTGATTGAAACCATTGATTCAAACTAATTCATAATCAATGATTGAACATGACCAAACCCTTAATTGAGCCAAACCAAGTCCAATTGACCATTTGACCTAAGTGACCGAAATTGGCCTAAAAGGCCAAAATGGGTCAAATTATGATTTAACCCAAATTGATTGCAACCAATAGCTTAAGTTTATTCCAAATTATTTGTTGAACTTGACCAAAGCCATAATTGAGCCTAATTTGATCAATTGGTCAACTTGACCCAACCTAGCCCAAATTGACTGAAAGGGTCAAATTTGCCAAAATCCAAATTAATTCCAAATTAAACCAAACCAAAGCCTACAATCATTTTTAATTAACCAATTGAATATGAACCGACACCTAACCCAACCCAATTTGGTCAAATTGGTCAAATTGGTCAAATTGGTCAAATTAGTCAACTTGGCCTATTTGACCTATCTGAATCCAAATGAGCCAAAATAAAAGCTAAGCCAAATTGATCAAAATCACTTGAACCAAAACACTCCAAATGATCAATTGAACCTAACCCAAGCCTTGGTTTGACCCAATTTTACCAATTGGTCAACCCAACCCTACTTGAACCCATTTGACCAAGTGAAGCCTAAACACCCAAAATCAATCCATGGGGCTTTGGTGACTAACTAAACCCAGCCCAAATTGATTATGATTCAACCCAAAATCTACCCAAAACTAAAGTGGACCCCACTCAAGGGGATTAGCCATTGGTTAAGCCCTCTTTCCATTGGATTCTCCCTTTAAGAAGCAAGGTCAACTCCCCCCATCACCATGGCAGCCCTCAAAACACTCAAGTGAGGCTCCACCTGACCCACCTAGCTCAACTAACCTAGGTCGGGATGGACCAATGGGAGGTGAGTTGACTCACCTCCCATGTAACCGCACCCCATGGATTCAAGAAACCATTGCACACCAGCCCTTGGCCTCCCATTACCTCACTCACTCCACCGAGCCATGTGAGTGTGACCTCTCTAGTGCCTGGTGGGTCTGCCAGTGAGAACAAGCCCATCCTGTCCATCCTTTATTATCAATTGAGGGGCATACCCCCTCAATTAAAGTAGGATTTGACATCATTCGAACACATTGAGCCCCCAAGTAAGTAATGAAATCTCACTGCCCTCCTCAGAGCATTCCAAAGCCACCCAAGCTCGTATTTCCTCTCTACGTGTGAAAATGAAATAGGGCACCCCTATTCCGAATCCCCTTTGCTTAATCCTCCACCAAACCTCAATCAACCTTGCACACACCATCACCACACCTCGTCGAGCAATACCAAGTCATTTCCCAAGCTTCCAAACTGTTGGAAGCCATAGTTCAGTCAAGACTGAGCACTCAAATGGAGGACCTTTGTCCATAGAGCAAACCACCTCAAATCAAAGCTCGTGCAACTCAACAGGGCTTCATTTCTAACAAATGAAGCTACTTGGGTTGATCCTACCGCTAGGCATTAGCTTCGGTGAGGTAATTTCTTATAACTGATCCTTGTATGAAAATTGGTTAGTCTTTTGTAAAGGGAATGTTCATTTCATAAGATCTTAACTGTTGGATGTGTTCGTCTCCTCTTCCTGATGGTGTGGGATCAATTTGATCCCAATTTGAGCTCAGGTGAGCTCAGATCGAATAGGGAAAGATGGACGGTGTCCATATTTTGCTACTCGTAAAGGAGATAGATCACGGGTCGTCCATTCTATGTGATTGAAATGGAAGGTCCTGATCAAATCACACTTAGATCCTTCTATTATCTTCTTAACCGTAATATTTAATCGTGGCCGTCCAATCTTAGATTGTACAGTCCATGGGAAAATGTGTCCATGGAAATCCGAGTTAGCATCCCGATTTGATAATTTAAATAGCCTATCCCATCGTGCCATGTGGAAAGCACACCACATCAGTAGTCGCATGGCACCAACAGGATTAAGGAGTTAATTAGGCTTAACAAATCCAATTTTAAGGCTGAAACTTCTAAAATTCATAACTAATCCTAAAAAAGAAAAAAATATAACGAAGGCTCATTTTAAAGGTATTTCAAATGAGAATCCAAGAAAATTAATAATAATTAATTTTGAATAGTAATTTTTTCTTAATTAAGGTTTTACTAAAATTTAATTAGACTAATTACTCTTTGATTAATTATCCAATTAATTTCAAACTTTCCAGAGATGTTTAGGGTGATGACCTTTTCCTCCCCTATTTTTCTTGGAATTTATGGGATAGTTAATTATTGAATTTATTTGATTAAGCCTTAACTACTCTCCTACCTTAATTAATGATAATTAATCAAATGAACAGTGAATTGATCCATTAATTAAGTTCATTAGCCTCTATTAACATTGGAGAAACTTAGGGAAATAAGTTGGGAGCCCTCTTACAATATTTTCATTAAGTCTTCTTCATTCCCTCTTTAAAATTAATTAAGACTTAATTAGTTAATTAAATCCATCAAAACTATATATGAACTTCAATTAACTAATTGAAAGATTTGAGATTGAGACTTAGGTTTCCTTCTTTTGTCTTTCCTTTAAGTCCATTTCATATTGTTGATATAATGTTTTAATAAATAAATGAACTTAATTAACTTAAATATTTCATAATTTCTTAGCTCTGTTCATAAGATTCACTTTGGAGTGAGCTCTCAACTTATCATAGATATATGATTCTTGTAGACAAAGATCTTCTTAAGTCTTAAATGATTTAATACCTAACCTAAGCCTAGAGACTTAGAAGAGTTAGCCATTGGAATAGGTTATGCCTTAAGGATTTAAGAAAACTTGCCTACCCTATAGCCTTAAACCCAATCCTCACTTCTTCCTTCAAACCAAACTCCTAAACCAAACCTCAAATTCAAATCCAAATTCCAAATCAATCCCAAATATGATTGAAACCCATGATCAACCCAAAATTTTTTGATTTTATCTTATAGACTTAGCCTTAAAAATCAAATTAATTTTCAAATATCAATAATATCAAATCATAAATTAAATCCAAAATCAATTGATGAAACCCATGACCAAACTCAAATTCCTAAATCCCTTCCTAAGCCATATGAACCACCTTTATATGCTTAGCCAAAATTCTTTTAACCAAATCAAACTTGGTTGATTTTTTATAAATCATTCTTTATTTATATTTACAAATATAAATGAAATCCAAATTCAAACTATCAAATCAAATTAAATCAAACTAAATTAAGATTTAAGCCATATGGACTCTCCATAAGCTTAATCAAATATCAACTCAAATCAACCCAAACTCAATTTTATCCCTTCAATATTCACAAATATAAATGAAACCCACCTTAATGACCAAAAAATAAATCAAACTAAATCAATTCCTAAGTCTTTTGACTACATCCTTAAATTTGGCCAAATTTACTTCGGAATCACTCCAAACTCAAATGATTTTCTCATAACCCATTTATATCTTCATTTATGTTCCTAAATATAAATGAAATATAAATCCAAATGGCCAAAACCAAACCCAAATCAAATCATAATTTTACCTTTTAGCCAATTTCTTGAACTTGCTAAATGATGCTCAAATGAATTCAAACCCATGGATTTCTTCATGATTCAATCATTCCTTCAATCATTGTTCCAAATATAAACACAAACTATAATTATCAAACCAAATCCAAGTCAACTTCCATGTTGACCTTTTATTTAAATTGTCATATGAATGAAAATCCATGTTTCTTTCTAAATAATAACATCCTAACCATCTTGCAAAACATATTATTTAACCGCATAGTTTTAAAATATAGGAGGAGTTAACTGGCTGCCACTCCAGGCATTATAAGTTTAACAATTGGGTGGTTTACCCTCTCATGTGGAGGTAAATAATATACCCACTTTCACCTTAGATTTAGGTCGTGTTTTGGCCCTCGCCAAATCCCACAATACAATATTATGGAAATCCCACAACACAACACAATCATAAATCTTCACCTTTAGGCATTTCCATAATCTTGTGTTGTTGGATTATAAGCTCTAGTTTTCTAATAAGATTTCAAGTCAAATATGTAATTCTCCTTAATTTCAAATATATAAAGCTCAACCATAGGATAGTTTGGGATGCTCACTAGGTTTCTTAGTATCATGGGCATCCCCTACTCATCTCCTTTCGGCTTTGATAATAAGTCTCTCCTTTTGATCTATCCCACTTGATTTTCTAAATATAAATAATTTATTGATAGTCTTATCTTTGAATTATTTGGATATAATAATTGCCTACTTTAATCGAGAATATTCCTAAGGAAGTCACCTTTCTTAGGATGTAATTAACTATGGTGGCTTTCCCCCATAGGAAACTTTAGAACTCGGTTTAAATAAACCCTACTTTATTCATCCATATAAAGTAGGGAAAAAAATCTTTGGTACATTTAAAGACCCATCATGCCTTAGGAGTCCTTATTAGGTGATTGGGTCCATCGCAAGGTAATGATTTCTATCTTTTGAGATAGTGCACATTGATGTTGTAATCACCTCATACATCCTCGATCTGGTGTGCCCATATACACACACATCACATTCCAAAATAAACACCATAGATTTCTGGGACTGGGATGGTTCCTCTTTCTATCTATGGTAGACAATTGTTGTCTCTAAGAATCAATAGTGGATTTGTATTTCATATGAGTCCAAAACTATCCTTCCTTCCATTGGCACTTAGCTTATTTTATTTTTAAGCAAAGCTATCCAACATCCTCAGGTTGGACCCCCTCAGTTCTAGAACTCTATTGGGTTTCAAAGTGAAAAATAAAATTAACTCATAAAAGAGATGATAAAAATTTAGAACCTCCTTACCATTAGCTTGGTGAGGCAAGGTTCATCTTAATGATTAAGAAAATAAACTCTTTTGCAAAATGCCACTTTCCAAAAGCACTTTTTCAAAATTGATAAGAAACTTTTATAAAAACACAAAAAAAAACTCATATAACCAAACCCCATTTAACAATCCCTATGATTGCTACATGGAGGTTCTTTTTAAAATCAAAATCATTTTTGAAAGCACATTTTTGAAAATATCTACCTTCATTCAACATACCCAAATTTATTAAATGAGGATTATATTTTTAAATAAAATTGTAGCTTAAAATTGAAACTCCACTTAACATATTTCACGTATTCTGAAGTTGTGGTTTCCTTCTTTTTAAAAAGCACACTTATGAAAATGATTGCCTCCATTCAACATGCTCAAATTTGTTGAATGAAGATTCCATTTTTAAATAAAATCATAGCATAAAATTGAAACTTCATTTAACATATTTCATATATGTTAGAGTTGAAGTTTCTCTCTTTTTAAAAGCAAGAAATCACACATGAAAGAAAGACATATCATTGAACTCTATTTAGCATACCTAAAATTGTTAAATATACTATTCTTTTTTTTCAAAATAATATAAATTTGACTCCCACTTAACATACCCAATTTGTTAAGTGAGGGTCTCATTTTCAAAACAAACATTTTTGTTTCACTTAACATACCAAATTTGTTAAGTGAGAGTCTCATCTTCAAAATATAAATTTGACCTCCACTTAACATACCAAATTTGTTAAGTGAGGGTCTCATTTTCAAAACATACATTTGGCTCCCACTTAACATACCAAATTTGTTAAGAGAGAGTCTCATTTTGAAAATATAAATTTGACCTCCACTTAACATAACAAATTTGTAAAGTGAGGGTCTTATTTTCAAAACATACATTTGACTCCCACTTAATATACCAAATTTGTTAAGTGATAGTCTCATTTTCAAAATATAAATTTGACCTCCACTTAACATACCAAATTTGTTAAGTGAGGGTCTCATTTTCAAAAAATACATTTGGATCCCACTTAACATACCAAATTTGTTAAGTGAGAGTCTCATTTTCAAAATATAAATTTTTGGCTCCCACTTAACATACCAAATTTGTTAAGTGAGGGTCTCATTTCAAAATATAAATTTGACCTCCACTTAACATACCAAATTTGTTAAATGAGGATCTCATTTAAAAATAAATTTGACTCACTTTAACATACCAAATTTGTTAAGTGAGGTCTCCTTTTCAAAACATACATTTGTCTTTCACTTAACATACCAAATTTGTTATGTGAGAGTCTCATTATCAAAATATAAATTTGACCTCCACTTAACATACCAAATTTGTTAAGTGAGGGTCTCATTTTCAAAATATACATTTGGCTTCCTTAACATACCAAATTTGTTAACTCATTTTCAAAATATACATTTAACTCTCACTTAACATACCAAATTTATTAACCGAGAGTCTCATTTTGAAAATATACATTTGACTCCCACTTAACATACCCAATTTATTAAGTGGGAGTCCCATTTTTAAAACATACATTTTGGCTTTCACTTAACATACCAAATTTGTTAAGTGAGAGTCTCATTTTCAAAAAACACAAATTATATCACATGTGACTCCACTTAACATACCCAATTTGTTAAGTAGAGTCTCATTTTAAAACACAAACACATTTTGACTTCCACTAACATAAATAAATTTGTGATTTCAAAAACCAAATCACAAACACATTTTGACCCCCATTTAACATACCAAATTTGTTAAGTGAGAGTCTCATTCTTAAACACAAATCAACTCACTTTTGGTTCTTACTTAACATACCAAATTTGTTAAGTAGCCTCATTTTCAAACCAAACAAACATATTTCAACTTCTTGGCCTCTACTTAACATGCCAAATTTGGAGAAGACATTAGAGGATTGGATCACCTCCACCACCAACATATTAGATTAGTAGGAGAGGAGCAAGGCCTACGCTGAATCACATTCAATTATTCACCAGATAGGCAGAGTCCACGAACGCTCGGAGTCCGGTGTATTGTTTGACTTGAGGTCTTTGATCCCTAGGAGCATTAGGGATCAGATACACAGAGGCCTGAGTTGTAGTACAAGAAAATAGGAGAGAGAGAGAGAGAGAGAGGTATGTCAGTTTCCTCCTTTGTTGATTTCCGAGTGCTTCCGTGAGCTATCCATACTAATAGTGTAGTACACTTCAATCCATAGGAGGAGAGTCCAGCGCTGGGTCTCCACCACACCACACCATTCATTTTCTCGCCTTCACCAAGGTATTCCGATCTGTCCAAGGTATAAAAGACAGCATCTAGGGAGAAGAAAGTCATGTTGGTGATTCGATTATGGCCTTAATGTACTATTCCATCTACTCCACCCATTGAGGTAAGGTCGAGCTCTCTTTCTCAACCTTTCACTTCAACTATGGTGAAGAAGGAATGGCATCCCAAGAATTTTGTAGTCATTCCATCACCTCCACCGTAGTTTATAGTAGCAGTAGTAGCAGAGGGGGAGGGCTACAATTTTGTAGTTCCCATGGTAGTAGATCCCCTCAGAGACAGCACCCCACTGATAATGGGTAGTCATGAGCATGTATCTTCTAACGAGCATAATCCTCCTAGAGATAGCATTCCAGTGGCAATCAGTGTTAGATTCTATCAATGAGCATTGCCATACTACCGATCATCTATGAGTGTTTATACCGACACAGTTAGATCATTCCTTGGATGACATTCTAGCACAATATTTTATGGAGAAGAGATAGATTTTGGGAGTGATCAATCGTGATGAGAGGGAAGGTCGAACCTCATGAGGATGATTCGGGACTCAAAAGGTCCACATGGTAATACTAGAGCTCTCCATAGACCAATAGAGTTGGGAAGGTATTATAGTTGAAGAGGATGACGTCGTCCATTCAAATCAGCACCTCCTCCACCAGCTTAGACAGAGAGATGATCATATCAACAAGATGAAGAAGAAAATTGAGGAGTTGATGGTAGTGGTTTCATTGTGAACTCAACCTGCCACCCTTCTCCCATAGAGGTAAAGCATTTGGCATACATACCTCGATCATCCCAGATGCATTCAAAAGAAAAGATAGTGGTAGCTTGCATAGAAGGTGGTGGATAGTACCTCCATGCATGAGAAAGGATATCAAGCACATGGTGGAGCAAAAGTGAGAGAAGGCCTGGCTCGAGGTGGCTCACCTGTTGCAAAGGGTAGACCCTACCTGGAGGAATTTAAATGCGGTCCAATATCCTAAGGGTTTTGTGCCTCCTTCTTTCAAAATCTTTGATGGTACTAGGAACCCTCACCAACACATTGCACATTTCAGGGCCGGTTGTTGTAGCGTGAGTGACAGTGATGCCCTTCTTTTCAGATTGTTTGCCAGCAGTTTAGTGGGTGTTGCATTTGACTTGTATGCCAAACTACCTAATGGTTCAGTAATAACATTTGTTGTATTGGAGCACATCTTCATCAAGAAGTTTGCTAGAGCTCATCAAATGGTTACTGTAGGTGATCTTGTTATAAGGACACAAGTCCCCAATGAGTCCCTTATTGATTAGATTCTCAGGTGGCAAAACTTGAGTATGAAATATGAACCACAACTATCTGAATAGCATGCCATAAAGATTCTCCTTAAGAATATCCATGGCCCAGTTGCTTTCATGCTCAAGGGTTTTACAATCAAAACCTTTGAGAAATTAATCAACAAGGTGGCTAGTCTACAAAAAGAAGCCAAACAATTGACTTTCCAGGACCAGTCAGCCAAGCCCAAACCTTAGAGGGTATTTGAGAAGAAGCAGAGGTAGTCATAACAATTGATAAGGGGAAGCAGCCAGCTAGGGTTCAGTCAGATAGGCCTTGTGCTTAGCAGCCTCCTCTACCACCTCCTCTGCTACCACCTCGGCCGTCATACCAGCCACCTCAATTGCCACAATGGCCACCACCTCTGCCTCCTCATCAGCATCATCAGCAGTTGTATACCTACCCACCACTAGGTAGCTATTACATACCTACTCTTATCGATAGATTGAATAAACCTTATTCAATCAAGAGAGAGGTAGTCAGAAGATCTTTAAGAATCTCTTAAAGAAGCCCAATTTCTAGTTACTAGAGACTAAAAGGCCAGAGGAACTGGGCAAGAGTCATGATCTAAACTATTGCCCCTACCACCGCATGTTAGTCCATGTCTTAGAAGATTACATTACCTTTAAGGACTAGCTTGAGCATAACGATGAGTCAAGTGCCATCGTCAACCCAAAGGAACTATTAGAGTAATCATTAGGGATACATGTGGTCCTCTTAAGACAAAGAAAGGTTGAGATATCTCTATCCCGAACCTCCAAAAAAATTATTTCTAAGATCAGGAAACTACCCTTGTAGGTGCTTGAGGCAGCTCAAACCTCCAACTCTAAGGAAGGTTTGCAAGTTGCTAAGGACAACTTGAGGGAGGTAGGAGCCCAATAGTAGTAGTGATAGCCTCCACTTGCTAGATAGCATAGTAGCGCAACCACCGACCTTCCACACTCTTTCCATAGTTGCCAGCCTCCAAATGCTCTTCTTCTAGAAATATTCTATCAGATTAGTGGAGGGGTGCAAATCCTCACTCTTCTTACTTTACTTGATTTCTATTTTGTACCTCCATCCAAATCTAAGAAACCAATGAAGAAAGCTGATTCCACTTACATTTGTGTCACTTCTGTTGATCTACTTGAGTTTATTTTTATAGATAGCTCTCCAAGTCTAGTTAATAATAACTCTAATTTTGATCACTCTTCTTCTTCTAATTTGGAAATGGATTATCCATTCCTGAATCATTTGGTTCACCCATTGAGATTGATTTGGAGTCATCCGACTGATGATCCTATAGAGAAGTCGTAGGTGAACCTCGATGAGTGTAGAACTTTTCACTAAACCATCTCATGAAGTCACCAAAGTCAATCTCTATAGTTGCAAGTTCTACCTTTTAGGGTAGCACCTCATGATAAGGGTAAACAAGTCATTGGTTCAAGTGAGCAAGTAGCCCTCCACAGGATGCTCCACTTATGGATATGCTTGTGGTGGACCATCCTAGAGTTGACTGCAATGTCCTCGCTCACTTGAGAGAGTTTCCAGCTAAGCTAAGCATATATGATGCCCTTGTCTTATCTAAAGAGATGAGAGTCATTGATCAAAGCCTTCTTGATCTAAAATATGCTTAGCTCACTTGACCTATTGGAGAGGAGGCATGTTATTCAAGAAGATGGAGTTACATTCACCGAAGACCTTCTTTGGGGACAAGAGCAACCGCCCCTCTACATCATGGATAAGGGAAGATTTAGACTCTCCAGGGTGTTAGTTGATCCAGGTGCATTAGTGAACATTATGAGTCTAAAGACCCTTGCCTACCTGAGGATTGACATCTCCAAACTCCGAGGAGATTGGATGATGTTGAGAGGATTCAATGAGCAAGGTGAGAGGGCTTTAGGCTCCATAGTGTTGCCATTAGAGATAGATGACTGAAAAATAGAAGCCAAGTTCTACATAATCGATACAAATACATCTTTCACTACTTTGCTCAATAGGCCTTGAATACATGGAAAATAAGATGGTTCCATCCTTTTACATCGCATCAAATTTCAAAGAGGTGGAATCAGTATTGTCAAAGGAGACTTGAAGCCATTTTCAGTTATAGAGGTCGAGATATATGAGGATGCGACCTACTATCTTCCTCAAAATTAGAAAGTCTATTCTCGCGAACTTGGTCAATGTTCAAAAATAAAAGAAAAAGAAAAAGAAGAAGAAAAGAAAAATAAAAAAGAAAATGAAAAAGAAAATAAAAATGAAAATGCAAGTGAGCAAGAATCAGACACTAAGGAAGAAGTAGAGCCAGATGTTGGATTCTACCCACAATTTGTTCCTCCATACGAACACATGGGTAGGATGACTTGACCCCTACCAAGTAGAGGAAGAGGCATATCTAGAGGTGGAAGACCTCATTACTGGTGGCCAGCAAGTAGGAGCTATGTCCCAGCTCACAGGAGTACCCATGTTATCCATATAGACTTCGAATCTAGTTCGGAGGATGAGACTCATGTGGTTAGCATGCCAATCAACCCCTCTCAGTGGGTCCCTTTAGAGGTGATATTAGATCTAGATAGTAATGATGACCAGGCCTCCAAGCAAAGTATGAATGTATCCAAGTTAATGCCATGTAGAACAGTCAAGTAGTAGTTGGGAACCTTAGCACTAACCCTATTTTCATCTCAAAAAGTTGAGGGTTTGTTAGTTAAGGTGGCCCCCAAGTCATCTATAGATGTCAAGCCAAAGAGTTTTTTGATGGGAGCATCATCCTCAAGTCAGGAAGCTGATGTAGAACTTGAGGATGATTCATACAAAGATTTAATACAATTGCCTTTTGATTGGTATTCACCTTGTGTTCTTAACTTAATAAAGAAGGGATTAATCCCACATACTTGGTCTAAACATAGGTCGGGTTACTTTGAAGAGTTATGGGATAACCAAAGTAGACATCCTCAATCAAGACCAGGACTAGGATTCAGCATAGTGGGTTCAGTTGATGATGACAATCATTGCTTAGTCATCACCAATCATTTGGAGTCTAATAGGTTCTTCTCAAATCATGCTAACTCTTATGAGGAGGCATGTTTAGAAGATTCAGATGACCCAAATGATCTTGAAGTCAAAGATGCACCGAGTTTGAAGAAAGACCATCGAATGACTCAAAGAAATCAACTTAGAATAAAGAAGATCCACATCGACATACAGTTCCTTGTTGAATGAAGAAGAAACCAATGACTTAGTTAGGCTATTAGTTAAGTTTAAGGACTGCTTCACATAGAGTTATGAAGTGATGCTTGGTTTATCTCCTAACATAGCAGTTTATAAACTAGCAATAGAGCCTAGTTCTAACCCTATCAACCAAGCTCCCATGCGCATGCGATTAGAAATTAAGTAGTAGGTCATTTCTAGAATCAAGAAATTGATAGATGCTAGTTTTATCAAGGAAGAAAAATATCTTACCTGGTTGGCTGTCATTCCAGTCAAGAAAAAGAATGGCCAAATTCGCATATGCATCAATTTTATGGATTTGAATAAGGCATGTCCTAAGGAAGAATTTCCACTTCCTATGTCAGAGCTGATGGTGGACATTAGATCATTTCTCATGTATTCTTTCATGGGATGTGCTACAACCAAATTAAGATGGCCCCGAGGATAAGAAAATACTACTTTTCAAACTCGATTAGAATCTATTAATAAGGTCATGCCTTTTAGCGAAAAATCTGTTACATACCGACCATGCTTCGATCTTATGAACTCATTCATCATCGTGAATGTTACATTGATGATCTTGTAGTCAAAAGTAAAGAAAAGGAAGACCGTCTCTTTGACTTGAGAGTAGTTTTTCAAAGATAATTTAACCTTAAAATGAATCCCCTGAAGTGTGCATTTGGAGTAGCTTCAGGAAAATTCCTCAGGTTTATTGTCCAGCAACATGGAATAGAAATTGATCTAGAGAAGATCAAGGCTATCTTAGAAATGCCACCACCTAAAAGTCTAACTCAACTCAGATCATTTCAAGGGTAGTTGGCTTATCTAAGATGCTTAATTTCTAACCTATAAGGAAGAAGCTAGCCATTCTTAGAACTTGTCAAAAAGGATGCTAAGTTCAAGTGGGATGATGAGTTCCAGCATGCTTTTGAAGACATCAAGCACTACGATGATGCGCCTAGTTCTATCAAAAGCCATTGATATTATACTTTGCATTAGATGACTCCCAGCACTGTTAGCCCAAACCAATGATGAAGGAAAGAGAATGCACTCTTATCTCTCATCATCTAATCCGCCACTACCCACCTATTGAAAAGCACTGCCTAGCTTTAATCTTTACATCCCAAAAGTTGCTGCATTATATGCTTTCTCATAAGGTGAATCTAATCTCTAGGATCAATCCATTATAATATCTCATGACATAGCTGATGTTATCTGGATAGTTGGCACATTGGTCCATAATTTTGTTGCAACATGACTTTCATACCCCTCTGAGTGATAAAAGGACAAACACTAGTGGATTTCTTAGCACACCCACTTTCTGCTGATTCCCCGCTTAGTGATAACCTCCCCGATGAACAAATCATGAACCTAGGGGAAATGAGCATTCTCCACTTGGAGATGTATTTTGATGGTGCAGCTTTCTTTCAAAAAAGAGAAGAACCACGATCTACTCTTCCAGGAATGGCAAGGGTAGGAATAGTTCTTCTAACTTTGGACCGTGATGTGCTGAGATTTTCATATCATCTGACCAATCTATGCACCAACAATGAAGCTAAGTATGAGGCTTTGATTGCCTATCTAGAGTTAGCCATTACACTATGTGTCTAGAGCATCAATATCGTCGAGGGTTCTCAACTAGTCATTAACCAAACTGCTGGTTCTTACAAAGTTCTAAAGCCTAAGCTCCATCATTACCACATGTATACCATGGAGTTGTTACCTCAAATCCCAGAGGTTATAATCTACAAGATTCATCGAGGAGAAAATCCAGTAGCAGCATTGGCCAAGCTTGTCAAAGAGTTGGCATGTCCAGAAGATGAGTCCATACCAATAAGGATCCAAAATAGGCAAGTCTTATCTCATATTGATGTTGAACTCATTTAGAGACTCTCTCTTGAAGGGGAGGTTATAGTTTCCAAGAAGGATGACTACTCAGATTAGAGGCAACTATTCATGGATTATCTAAATATAGGAAAACTACCTCAAGAGAAATCACTAGCCCATCAGGTGAAACAAAGAGCCCTCTCATATGCTCTCATGGATGGAACCTTGTATCGGTGATCCTTGATCATATGTGGTTACATTGTTTCGATCATATGAGGTTACATTGTTTGGACAAACACGAAGCCCATAAGATTGTGACCAAGGTACACTCAAGTTTATGGAGAGCACATCAATTTGGTCCGAAGATGAAAGCTAAGATTAAGAGACTGACCTTCGATGATCATAGACTGCATGGATGTAGCTAAGAGAAGCCACCAATGTCAGGTACATGGTGTAGTCTTACACCAAGCACCCAACATTCTACATGCTACATTGGCCTCATGGTCATTCGAGTATTAGTATACTGACATAGTGGGCCCGATCGATCCTCCTTCTTAAGGGTCGATTCATTCTAGTTGCCACCACTTTTCAAGTGGGTGATCCCACTCGACAAGTCACATCGCATGTGCTCCAATTTTTTGAACCATATCTATATAGGGGTACCTTACAAATTATATCGATAATAATGCATTCAAGAGCACTAAAATCAACAGTTTTTCCTAGAGACACAACATAGATTGGAGATATTCTACCATCTATTACCTGAGGGTAAATGGCTTAAGCCTTCAACAAAACTCTCATCCATATATTAAAGAAGACACTCGATGATAACAAGCGGTAGTGGCATGAGCAGTTAGTTGAAGCCTTGTGGGCTTACCACACCACATACAAGACTCCAACTCAATCTACCCCATTCTCCTTAGTGTATGGGTCTAAAGCAGTTCTACAATTAGAAGTTTAACTTCTATCATTAGGATAGATGTGGGTAGTAAAATCACAATGGAGTAGAATGCCAAGTTGTGGTTAGAAGAGCTCGAAGGTTTGGAAGAGAGACACCTCTGGGCATGCCAGAATCTCAAGTTGTATAAATCCAAAATGATTCAAGCTCATAACAAGTTGGTCCATCCTAGAGTTTTTCAAGTAGGAGAGCTTGTTTTAGTTTTAAGGAGACCAATTGTTGTCTGTCGAAAGATGGGAGGCAAGTATGAACCCACTTGGGAAGGCCCTTTTGCCATAGAAAAGGCCTACCAAAGAGGATCCTATCAGCTTATAAATTATAAGGGAGAGCACCCTATGCTTCCAATCAATGGGCTCTACCTAAAGAAATACTTTCCATGAATCTTGTTTGAAAATAATTATCAATGAAATTTTTTTCATCTCAAATTCCATCTCTTCATATTGGTTAGAAATATCTTTGCATGTGAATCCTACACATGTTTAGGGTAGGTATAAGGAACCCAAGCAACACCCTATCCTTTAACAACACAACTCCAACATAAACTACACACAACTACATAAAATAAACACATATCTTTTATCTCGGGCTACTTTAATGTGAACCCATGGCACTCACTCATTAGCTCTAGGTCGGTGACATGCTACTTTTAGTGTGTAACCCTAGTGGTTACTTGTATGGCAGATGTAAGTCTACAACCTTTCTTCCTAACTTGATCATTGCACGCTAATGAATGCCTTGTTAGTTTGGTAGGCCTTACTGAGCAGCCGGTAAGCTACCTCATGATGACTTTGTTTAAGAGGATGTAAGCCTACATGCTTTCATTTTGAACTAGCAATCACGTACTGATTGGGTTGAGTATATTTGAGGCTTAGGATAAGTTCCCTAGTGGCTTTGTTCCTTCTAACTACTTTAAGTCTGGGTCTAGTCCTTACACGGGACTCCCCACTTGGTAGTCTTCCTAGGTCAAATAGCATCCTCGATGATAGACTACGGCAATCGGTTCCACTTTAGTAAATGTACACACGCCTTCTCTAGGTGATTATTGCGGCGTGCACCTTAGGTGGGTTGGTTATCACCATGTTGATGGCAACTTATGCGATGGATACACCACTAGTGGAAGATGTAAGTCTACAAGCATTCTCCTGGAGTTGGCCACCGTATACCTATGAGCTTTCTTTTACAGGGTTCTGGATAAAGCCCCTAGAGGCACCTCCCCTGTGACTCTATTTGGATCACGTCTTAGCAACCCCATTTAGACACTACCCCGGTTACTCTTGGATTGGATAGACTATCCTCGCAATCAGTTCCACTTTAGGTGGATGTAAGTCTACACACATTCTCTCTAGACTGATTGTTGCACTCCGACGTGCACCTTAGGTTGGTTGGTTATCACCATGTTGATGGTGACCCATGCGATGGATACACCACTAGTGGCAGATGTAAATCTACAAGCATTCTCCCAGAGTTGGCCACCATATACCTATGAGCTTTCTTTTACAAGGTTCTGGATAAAGTCCCTAGAGGCACCTCCCCTATGGCCACTCTATTTGGATCACATCCTTAGCCCCATTTAGACACTACCCGGGTTACTCTTGGATTGGATAGTCTCCTTTCCTAGTAGCCACTCCTGTGGTTGGAGAATTTATCTTGTGAGGTCGATTCTCCCTTAGTCAGTAACAAGATAGGTGATGTCTCCTTCTTAGTCCCCTCACACAACTGCTATATATATATATATATATATATATATATATATATATATATATATATATATATATATATATATATATATATATATATATATATACTATATCTTCTTGTGGGTCAAAACACCCTATTTTCTTAGCGGGCATCCTATCTTTAGGCTTGAAAACTCCCTATAGGAATCACGTAACTACTTTTGAGTTGAGATAAGTCCCGGGTTGACACTCTCTCAGTAGTCGCCCTTAGGTAAGGTTTGACTTATTGTGCTAGCAATGAGTCACCCCAGCGGTCACCCTTGCTTTGGAGGAGATAAGTCTATCACGCATTCATTCTAGCATAACCATTGCACACTGACGGGCAACCTTAGGTCAGGTTTAATTTATTGTGCTATCAATTGATCTCCCCAATGGTTCCTTGCTTAGGAAGTTGTAAGTTTGCAAAATTTCTCCCTGACTTGATCATTGCACACTGAAAGGCAATCCTTAGGTTGGTTAGTCCTACCTGATGGCCCGTAGAATTTCCCTTTGGATTTCTAAATCTAAGGCAGGCTTAGGCTAATATTAGCCCCATCTTAGTGGATCCATCATACACTGATAGGGTCCATCTAAAATGAAATTTCTCTTAACTATTTTTGAGTTGATATGAGTCCATAACAGCATTCACTCAATAGTAACCTTAGGTCGGTCTGATTTATTGTGCTATCAATCGATCACCCCAGTGGTTCCTTGTTTAGGGAGTTTTAAGTCTACAAGCTTTCTTCCTAACTTGACCATTGCACACCGAAAGGCAACCCTAAGGTTTGTTAGTACTACATGATGGCTGGTAGACTTTTCCTTTGGATTTGTAAATTTAAGGCAGGCCTAGGCTAATATTAGCCCCTTCTTAGTGGATCCATCACTCCGACAGGGTCCATTTCATAAAATCCATCATCCTCCCACTAGTGGATTCTGATTCAATCCATATATTAAATCCACCTTATCCCCAGCGGATCCGAGCTCATATCTCCAGCAGATGTGCCCTCAAAATCAAAATCATATCCTCTCCCCATTGGTGGCTCAAATCATAAGTCAACAAATCAAATTAAATTCTCATCCCCAATGGATGCCCCACCAACTAAATCAAATTGAATTCCTCCTCAGTGAGGCACAAACCATATCCTCTCCCTAGTGGAGCCCTCATAAAATCAAACCTAGTCAAACCTCTATCCCTAGTGGATAATTTGAACCTTCTTCCTTAGTGGAAGGTTCATGCACTCATCCCTAGTGGATCTTTTTCTCCCTAAATCATATTAAACCAACTCAAACTCTTATCCTCTATAGATGAGCTGGACTCGCTTCCCTAGTGGAAGGTTCGCATGCTTGATCCCTTAGTGGATTTTCCCTTCCTCTCTTATGCCTTTGGCATGAGTTGAGTTGTATTGCACTAAGATCATGATTTCTTATACATCTCAGGATTAGGAGTAGATCATCTTTGTTAGTGGTTGCAATCCTTCGGACATTGTTTATCATCTCAGTCAACACCAATATGTGTGGTGTGCCCAGTCAGTTACACCACACCTATTGGGAGCCTTTATTGACATCACTTTTAGAGTGAGCTCTCAACTTTCTCATCATAGATATATGACTCTTGTAGACACTAAGACCTCTTTAGTCTTAAGACACTTCTAGTGATTAGGTGAACAAACCTAAAGAGACTTAGAAGAGTTAGCCATAGGAATAGGTTATGCCTTGGATTTAGGAAGACTTTGCCTAAACCTAATCCTCACTTCCTCCTTCAAACCAAACTTCCAAACCAAACCTCAAATTCAAATCCAAATTCCAAATCAATCTCAAAATAAATGATTGAAACCCATGATCAAATTCAAATTCCAAAACCCTTCCTAAGCCCTTTGATTTTATCTTATGGACTTAGCCTTTGCCAAATTTAAATCAACCCCAATTCAATTGATTTTCTCAAATATAAATTCAATCTCAAATCCATATTATAAATCAAATCCAAATTAAATGATTGAAACCCATGACCAAACTCAAATTCCAAAATCCCTTCCTAAGCCATATGAACCACCTTTATATGCTTAGCCAAAACTCCCTTTAAACCAAATCAAACTTGGTTGATTTCTTTATAAATAAATCATCCTTCATTTATATTCACAAATATAAATAAAATCCAAATTCAAACTATTCAAATCAAATCAAACTAAATCAAGACCTTTCTTAAGACATATGGACCTACCTCTATAAGCTTAATCAAATCTCAACTCAAATCAACCCAAACTCAATTGATTTCTTTATAAATCAATTATTCCTTCATTTATATTCACAAATATAAATGAAACCCACCTTCTAATGGCCAAAAATAAATCAAACTAAATCAATTTCCTACTTAAGTCCATTTGACCTACATCCTTAAATTTGGTCAAATTTGCTTCCAAATCACTCCAAACTCAAATGATTTTCTCATAAACCATTTATATCTTCATTTATATTCCCAAATTTAAATGAAATATAAATCCAAATGGCCAAAACCAGCCCAAATCAAATCAAATTTTTAATTTTAGCCATTTTAGCCAATTTCTTGAACTTGGCTAAATGATGCCCAAATCAATTCAAAACCCATGGATTTCTTCATGATTCAATCATTCCTTCAATCATTATTCCAAATATAAATAAAAATTAATTATCAAACCAAATCCAAGTCAACCTCAAGTCATTGTTGACCCCTTTTGGCTTGAAATTATCATATGAACCAAAATTCATTTGACTCCAAACCAATTACAATTGGATTCATATTTCATCTCTCTAGGACCAAACCAATTGACCCATTTAGGTCCACTTGACCCAAAGTGACCTAAAGACCCTTTTTGAGCCAAGTTCTAATCCAACACAAATTGGATTGAATTAAGCCCATCCAAACCCCATATAAGGATCAACAATCATCCTAGGGTGATCAACTATCTTGAATTGCATCAAACCAAGTCAACTTGGTCCTTTGACCAAGTCAACCTTTAGCACAAATAAAACCAGATTGAACCCACCATATACCAAATTGATTGAAACCATCCAACCAATTCACCATTGATTGACATGACAAAATCCTCAATTGATTCAAATTGATTGCAACCAATAGCTCAAGTTCATTCCAAATCACTTGTTGAACTTGACCATAGCCATGATTGAGCTCAATTTGACTAATTGGTCAACATCACCCAACCTAGCCTAAATTGACCTAAAAGGTCAAATTAGCCAAAATCCAAATTAAACCCAAATTAAACCAAACCAAAGCCTACAATCATTTTTAATTAACGCATTGAACATGAACTAACACTTAACCCAGCCCAATTTAGTCAAATTAGTCAACTTAGCCCATTTGACCTATTTGAATCCAAATGAGCCAAAATCAAACCTAAGCCAAATTAATCAAAACCACTTGAACCAAAACTCTCAAATCATCATTTAAACCTAACCCAAGACTTGGTTTGACCCAATTTGACCAATTGGTCCACCCAGCCCAACCTAACCCAAATGAGACTATTTTGACCATATGAAGCCAAATCACAAAAGCAACCCATGGGACCCTAGGACCTGGCCTAACCCGACCCAAACTAGTCCTAGCTCATTCTCAAATTAGCCTAAATCCATAGTGGGCCACACCCAAGCAGTGAGACATTATAAAAAGCTTCTTTCCATTGGATCCTCACATTAACAAGCAAAGTCAACTCCCCCATCACCATGGTAGCCCCCAAGCACTCAAGTGAGGCTCCACCTAACCCACCTAGCTCACCTAACCCATCCTAGGTTTGCCAATAACCAAAGGGAGTTCACCTCTTCCTCACTCAAGCTAAAATAGGAAACCCATATATTTAAGCCAAGAGGTCTTTGCACACCAGCCTTTGGGCCTCCCACTACCTTCTCAACTCAAGTTGAGCCACATCGAGTTGGATGTGACCTCTTCCAGTGCCCTGATGATGGCCCATCGACTGAAATAAACCAACCCATCCCATCCATCCATCAAGCACAATTTTGGGGTATACTCCCCCAATTCGAGTGGGATTTAACATATTTTGCACTGTGAGAGTTCCTAAGCCATTTCGAAACTCCTTAGAGCTTTTCCAAGCATCCCAAAGCTCCTTTGATCATCCATTGCTCTCTGCATGCAAAATCAAAATAGGGGAGCCCTCCCTTGATTCAAACCCCTCCTCCACTCAACTAAATCTCAATTAAATTTACACACACCTTCACCGCACCTAATTAAAGCCAACCAAATCATTTTCCAAGCTTCCAAGCCATGGAGATAGGACTTCGATCAAGACTGAACACAAAATCAAAGGAGCTTGATCCATAGAGCAAACCACCTCAAATCAAGGCTCGTGCAGCTCAATAGGGCTTTGTTTCTACCAAACGAAGCTACCCCAGTCGATCCCACCGCCAAACATTAGCTCTGGTGAGGTAATTCCTCAAAACTATCAGTTTAGGGAACATGTGTTGGTCCTTTTTGAAGGAAATTTTTATGTCAAGCATTTCTTACCATTGGATGTGCTCGTCTCTTCTCCTTGATGGTGTGGGATCAATTTGATCCTAATCTGAGCTCGGGTGTGCTCAGATCGAATGGACAAAGATGGACAGTATTCATCTTTCACCATTCGTGAAGAAGACAGATCATGGGTCATCCATTCCATGTGATTGGAATGGATGGTCTAATCATCATATAGATCCTTGATTAATCCTCTCAATCATCGCATCCGATCTTAGATCAAGGTCCATGAAGATGCACCGCCATAACAGTTAGCCTCCCATTTGATAACATAAATCCCGCCGCGCACATGGAAAGCATGCAACAATGCCACCATACACAAGATTAAGGGTTAATTAGGGCTATTTTAATTAATTTTTAAGATTGAATCTCCTTAAAATCATAACTGATCCTAGAAAAATCCAAAAAAAAAACAAAAAAGAGCTCATTTTGAAGATATTTTAGAGTATAATCAATTAAAATTATTATTAATTAATTTTAAATAATTTTACTTAATAAGTTTAATTAAAATTTTATTAGCCAATTATCCTGATTAGTCCAATTAATTTCAAATTTTTAGAGATGTTTAGGGGATGACCTCCCTATTTTCTGAATTTATTGATAGTTAATTAGGAAAATCAATGGATTAAGCCTTAATTACTTTCCAATCTTAATTAGTGATAATTAAGCAAATGAACAGTGGTTTAATTAATTGATTAAGCTTATTGTCCTCTGTTAATAGTGGGGAGCTATAGGGAAATGGCTTGGGTTCACTCCTTATAACCATTTCATTAAACCTCCTCATTTGTTTCAAATTAGTTAAAGCTTAATTAATTGATTAACCACATAATTAATCAATTAAGATAGAAAGGATATTTAATTATTTTAGAGCCTCATTGGATGTTTGAAATGACTTAGGGATTGGGATTGAGGCCTCTTCCTTGATCTCTTTCCCATAAGTTAATTTCATCAATCTATTTAAAAGATATAATCAAAAGATTTAAACAATTAAAGACTTAATGAAATTAATTTAAAATCCATTCATTCACAACCTAATTTTATTTAATCAATCTTGGGTAGCTCTTGTTCGTTCAATAAGAGAGAGAGAGAAGAGAGAGAGCTAATAAAAATCATGGTTAGCTCACATGTGAGAAAATCATGAAAGTAATTAAGTGAGCTCCTTGCTTAATTAACTATTAATTATGAACCACATTAGCCTTTCTTTCTTTTCACATTTAATTTTTTTCATGTGATTGCATCTCATATCATTATTTAGTTAATTAACTTAAGGTGATGTAGTTAATTAATGGATTTAATTCATACCTTAACCTTAATTAAGACATAAAATAATTGCTCATTAAACTAAATTAACTCACACATGGGGATGGGATTAGATTAGCAAACCCTTTTCACATTTCTTAAATCAATCAAACATAAGATCAAAATAGCTTTAAGAAACTTTGGTTTATTTTAAAATGAGTTTGTTTAATATATGATTGTCCTTAGGACTTAGTTGGATTGAATGAAATTACATATTTGTGTTTTTTATTTCTTTCCAATCATGTTAAAATGTTGTATGCCACTTATTCATGCATTCATTTCTTTTCAAATTAATCAAAGAAAATGATTTCTTTATGTCAATTTGCATGTGTAATTTTAATTAAAATATGTGTGCTATTATCACTATTAAATCTCAAATATATTTTAAAAAGTTTATTAATGAATGATAATATATATATTGACTTTAGTTATATATACATAGGAAATGCATGTGAATATAAGTTATGTATGAAGTGAAGTCTCTTCTTACATTCATGTGTTTGCATAAGTTTGAATGTTAATGGGTATATTAGTCTGACATCTGGGGACACACCTTTAAGTAGCCCAAGGAGGTTCCTACCTCCCCTAGTACAAAAAATAATGGTGACATGCTTGATTTCATTCTTATGCAACATTAGAATTTATAGAGCTTTAATTCATTTACATAAAAATAAATCAAATCAAATCAAATACAATTTTGCATGGTTTTTTTCTATTATAGTTTATACATCCATATGTATTTAAGAATAGCGGTATATTAGTCTGACATTCGGGATGCACGACTTTAAGTAGTAAGGAGGTTCCTACCTCACTGGTGAAAACAATGGCATGTACTTGCTTAAAACTTTTATACATTTGAATGTGTATTTAGCTAATGAATGAAAACCCCTTTTTTCTATTAAAAGACATGCATTCATTTTGTTCAAATGGTTGATTAGTCATGTCATATGATTTAGGTTCTTTTCTTATGCTTTTGTATAAGAATTTAGATAGAGCTTTAAATTAATATGACAAAAATAATTCAACCAAATGAAACATCAATTCCAAGCATGTTTGTTTACATTCATCATTTAAGTGTGCTCAGGTAAAAATTGCATGCATTTAGGACTTAATCATATGCATGCTATATATTATGGAAAGAAATGAACAAACATGTGTTATGTGATAGTAATTAATTTTAATTAATCTTAAGATGCTTTTCTTATTGAATGAGATTATTTAAAGTGAACCTAAACTTAGTTAAAGCATGTAATAAGTCATTCACTGAAGGGAATTGATTAATTAATTTGTTTTAGATGTGACTTAAGGTAGGGATAAAAGAGAGTGATCTCTTTCTTTCTCTTCATAACACTTAGTTGTTTAGTGTAGGTCAAATGAAATAAAAGAAAACATTAAGTAAAATTTTAAATTAATTAAACCATTTAAAGTGAAACCACCCTTTATAATTAATTATATCCTTCATACTTAGAAAATCTTAACTCTAAAGCCTAGCTAGGACATACCACACAAGCCTTAACACACATTAGAATTAAGTCACCACTTCTAGCTTTTATGTTAGGTGTATGGTTTGATGTATGCTTATTTTGTGATGTATTATAGACCTGATGTTAGGTGTATGTAGATGGATGTTAGTGATTAGCCTAATCATTTTTATGGAGATTATGCTTAAGGGTGCTTAAAATAAATATAAATACTCTTTCATAGGTTGCTTAACCCTAAGCATAATCTACATTAGGATAGGTGGACTTGTTACCATGCATGCTAAGTCCAAATTATTCATATAGCTTGTATGGTGTGTTTAGCTAACACTTATTTTGTGTGTAGTTAGATTTACTTTTCATTCTTTTAATGTAATTGTACATTAAGAATTTGGTTAAGTGTTATGGGGATTATGGATGAACATTGGCTGAAAGGTTTAATCTTGGGGTGCCATGTGATGCCTAGAAGCCTACCAAATCAAATGAGTAAATCAAATGAAGAAATGGAGGGAGCATGATTGAAGACCCCATAACACTTATCATTTGTAATTATTCTTTTATACTGGTTGTATAAGGGTAGAGCTCTACCCACATTTCTTTTCGTTACATGGTACCAACACAATACACCCTTTATTCTTTCATTGAGTTTATAAATTGTTTGATGATTTGTTTACATTTGTAATAGAAATGGTATGTATTTTCTAGTTTCTTCATGTATGATGATTTAATGTGTGGCTGATCTCTTAGGCTCTTAGAAAAATAAATTTTACCCCAATCACAACTCATAACTAAATTTTCTAAAATAACTCATAACCTCACATAAAGCCTAGGCATTAAATCAAGATAATAAAAGATTTAGCAACCCTTAGATGTTGTATGCTAATATCATGCATGTCATCTTCACTCTTGCTAAAAGAGGGCCCCATCTTGTACATATGAGAAGCTTGACCTATGAGGCCTACTTGATGGACCTCTTCTTTCTTGATTTAGCCATAACTTATTTCATCATGCATTTAGGCATATAAAATTCTATAGCCTGTGTAAAAATAAAGAGTCTAAAAATCAAATAAAATTTGATAAAATTTGCATTAGACTAAGTCATTATTCATACCACTCATGCTCTAGTATCTTAGGGAGTGGGTTTAAGGACTTTAGTTTCTTTCTAAATAATAATATCCTAACCATCTTGCAAAACATATGACTTGACTTCATGTATAGGAGTTAGTTCACTATGAAGTTATAAGTCAAGCAAATGGATGGTTTACCCTCTCTTGTGCTAGAAAATAATATACCCACTTTCACCTTAGATTTAGGTCATGCTTTGGCCCTCACCAAAGCTACCTAGATTTAAGAGCTGAGGTTGCTATTTCCCTTTGGGGTTACAAGCATAAATCCTCACCTCTTAGGCATTTTCATAATCTTATGTTGTGGGATTATAAGCCTTAGGTTTCTAATAATATTTCAACTCAAATATATAAATCTCCTCAATTTCAAATATATAAAGCCCAACCATTGGATAGTTTGGGATGCTCACTAGGTTTCCTAATATCATGAGCATCCCCTACTCATCTCCTTTTTGCTTCGATAATAAGTCTCTCTTTTTGATCTATCCCACTTGATTTTCTAAATAAGTCAATTTATTGATAGTCCTATCTTTGAATTTTTTGGAGACAACAATTGCCTACTTTAATCGAGAGTATTTATAAGGAACTCACCTTCATTAGATGAAATTAACTATGGGGCTTACCACCATAGGGAACTTTAGAACTTGTTTAAATAAACCCTACTTTATTCATCCATATAAAGTAGGGGAAAAATCTATGGTACATTCGAAGACCCATCATGCCTTAAGAGTCCTTATAAGGTGATTGGGTCCATCACAAGGTAGTGATTTATATCTTCTGAGATAGTGCACTATTCCTTAATGTTATTCCTGATCATCTCAATAAGTACATCCTCAGAAATGATGACTTCACTTTAGTAAATTTTGTTTTAAAAATGGAGACTTGACTTTAGCAAATGTGGTATGCTAAAATGAAGTTCCAAAAATGTGTTTCAAATTTTGTTTTGAAAATGGAGGCTTCACTTTTAGCAAATGTGGTATGCTAAAATGAAGTTCCAAATGTATTTTAAAAATTTTGTGTTTTTGATGTTGAAAGAGAGATTTCCATTTAATAAATTTGGGTATGTAAGATGGAAATCAATTATGTTTCATTTTCAGAGTGTGATTATTGCTTTTTTTTTTTGAAAGAGGAAATTCCAACCTAATCATATATGGAATATGTTAAGGGATTTCAAAATAGTGTTATTTTATTTGGAATGAAATCTTAAAGCCTAGCTAAATATAACATGACATTTATATGTGCTTTTTGAAAGTTTTTTTTGATTTTGATTGGAAATGAAACCTCCATTCAATAAATGTGGGTATATTGAATAGAGAGGTCTCATATGTGCTTTTAAAAATTTATTTTGATTTTGATTGGAAATAAAACCTCCATTCAATAAATGTGGGTATATTGAATGGAGAGGTTTCATATGTGCTTTTTGAAAAGATATGACTTTTTATTTTAACTTTAAAATGATCCAACATATAACAATCATGAAGATTGTTAAATGAGGGTGATTTATGAAAAAAATTTGTGTAAAATATTTTATTATGTGCATTTTGAAAAAATGCTTTTTGGAAATTGATATTTTTCATAAAGGATTTATTTCTTTATTTTTTAGAATGAACCTTTCCTTACCATAAAAATGGTAAGGAGGATGTCTTCAATTATTTTCTTTTTATTAAATTTTTATTTTCACCCATTGGGGAACCCAATGGGAGTTTTAAGACCAACAGGGTGAGGTCCTAAACCTATAGATGTTGCTAGCTTAAATTAAGGATAAAATAAGCTGAGTGCCAACAAAAATGAAAGATAGTCTTTGATTCATACAAAAGTACATACCCACTATCAATAATTGGAGATAATGATCATTTACCAAAGATGGAGAGAGGAACCGCCCCCAGCGGAGTCGCTAGAAAAATCTGTGGTGAAAATTTTTATATTTATATATATTTCTGCCTTCATCCATCCCTTTCAAAAAAAAGATAAATGAAAATAGAAATATAACACTTTGGGACACCACATAGATCCACAGATGTTCTTATTAGGGTGATCAGGTATGACATTGAGGAGAGGTATACTATCTCGTAAGATAGAAGTCACCACCCTACAATGGACCTAATCACCTTAATAAGGACTCCTAAGGACTATGGGTCTTCAGAATGTACTAGAGATTCTTCCCCTACTTTACATGGAAAAGTAAAGCAAGGCTTATTTTAAATTGAGTTCATTAAGTTCCGTATAAGGGAAAGCCCCCACAGTTAATTACATCCTAAGGAAGGGGATTCCTTAAGAATACTCTTGATTAAGGTAAATGATCATTGTCTCTAAGGATTTCGAAGGTAGGACTATCAATCGATTGGTTTATTTTTAGAAAAGTAAAGTGGGATCGATCAAGAGGAGGGAGTTCTTATCGAAGCCAAATGAAGATAAGTAGGGGATGCATAGGATACTAGGAGGCCTAGTAGGCATTCCAAACTATCATATGGTTGGGCTTTATATTTTTGAAATTGAAATGATTTATTTGAGTTAAATTTTTATTTGAAATCTAGGGCTTACAATTCCATTATATAAGGTCATGGAAATGCCTAAGAGGTGAGGATTTATGCTCGTAGCTCGTAAAGGGAAGTAGCAACCTCTGAACCTAAATCTAGGGAACTTTAGCAAGGGCCAAAAGCATGACCTAAATCTAAGGAAAAATGGGTACTTTGTTTACCTCCATAAGAGAGGATAAATCACCCGATTGTTTGGACTTACAACTGCCTGGGGTGGCTACCAATGAACTCCTCCTACGGTTTTAAATACATATAGGCAAGTCAGACGCTTTTGCAAGATAGCTAGGCTGTTATTTATTTATAAAGAGACTAAGTCCTTGAACACACTCCCTAAGAGACTAGATCATGTAGGGCATGATTTAATGACTTAAATCTAATGTAAATTTTGTTATATTTTATTTTCATTTTGGACAATCAGTTTGACAGAGGCTTTAGGATTCATATGCCTAATGCATGAGAAATTAGGTTATGGGCCAAAATCAGTGAGATAAGGAGGTGTGTTTCCACCATGGTTCTCAAAGGTCAAGCCAAGTTATATGGAAAAGGTGGAAGCCCTCCAATCAAGAGTGAAATAATATGTTTTTTATGCATGATGAGAGAAAAGTAATACAACATCCAGCTAAGAGGTTGCTAATTCTTTTATCTTGATTTATAACCTAGTCTTTATATGAGGTTATGAATTATTTATTTTTAGTTTGAATTAATTAGTTGGATAGAAAATTTATTTTCCTAAGAGCCTAATTGTCATCCAGGTCATACATCAAAGCAAGGTAGAAACTAGAAAAAGATGTCATCTTAATGCACAAGCTAAACAAGCATCGATCAATTTATAAAGCTAACGCAAAAGAATAAGAGGCCATTTGTGGTCGGGCTCCACCGCACAAACCTGAAAACAAATTAGGTAGCCAAGCTCTACCCTTATACAACCTGGATTATAAATGAATAAATTACAACCAAGAAGGAATTCATTATTATGTGGGTCTTCATTCTTCATTTCTTCTTCTTTCTTCTTTCTTCTTTCTTAGTTGGTTAGAATGTGGTTGCTCCAAAGGCTTCACATGGTATATAAGACATAGTCTTATGACCAATGTTCATCCTAATACCCCATAAATCTCATTCCAAAATCTTAATTACAAAATTACAAAAATGAAAAAGGAAATCTAACTAAAATAAGCAAAATAGATATTAGCTAAACAAACCATACAATCCCAAGCATGTATATATATAATTGGACTTAGACCCCACACATGGGTAACTAAGTCCACTACTATTTTAGATTATGCTTAGGGGTATAAGTACCTACACCGCAAAAGCATTTTCATATTTTTTTATTACTTAAGCACAATCTTCAGAAGATAATGGTTAGACTAAGATCACCCTATCATTCAGTCTACACACATACACCCTAACATCCAGACTAAAATAATACATCATAAAATAAAAACAAACATCAAACCATGCACCACCCTAACCTAAATCTAGAAGTGGTGACTTAGCCTAATGTGTGCACATTTAAGGTTTGTGTGGTACACTTAGCTAGGCTTTAAGGTTGAAGTTTTCTTCTAAGTGAAAGTGTTAAGCTTTGAGGGTGGTTTCATTTAAGTGATTTAGTTGATTTAGCTAATTTTATTTTATGATTTGATTGGGTTTGAATGAACATACAATTAATTACTAAGTGTTGCAAAGAAAGGAAAAGAGAAGAGAATTTCTTTTTTTCTCCCTACCTTAAGTAATTTCTCAGGTATATTTATATTTGATTTTTGTTTAGTGAGTGTTTTATTATGTGTTTTAATTAATCCTAAGTTTATATTTTTCCCTAAACAAACTTATTCAAAAAGAAAGGCATTTTAAGATTAAGTTAAATGAAATACTATCACAAAACACACATCACTTCATTTATTTCCCAACATGTGTAACATGCATATGGATGGATCCTAAGCATATCTATACATGAAAATGGAAATGTTTAGCACACCTTAATGATGAATGCTAAAGGATGTTACTTAAGAAAATTAGGATGCTTCATGATGCATGATTTTTTAGTAGAAAAAGAGTGATTCTTTTATCCATTTTTCATATGCACATTTACAAGTATAAAAGACATAAGTGAGTACGACATCATTGTTAGCACCAGGGGTGTAAGGTACAAGACCTACTTAGGCCTACTTAAAGCCTCGTAACCCCAAGGTTGTCCAGACTAATATACCACCATGTACAAAAAGAAATGCATGGAAAGAGAATCATGCAAAAAGTTTATGTTTGTTTGATTTTAGTTTGATTGTTTAGTTTACATGTGTGATGTGGAGTTCCTTCTTAAGTCATGACATAAGAATGTATAGGAATTCATTTAAGAAAGTGTTATGTCATTTTCAAATGGACTACACACTTTGCAAATCCTATACAATTATATGTTAAGAAAAAGAGGGAGAATCACATAACACATTTTATACTATTCATATGCAGGCTCATAAATAATTATAAGTAGCATACCTTTCAGTTATAATGTTTTATTTATAATTTTTAAAAAAATTTTGAATTTAATAGTGATAATAGCCATTCATATTCTTACTTTATCCAAAACATGCAATTTGACATGAAGGAAATATTTTTTTTTTAATTTGATTTTTAAAAGGCATGAATGCATGAATTTCATATGACATACACATTTAGCATGTTAGGAAAGAAATAAAGTGATGAAAGCATGTAAATTCATTCACCGTAATTAATTCCTAAAGATAATCTTATGAGATAAGATTATTTAAAGTAAATCAAATTTATTTTAGAGAGATTTTTAGTTTTGTTTGATTTTGATTTGAATTTAAGAAAAGTGAAGAGGTTTGCTGGTCCTAACTCATTTCCCACATGCGTATGTTATTTTAGATTAATTTTAGAATCATTAGATTGATTTTATATTTTATTTAGGTTAAGGTGTACATTAAGTTCATTAATTATCCCTTATTTACACCCTTTAACATATTTAATCAAATAATTATGAGCCACATAAAATCACATAATTTAAATCAATGCACCTAGGAAAGAAAGGGCCTAATGCAATTGGCTCACAATTAGTGATTAATTAAGCTAAAGGGTTTAATTTAAGTACTTTCATAACCCTTCCCACACATGTGGGTTGGATTTTGATTTCCTTAAGCTACTTAGGTTATTGAACACCTAAGCACCTACCCAAGATGAATTGGTTAAGTTATGAAATGTTTTGAAAATTTTATCAAGTTAATTAAGTAGGTGATTAGTGGATTAGCTCTTAAATAAGTTTGGATTAAGGAAAGAAAGGGGTTTAGGGAATGGCTTAAGAAAAATTCCCCAAACCCATTCCATAAACCTCTTCTTCACTTAAGCAAGGCTTAATTAACTTAATAAATGGACTAAACCACTATTCACATGCTTAATTACCCATAATTACAAAAAAGAGAGTGATTAAAGATTCATTAATTAATTTTCCTAATTAACTCATCAATAAATCTCAAGAAAATTAGGGGAGGCAGAGGTCATCCCACTAAAAGCATCTCACAAATTTGAAATGAATCAATGAAGTAATTAAAGAGTAATTAGGGTTATTAAGTTTTTATTAAAACCCTAATTAAGGAAAATGTACTATTCAAAATCCATTAGAAATAATTTTAGTGAATTCCTTACTGAATTATCTTCACAATGCATTTTATTTTTTATTTTTTCTGATTTTTCTACATTTAGTTATGAATATTTGAAGATTTAGTATTTAAGGAATTAATTAAAACCCCTAATTATATAACTAATCCCATCGATGCCACATGGACCGCTAACTCGACACGCATTTCACGTGGATGTTGTTATTTAAGTTGTCAAATCGACTATCGTGTCAGCCGACGGTGCTACGCGCTTTCTCCTCGACCATCCAATTGAAGATCGAATGGTCCGGATTAAACCCGCAGTTTTTAAAGGGATAATCAATGAATTTAACGTGGCTTGATCAGGATCATCCATCTAAAATGTGTGGATGGATAGTTCATGATTTGTCACTGAGCTTGCCTGTGGGAGACAGAGACAGTCCATCCCTTAGGGCATGATCCTAGCTTGATTGAGCTTAGATTGAGCTCAAACCTAACCCACACCATCTAAGAGCAAACATAGGAATATTTAACAGTCAATTTTGCATGGGGTGAAAATTTCTTTCACAAAGGACCAAGAACTCCTATACCTAAGCTCGGTTTGAAGGCATACTCCGGAGGCTATCACCGGCACTCCTAACTATCGAGGTAGGTTCGTCTAGTGGAGATGAAGCTCTATTGAAGATTTGAGGGCTTGAAGTTGAGTGGATCTTCCTATGGACCAAGCTCCTCCTCAAATGCGTGCAGCCTTGGTCTAACTCCCACCTCCCTGGCTTTTGAAGCTTAGAAGAAGCTTTGAATGAGTTCAATTATGCCCTCTGAGGATGCTTGATGGAGGAATTGGATTGGAATTGGGTATTAGCTAAGTTGGAATTTTCCTTATCCTCCCCTATTTTTGGTTTGAAGGAATCTGAAAATGGAGAATGCCAATGGCTTGGGGATTGCTTAAGGGAGCTTGGGGAGCTTGCCTTAGGTCTCTCTCTGTCAATCGAGTATGAGTCTATTAAATTCAATTGAAATGAGGGGGAGTATATCTCCCTCTTGAAGGATTGGGCAGCCGAGAGCCTCCCTTCTATTTTGGATTAATTGATCAGATGCAATGGATTTGTTAGGTCATTTGAACTTGCACATGGTTTGGTTTGGCCAGAGGGATGTAGTGGAGGAGTTCCATGTGCTGATTTTGGGTAGAGGAGTGATTGCCATGTTCTTGAAATGAAGGGAGTAGTTAATTTTGGCTTTGGGTTGGGTTTTGCTAACTCAAACCCATTGGGTCAGGTGCACCACTCTTATTAGTGTTCATGGGATCTACTAAGAGTGTACCAAGTTGCCATGAAGAGGATTTGACCAAAATCCAAGTGAAATTGGCCACAAATTACCCTTTGACCTAAGGGTAAAATGATTCTTTAGCTTGGATTTCAATTTGAATATGTTTGGTACGATTGAAAAATGGATTGGGCTAAGTTTCAATGAATTTGGAATTGATTTGACGTGATTTGGCTCATGTTGACCCATTTAGGTCAAAATTGGTCAACTTGGGTCAAGTTGACCAATTGGTCAAATTGGGTCAAACCAAGGGATGGGCCAAGTTGATATGACCATTTAAAAAATTTTGACATCATTGGTTTGGTTCAATTTGATTTCTATTTGTATCTGGTTCATTTGATTTCATTTAGGTCAAATGGGTCAAGTTGACCAATTTGACCAATTTGACCTATTTGGGTTAGGTCATGGGTTGGTTTAGGTTTCATTGGTCATATAAAATATTTTGGTATCTTTGTTTCCAATCAATTTTAGTTTAATTTGATTTTGGCTCAATTTGACCTTTTAGCCAAGTTGGGTTCAAGGTCAATGGGCTAGGTCTAGTTGAATTAAGGCTTTGGTCAAGTTTAACAAGTGATTTGGAATGAACTTGACTTATTGGTTTCAATTAATTTGGCTTAGATCAAGTTTTGACCCATTTTGACTTTTAGGTCAAGTTGGGTCAACTTGGCTCAAGTGGCCAATTGGTCTAGGTTAGGCTCAAATGATGACTTGGTTAAGTTCAAACATTGATCATGAATAAGTTTATATCAATGGTTTCAATCAATTTGGCCTATGATGGAATTTGGCTAGTTTAGGCTTTATTTTAGCTAAGTGTTGACTTGGTCAACCTTTTGACTTGGCTTGACCCAATTTAAGTGATTGATCATCTCATGATGATTGTTGCTCACATGTGAGGCTTATAGTTCAATCCAATTTGGGTGGGATTAGAATTTGGCTCATAAGGGTACTTTAGGTCACTTTGGATCAAGTGGGCCTAAGTTGGTCAATTGGCTTGATCAAGGCTTGAATCAAATTTGATTGAACTCACATATGGACTTATGATTGAAATATAAATCCATTTGCAAGTGATTTGGAGTCAAATGGGTTTTGATTCATTTGAGAATTTCAAGTTCAAAAGGGTGAACATGGGTTTTACTTAGGTCTGATTTTTTAATTTAGTTTTAGTTTTATTATTGAAGTTTATTTTTATATTTGGTTTCATGATTGAAGGATTGATTGAATCATGAAGAAAAATCAAGGGTTTGGCTTGATTGGAATTTGATTTGCTAAGTTCAAGAATTTGACTTGAAAGGCTTAGGTTGAATTTTGAAATTTGGATTTGAGTTTTAAATTGAGTTTTGGTTTGATGATTGAAGTTTGTGTTTATATTTGGTGTCATGATTGAAGGATTGATTGAATCATGAAGAGAAATAGCTTGATTTGAATTTGATTTGGCTAAGTTCAAGAATTTACTTGAAAGGCTTAGGTTGAATTTTGGTTGAATTTGGATTTTATTTTTGAATTTAGTTTTGGTTTGGTGATTGAAGTTTATGTTTACATTTGGTTTCATGATTGAAGGATTGATTGAATCATGAAGAAAAATCAAGGTTTGGCTTGATTTGAATTTGGCTAAGTTCAAGAATTTGGCTTAAAGGCTTAGGTTGAATTTTGGTTGAATTTGTATTTGAGTTTTGAATATAGTTTTGAAATTTATATTTCATTTATATTTATGAATATAAATGAAAATATAAATGGGTTATGAGAAAATATTTTGAATTTGAATTGATTTAGATTTGATTTAGGCTAAGTCCATAAGATAGAATCAAAGTGACTTAGGAAAGATTTTGGAATTTGGAATTCAATTATAGGCTTCAATCATTTGGAATTGATTTAAGGTTTGAGAAAATCAATTAAGTTAGAATTGATTTGAGTTTGAGAAAATAAATCAAGTTGGAATTGATTTGAGTTTGAGAAAATCAATCAACTTGGAATTGATTTGAGTTTGAAGTTGATTTGATTTGGAGTTTGCTCTGAATTTTGAAATTTGACTTGAAGGAAATAAGTGATTTGGTTATGGGTAAAATTTTTCTAACAATGACCCCATGGCTAACTTTTCTAAGTCTTTAGGGTTAGGTCATCTAATCACTAGAAGTGTCTTAAGACTAAGAGAATAGTGTTTATATTTGACATTTGATGCACAACTTTAAGTAACCCCAAGGAGATTCCTACGTCACTTCCCTGGTGCAAAACAATGGTGATGTACTTGCTTAAAAACTTTCATACATTTGAATATATATTTAGCTAATGAATGAACCCTTAGCCTAAGTGACAAAATAATTCAACCAAATGAAACATCAATTCCAAGTACATGTGCATCATTTAAGTGTGATAAGATATAAATTGCATGTATAGTTATGTTTAGGACTTGATCATATGAATGATATATGATGGAAATAAATGAACAAACATGTGTTATGTGATAGTAATTCATTCTGATTAATCTTAAGATGCCTTTCTTATTAAATGAGATTATTTAAAGTGAACCTAAACTTAGGACTAATTAAAATATATAATAAGCCATTCATTAAAGAGAATTCATTTAATTGATTTGCTTTAGATGTGGCTTAAGATAGGGATAAGAGAGAGTGATCCTCTCTTTTCTTCTCTTTATAATATTTAGTTGTGTAACCATAATAAAACACTAAGTAAAATTTACAAATCACTTAAACCACCTAAAATGAAATCAACCTTTTATAATTAAATGCACTTCACACTTAGAGAATAATAACTCTAAATCCTAGTTAGAACATACCACACAAGCCTTAATATACACACATTAGATTAACTCATTAATTCTAGCTTTACATTAGGGCGGTGCATGGTTTGATGTATGTTTATTTTGTGATATATTATTGTAGATTGGATGTTAGGGTGTATGATTTGTAGATATAAATTGCATGTATAAATTCTAGCTTCATCATTTAAGTGTGATAAGATATAAATTGCATGTATAGTTATGTTTAGGACTTGATCATATGCATGTTATATATGATGGAAAGAAATGAACAAACATGTGTTATGTGATAGTAATTCATTTTGATTAATCTTAAGATGCCATTCTTATTGAATGAGATTATTTAAAGTGAACCTAAACATAGGACTAATTAAAATATGTAATAAGCCATTCATTAAAGGAAATTCATTTAATTGATTTTCTTTAGATGTGGCTTAAGGTAGGGATAAGAGAGAGTGATCCTCTCTTTTCTTCTCTTTATAGCATTTAGTTGTTTAGTGTAAGCCAACTGAAATAATAGAAACACTAAGTAAAATTTATAAATCAATTAAACCACCTAAAATGAAATCAACCTTTTATAATTAAATGCACTTCACACTTAGAGAATAATAACTCTAAATCCTAGTTAGAACATACCACACAAGCCTTAATATACACACATTAGATTAACTCACCAATTCTAGCTTTACATTAGGGCAGTGCATGGTTTGATGTATGTTTATTTTTTGATATATTATTGTAGATTGGATGTTATGGTGTATGATTCGTAGACTGGATGTTAGGCTATGATTAGCCTAATCATATTTTCTACAGAAGATTGTGCTTAATGGGCACTTAAAATAAATATAATAGCTCTCTTCTGCCGGTTGCTTAACCCCTAAGGATAATCTAAATTAAGATAAGTGGACTTGGTTACCCATGTACAAGGTGCTAAGTCCAAATTATTCATATAACTGCTTGGGTTGTATGATGTGTTTAGCTAACACTTATTTTGAAGGTGTATTTAGATTTACTTTTTTTTAATACAATTTTTCATTGGGAATTAGGATTAGTGTTATGGGGGATTAGGATGAGCGGTGGCTAGAAGGCTTTGTCCTGGGAGGCCCCGTGATGCCTTGAAGCAAGAAAATCTAAATGAAGAAATGAAGGAGATATGAAGATATAAAGACATGAAGACCCCCCATAACATTTACTCATTTCTCTAATTATAATTGTTCTTTCATATACAGGGATGTATAAGGGTAGAGCTCGGTTACCCTTTTTTTTTGGGTCGTACGGTGGTACCCGACCACATCGACCTATTATTCTTTTATGTTGGGTTTATAAATTATTTGATGCTTTATTTACAATTGTGTAATACAAATGGCATGTATTTTCCATGTTTTTTCATGTAGGATGATTTAATGTGTGGCCTGGATCCGCTCAAACTTTTAAGGAAAAATAAACTTTTACCCTAATCATAACTCATAATCTAATTTTTTAAGCAAGTCATAACCTCATTTAAAGCCTAAGTATGAAATCAAGATAATTAAAAGATTTAACAACCCCTTAGCTGAATGTTGTATACTTAATATCATGCATATCATATTACTTCACTCTTGCTAAGAGAGGGTTTCCATCCTTACACAATAGCAGAAGACTTGACCTTTAAGGTCCCCCTTGTAGTGGAAAATACCTCTTTCTTTCTGCTTTTGCCAATAACCCTATTTCATCATACATTTAAACATATAAAATCCTATAGCCCTTGTCAAAATGAAGAGTCCAAAATTAAATAAAATTTGATTAAATTTTCATTAGACTAAGTCATTATTCATACCACTCATGCTCTACTCTCTTAGGGAGTGGGTTTAAAGACTTTAGTTTCTTTTTAAATAATAACAACCAAACCATCTTGTATAATATATGACTTGACCACATAGTTTTAAATCATAGGAGTTGGGCCACTCGCTTATAAGTCTAGCAATCGAGTGGTTTACCCTCTCTTATGAAAGTAAATAATATACCCATTTTTGCCTTAGATTTAGGACGTGCTTTGGCCCTCGCTTCCCAAGATTTAGGATCTGAGGTTGTTATTTCCTCTCAGGCTATAAGCATAAATCTTCACCTCTTAGGCATTTCTACAATCTTGTGTTGTGGGATTATAAGTCCTAGTTTTCTAATAAATTTCAACTCAAATACATAATTCTCCTCAATTTCACATATATAAAGCCCAACCATAGGATAGATTGGAATGCTCACTAGATTGTCCGAGTATCATGAGTGTTCCCTACTCATCTCCTTTGACTTTGATAAAAAAAAAAGTCTCTCCTTGTGATCTATCCCACTTAATTTTCTAAATGTAACTAATTTATTGATAGTTCTATCTTTGAAATCTTTGGAGACAATAATTACTTACTTTAATCGAGAGTATTCCTAAGGAACTCACCTTCCTTAGGATGTAATTAACAATGGGGGCTTGCCCCCATAAGAAACTTTAGAACCCAGTTTAAATAAACCTACTTTATTCATCCATGTAATGTAAGGAAAAATCTCTGATATATTTGAAGACCCATGATGACTTAGGAGTCCTTATTAGGTGATTAGGTCCATTATAGGGTAGTGATTTCTATCTTTCGAGATAGAACACTTTAATGTACCCATCACCTCAATACACCCTCATCTACGTGTCCCTATATATATATATATATATATATATATATATATATACATATATTTTTCTAGACTGCTTGGATAGTTCCTCTCTCCATCTCTAGTAGATGATTGTTGTCTCCAAGCATCGATAGTGGTCCAAGACTATCTTTCCTTCCATTGGCACTTAGCTTATTTCATTATTAAGCAGAGTTAGCCAACATCATCTAGGTTTTAGGGCCTCACTCATTGTAGGTCTTAAACCCCTTATTAGATTCCCCTTCAATTGGTTATATATATATATATATATATAATATAATGAAACTTAGAACCTCCTTACCACTAGCTTGGTGAGGCAAGGTTCATTCCAATATTTAAGAAAATAAACTCTTTTGCAAAATGACACCTTCCATAAGCACATTTTTAAAATTCACATAACAAAAGATTTTGCACAAAATTCATAAGAAATTTTCAAAAAGCATAAAACCCACATAACCAAACATCATCTAATAATCCCCATGATTGTTATATGGAGGTTCTTTTCAAAATAAAAATCAATAATCATTTTTAAAAGCAACTTTTTGAAAATAGTATTCTTCATTCAACATGCTCAAATTTGTTGAAAGAAGATCTTATCTTCAGATAAAATCATAGCATAAAATTGAAACTCCACTTAACATATTTCATATATGCTAGAGTTAGAGTTTCTCTCTTTTTCGAAAAGCACACTTTTGAAGATAACCACCTTCATTCAACATACTTAAATTTGTTGAAAGAAGATCCTTAAATAAAGTCATAGCATAAAATTGAAATGCCACTTAACATATTTCACATATGCTAGGGTTGAAGTTTTCATCTTTTCAAAAAGCAAGAAATCACACACATAAAATCAAGACATATTTTGGACTCCATTTGACGTACCCAAATTTGTCAAATGAGAGTCATTTTTTTCTAAAATTTGCAAAAAATAAATTGAACTCTATTTAACATACCCAAATTTGTTAAGTAGATTTCCCCTCTTTCAAACAAATCATAATCACATTTGATTCCTACTTAACATACCAAAATTTTTAAATAAGAATCCCATTTTTCAAATAATATCACATTTGATCCTTGCTTACCATACCAAATTTGTTAAGTAAGAGTCTCATTTTCAAAAATAAAAAAATAAAAAAAAACCATATCACATTTGATTCCTACTTAACATACCAAATTTGTTAAGTAAGAATTTCATCTTCAAATAATTTCACATTTGATTCCCACTTAACATATCAAATTTGTTAAGTGAGAGTCTCATTTTCAAAACACAAATCATAAGCACGCTTGGTTCTAACTTAACATATCAAATTTGTTAAGTGAGAATCTCATTTCAAATCATTTCACACTTGATTCCTACTTAACATACCAAATTTGTTAAGTAAGAGTCTCATTTTCAAATTATAAATACACTTGACCTCCACTTAACATACCAAATTTATTAAGTGAGAGTCTCATTCTCAAACACATATCAAACACATTTGGCCTCTACTTAACATACCAAATTTGTTAAGAAAGAAGCCCCATTCTCAAATCAACATATATCACACACATAATCCAACATCATAAGCAAAGATACTTTCACAAAATTTCTAAAACACACAATCAAAACCTTTCCTTAGCATACTTAAATTTGCTAAGTAAAGTTTTTGAAAATCAAAATTTTCAAACAAGATACACAACAAAAATATCTTCAAAGGTCTCTCCAAATATCTGAACCCCACCCAACCTACTTAAATTGGTTGAGTATGGGTTCTAAATCAAAATCATATGGCAAATATTCTCCTCACATATCAAAATCTCTCCAATGAGCCCAACATAACATAACTAAATATGTTGAGTGTGGGTTTAAATTTTCAAATCAAGTCTAGAATTTATTTCTAAAGGTGAATACCAAAGCGAGGGGTTGATTCAATTATGTTTTCAACAAATGCAAGGTTTTAGCTCAGTCAATTTTTGTTCAGCTCAGTTCAGTACAGATGGATCCTAGCAAGTTTGTGTTCTCCTCCACATCCGGTGTTGACTTGGCCCTAGATCAGGCCAAGCTCACCTCAACCACTGCACGTCTGATTCAATTTGTTCATGGATGGTTATTGTGAGGGGACAATCCTCATGATAGTTAGTAGGGAGGAGGTGGTGGCGATGCCACTTACTGCTTTGACATACGACTGAAGTTCCCTCCACTAAAGAGGAAGGCAAAGGTCCCCACAGAAGAGCAAGCTTCAAAGACGATCGCTTAGTTCTAGTGGTAGCATCAACAATGTCAATGGTTCCCTTGTCTATTCCATCAGTTGTTCGTCTTGTTGCCCTGACGATGGATGACACCTCCTCATTGGTCCCCTCAAAGGGGAAGACTATTTTAGTCTCCAAGATAGTCTCCCGTACCTTCGAGGTAGGTTCCAGCCTCGCCCCACCACCCACACCAAAGACTCACACACCACAACAAGGAAGGTTAAGCGGCATCACGAGTGAGCAGCTATAAAGGCAGAGGCAGCATCCCATGTTGCAGAGGAGGGTTCACCGGAAGTCTCTTATTAGGTAGATTCCATCCCCTCGCATGGAGAGGATGACTAAGAGGATTACATCATCACCTCCACCACCTTATTATGGGGGAGAGGGAGGAGGCCCTATGTAGGATTGCGCCAGATAGGCAGCCTGACGCAGCATTATTTGACTTGAGGTTTTTGATCCCTAGGAGCATCAAGGATCAAATAAATAGAGCTAGATACACAGAGGCCTAAGTGGAAGTGCAGACAGATAGGAGGGAGAAGAAGTGGTATGCGGCAGGCGATCCGCTCTTGTAGATTTCCTGGTCGATGCTACCGTGAACCATGTACAAAGAGTGCTCACGGGCACAATTAGTCATAGAAGGAGAGCTTGAGTGACGTCGAGTCTCCACCACCTGCACGCTCATCGCCCACCTTCCCAAGATGCGTGTTCCAAAGATCCCGTGGTGCCAAGGCACAGAAGTTACAATCCGGGGAGAAGAAAGTCTCATTGGTTATCCGGGTTTCCCCATTCCATCTACTCACCCATTGAGGTCAAGCTCTCCTTCTCAACCTTCCACTTCAACTATGGTGAAGAAGGAATGGTGACCCAAGAGCGCCATAGTCATTCCACCACCCCATTGCAATTGGCGAGAAGAGAGGGGGGAGATAGCTCAGTTCTATGGTAGTATATCCCCTAGAGACAACACTCCATCGATAGTCAGTCATGAGCATGTATCTTCCAGCCAGCATAGTCCTCCCAAAGATAGCACTCAAGTGGCAGGCAATGTCAGATGCATTTCTATCAGTGAGCATAGCCCTACTAATGGTCAGCCGCGAGTGTTCATACTGGCACAGTTAGATCATTCTTTAGATGACATTCTAGCATAGTATTTTACAAAAAAGAGAGAAATCCTAGATCATCGACATTATGAGGAGGCGGGGTCAACCCCTCGATGAGGATGATTTGTTGGAGGACTCGACCAAAGTCCACAGGTCGATACCAGAAGCTCCCTCCATAGAGACCAACAGAGTCAAGAAGGTATTGTGGTTGTAAAGGATGATGTTGTCCATTCAACCCAGCACCTCCCTCAGTAGATTAGGTAGAAGGATGATCAGATCAATCGGATGGAGAAGAGGATGGAAGACTTGTTTGCAGCCATCCATGCACTCCAAAATCATGCCTCAGCCCCGTAGCATATATCGATACAGGTAGATCATCCTGAGTCAGCACACATCCTAGATTAGCCCAAGAGCACTTCTCTAGTAGATCAAGATAGTGGTAGCTTACATAGGAAGGTGGTGGATAGTACCTATATTCATGAGAAGGATATCAAGCACATGGTGGAACAATAGGTGAGAGAAGCACTAGCGCAAGCTCAAGGTGGCTCATCTGTTCCAAAGGGTAGACCCTACCCAGAGGAATTTCATGCGGTCCAATATCCTAAGGGTTTCATGCTTCTTTCTTTCAAAAGCTTTGATAGCAGTGGGAACCCTCGCCAACATATTGCACATTTCAGGGTCAGTTGTTACGAGTTGGAGGTAGTGACACCCATCTTTACAGATTGTTTGTTAGTAGTTTAGTGGGTGTTGTATTTGACTGGTATGTCGAACTGCCCAATAGTTCGGTAAAGACATTTACTAAGTTGGAGCACCTCTTCATCAAAATGTTTGTTGGAGCTCAGTAAAGGGTTATAATAGGCGACCTTGTTGTAGCAAAGCAAAATCCCAATGAGTCCCTCGGATTACATTCTCAGCTGGTGAAACCTGAGTATGAAATGCGAATCACAACTATCTGAACAGCACGTCATAGAGATTTTCCTTAAGAATATCCATGGCCCGATCACTTTCATGCTCAAGTGGTTTATAATCCAAACCTTCAATAAACTAATCAACAAGCTGGTTAGTCTACAAGAGGAAGCCAGACAGTTGCCTTACCAGGACCAATCAACCAAGCCCAAACTTCAAAAGGAATTTGAGAAGAAGCCAAGGGTAGTCACAGCAGTTGATAAGAGGAAGCAGCCAGTTAGCGTTTAGTCAAATAGACCTCGAGCTTAGCAGCCTCTCTCTACCACACCTCTTTAGCATATCATAGCCACCTCGCCTGGACCACCACCACCTTTATCGATCCTCTAGTAGCATTCCTACCCCGAGCTATTACTTACCTACTCTTGCTGATAGATTGAATAAGCCTTATTCATTCAAGAGGGAGGTAGTTAGGAAGATCTTTAAGAATATCTTAATGAAGCCTTATTTTCAGCTCCTGAGCCTAAGAGGAAGGAAGTGGGCAACAGTCATGATCCAAACTATTGTCCCTACCACCATATGTAGGTCATGTCTTAGAATATTGCATTACCTTTAAAGGCTAGCTTGAACGTAGCTATAAGTCAGGTGCCATCATCATCCCCAAGGAATATCTCTTATAACAACCTTCTAGTTCTGTTAGAGTAATCCTTGGGGATACATGTGATCCTCTTAAGACATAAGACGAGATATCTCCCTATCCCAACCTCCAAGAAAAC